>CM055124.1:223673230-223975730 GCA_029206835.1 Rana muscosa | reverse complement strand
TTGATACCATGCTACAAACCTACCCATATACTACAGATAGGTAAGAGTGATTGGGAGTTTGTTGTTCCCCCTCTTCCTTCTATACTCTATATGTTTCTCTAAAATATTTTACTATCGTAATATTTTGGCATGTTTTATTTTATTATAGACACCCCCATACTGCGTATCTGCTCCTGACGAGTGGTATATTAACCACAAAACGCGTAGAGCTCTTCTATGATGATACGTCACAGTGTACATGCATATTATCTGTATCTTACTATCCCATTTTAATGAACCAATTATTATTATTATTTTGTCTACATGCTACCCCTACAATTGCGGTTCACATACCCAAGGCTTTATACTGTTATGTTACCTTGTGAGATTTATGTCTTATTATGGTGTGTCTAGAATTTATTTACTGAGACTTGTGATTATCATGCATTACCATGTATGTTACGTTGGAACACTATGTACAATCATGTAATATCTAGACTCCAATTATTGCTACCTATCAATATTATTTTACCATCCTTTATGTGTATGCCATGCCCTTTTGTAAAGAATAAACTATGCTTAATATAATTTGGTCCATATAATTCAGTAGTGTGCTTCATATAAAGTCCCACCATCTAGTTTCTTGTTTCATGATATCGGGGATGGAGGTGTATGTAGTCATTACCTCATATAAAGTCCCAACCCTAGCCTTAGGTTTATTTCTGTTTTCACTTTAATTCATAACCGAATCATAGTAAACTTTGTTTACAACGCTTCAATTTGTGAATGAACAGGAAGCCGCTCAGCATAGAGCACTTTGAATTCATTCACTGCCGTGTAGCTGAGGCTGCAGAGAAAGGATTGTGTGTTTGAGCTTTAGGGTGAACACCCTAATGCAATGGGCAGCTCACCTTTGCAGTGCCATCATCCACATACAGAAATAGAAGCGACAATGGTAATTAAAAAGTTTGAGAATCTGTGGCAAGACTTGAAAATTGCTGTTCAGACGCTCTCCATCCAGTCTGACAGAATTTGAGCTATTTTGCAAAGGCTAATGGGAAAAAATGTCACTCTCTAGATGTGCAAAGTTGGTAGAAACATACCCAAAAAGACTTACAGCTGTAATTGCAGCGAAAGGCGGTTCTACAAAGTATTGGCTCAGGAGGGCCAAATATAAACGCACACCACACTTTTCACATATTTATTTGTAAAAAAAATTGAAAACCATTTATCATTTTCCTTCCACTTCCCAATTATGTGCGACTTCGTGTTATTCTATCACATAAAATCTCAATAAAATAAATTTTCATTTTTGGACGTAACATGACAAAATGTGCAAAATTTCACGGAATATGACTACTGTATCTACCTGTATTTCTCAGCATTGAGCACACCATTAATCCTGAGTCCTGACCAAATCTCCAATTTCATTTGCAGAAAAGCAGACCCAGAACTTGCAAGGAACCGCCACCATGCTTCACTGTTTTCTGCAGACACTCATAATTGTACCGCTCTCCAACCCTTCAGTGAACAAACTGCCTCCTGCTACAGCCATATATGTTAAACTTTGACTTATTAGTCCAGAGTACCTGCTGCTATTTTTCTGCACCCCAGTTCCTATGCTTCCATCCATAGCTGAGTCACTTAGCCCAGTTTCCATGTCAGAGGTATGACTTTTTGGCCGTAATGCTTCTATGAAGACCACTTCTGGCCAGACTTCTCTTTAATCCTGCAAAATCCCTGACTTTGTGTAAGTGTAAAAAGTGTGCAAGTGTAAGAATTGATGCTGGTTTGAAGCCAAAGGGTAGTCACATCACATAGTGATTTGATTGAGATCTTTCTTCTGTTTATTTATATAGCATTTTGTAAACTGATGAAAATCAATTTTTTTTATCTTTTTGAAAGCTTTCTTACTTTTCAGTGTTTCTTCACTTTTGCATAGTACATCAGGCCAGACTGCGTCACTTTCACAATTACAAAAAAAACAGAAAAACATCAGAAATATTGTTTAAAATCACAGTGTTAGTTAAAAAGGTTTAGTTTCTGCCTATAGTTTTTGATTGTATTCGTTTTTCTCCAAAAGTTGTATTTTAAGGCAAAGCAAGTCAATGATTTTTTTATTTTTTTTTAAAGTAAAAAAAATCTGATTATTTATTTAAATCCTGATGGTTTTGATTTTTATCAAATTTATTTAAATAAAATGCTTTTGGAGTAAAAATCTATCTAAGGATAGTCCTATTTAAGATACGTTATAAATTTAGTTTATTTAGCATGAGACTGTGTATTCTGCAATATTTACATTTTTGGTGAACTCATTCAATGAATTCAAGCTGTGATAACATGCACTGCACTGATGCATTCAGACATTTTTACAGTGACCATGAGATAAAATAAAAAACAGGAATATTCCTTTATCCCATTGTTTTGCAAATCTATGTACACTATAAACTGGTTCTGATATCGCTGTTTTACTAACCTGACAGCTTTTTATTCTAAATAGGAAACCTTTATTATGTTTAAAAAAAATAAAATAAAGAATCTAACTACCAGCAAGAATAAGTCCTTACATTTAAAGAGCACCTGTCATTTCAGATCCATCATGGCAGCACCTGTTAGCGGGCATCCACTCACCTGCTGCTGCCACGTCCCTCACCTTGTTGTGTCACTGCCGCATCATCAGCAGTCCCAATAATGTGAATGGGGCTGACGGTGAGTCAACAGCGGGTCAGAGGAGGAGCCACTGCGGGACAGAGATGACAGGTGATCTTTAAAAATTATGATTTAAACCGAGCCTTTTTTTTTTAACTAGTGATTTAAATCCTGATTTAAATCTACTTGATTTAAATCAAATCCACCCTGAGGCAAAGAGACAAAGCCCCCATCAAGCACTTGGGAAATCAATCTTGTTCTGCTAAAGCTGATCATAAAGGGTCAATATATGATTGGTTGTTAGGATTACTGCATTTTAAAAACATTACATCTTATTGGTCACAACGTCTGATGCAAAATTTGTTATTGTCTTTGTTGTCATTATCAACCTTTTTCCTTTTGTCACTGTTGTCTGCACTTTTAAATGCAAGTGTACAATGACAAGGCAACTCACTTGACAAGCAGACCTTGTTTTATTTATTTTTTATTTATTTTAGTTCCTGCTTATTCTTTTCCCTTATTTCCTTATGACACCCTCAGATCTACTGATTCATTCATTTCTATTGACTGATAAGATCTCCTTCCTTGTCTGGTATTTGATAACAGTATTTGCTCTTGAATCTCAAAATAATTGTGCAGAATCATAGGTGAAAAATAAAACCACCATTTAAATCATTAGTGACAGGTTATGTTTTACATTGAAATGATAATCTTGCTTATCACCCTTCTAGAATAAAAGTCTAATGTGTCTAATGTGTCATTAGCTGCTATTAGGGGTATTAGAAGGGTACCCATAGGCAAAGACAGCAGAGGGCTGAAGCCCGTAGGAACGCAATCATGAGGATTTGTCTGTTCTTGACATCTAAGGAATCATTATAATTTCTTAGTGATACAGGAAACAAGATCTTTAGTCTTTAAATCTGTATTAAACACAAAATCAAAAATGTAATATATTGCAGTTTACCATTTATTAGATGTGGTGGCTGCATTTGTTTTCTTTTTATTCTTTATACTTTTTATTCTTTATACTTTTTATTCCTTACATATTTTTTTCCTTCTATTTACCCCTGGTGATCTGGCCAGTAACATACCTTCTGTATTAGAGTGCCCCCACTCTGGATGAATGAGAACAGGGGACACAGCATACAGTAGCATTTTCAGTCTGGTAGGGAAGGGGAGTGTTAGCTGTAGTACCAGATTTAAAATTCACTAACAAATTGCAGCCAAACTCCAGCACACACTTTATAATCAGTTACAACAAGCAGGTTTTTACTTTTGGGATACAGATTTTACAATAAATAAAAGCTGATCATTGATCAATCTGCAAAACTTTTGCTGAAAGCAGCATACACCCCGCAGGACCCTACAGATAGATTTTTAACCACTTGCCAACCACAATACGTATGTGTGATATATATATATATATATATATATATATATATATATATATATATATGTGTGTGTGTGTGTGTGTATGTATATATATATATATATATATATATATATATATATATATATATATAAATAGTGCAGCGCTAAAGATGACAATAATGATGAGGGATAACCCTAAATGGTGAATGATGATGAATCAAACAATAACATGTTAAAAAGAAAACAAATGGCAAAACAAAAAAGGACTCCAAGTGTACAAACTTAAAGTCTAATGTGAAAACACAATGTGCATAAAAAGACTAAAATCAGTGAGGAGTCCATATACTGTGAACACACATTGTAGTGATCCTTCCCACGGAGTGACCCAGATGACAAGGTTAACAAGTTGACGGAATCAAATAACGGAAACCGTAAATGGATGGGGTACTCTTACCGCAATTGGTGGACTCATCTATCATATGACAATGAGTCAAGCGAGCACAGGGTCTCGACGACCAGTGACGATGAAACTGGATCTCTGTAGGTGCTTGTGGAGGTCTGGATCCATCCTGGAAAAGTTGGTCCAATAGGCTGAGACGTTGTATCCGCAGTTGCCCCTGTTGATGACTGTTTTAGTCGAAACGCGTCTGGTTTGCATTACTGCACCCTACATTGCTTTTAAATTTATTTCGTGATCACTTTTATTCATGTCCATTGTCATTTCTTGTATGACATTTTTATTCTAATAAACCTTGACTGGTTTTGATTGACCTGCACCATTGGGAGCCTTTTTTTCCCTTTTTTTTTTTGCCTTTCTTTGTTTGGACGAGTTCATCTGGAGCCTGTATGCGGGGGAAGTGCGGATACAACGTCTCAGCCTATTGGACCAACTTTTCCAGGACGGATCCAGACCTCCTCAAGCACCTACAGAGATCCAGTTTCATCGTCACTGGTCGTTGAGACCCTGTGCTTGCTTAACTCACTGTCATATGATAGATGAGTCCACCAATTGCGGTAGGAGTACCCCATCCATTTACGGTTTCCGGTATTTGATTCCATCAACAGTCAACTTGTTAACCTTGTCATCTGGGTCACTCCGTGAGAAGGATCACTACAATGTGTGTTCACAGTATATGGACTTCTCACTGATTTGAGTCTTTTTATGCACATTGTGTTTTCACTCTGGACTTTAGGTTTGTACACTTGGAGTCCTTTTTGTTTTGCCATTTGTTTTCTTTTTCACATGTTATTGTTTGATTCATCATCATTTACCATTTAGGGTTATCCCTCATCATTATTGTCATCTTTAGCACTGCACTATTTATTTTTATTCTTGTTATATTTTGTTTGTATAAGTGCTGGCAGCTTTTTGCCTATTTAGGGTTCTAGCGCTTTTTTTTTCCGATTTTATTTATATTTTTATATATATATATATATATATACACACACACGTTGAGACTTTCAAATGATTTACCTGGGTTATGACTGAAGCTATCAGCCATAACACCAGCATTTTTTTTTATAGCCAATGATTCTGTTTCTCATAAAAGTGATCCTAGTGGCTGATTAGTAGCTGGATCGCTTTTAGAAGCAGCAGGAGGGGTCCCCCCCCCCCCCACAGACACCTTGACAGTGTTTCTCAGGCTTACCATCCTTACTGGCAAGCTTGGGAAATGATCCACGGTTCGCGCGGCTGGTCACAGAGGTGAACAGAGATCAGATTGTCTCTAATTACCCCTATGATCTAGGAGGACCGGGTCAACGTCATGACGTCACTTCTGGTCTAAGGTGGATGTAAACTATTTTTTTTTTTTTTTTTTAAACAAAAGATCATTTTTCTTTTTGGATCTTTTGCTTTCAAAAGGTAGAGGAGACATTTGGATATAGATAAAATAAAAATAAATAAATAAGAAAAAAAATGAAAGCACACCCATCCCTCTGTGCTGGACACATACGTAAGTCACACACGCAAATGTAAATGATGTTCGCACCACACATGTGAGGTATCGCCGCAAATGTTATCTGTATCTCTAAACCAGTGGTCATCAACCCTGTCCTCAGGGCCCACTAACAGGCCAGGTTTGCAAGATAACTGAAATACATCACAGGTGATATAATTTGCTGCTCAGTGATTGCAGTATTCTAGTCTGCATCTCCCCAATACATAAAACCGCCAGGTTGTTGGTGGGCCCTGAGGACAGGGTTGATGACCACTGCTCCAAACAACCTGTAAAAATGTGTTGCCTATTGAGATTTTTATGGCGTCATAGTTTGTCGTGATTCCGCGAGTGTGTGTGTAATTTTAAAGCGTGACATGTTAGGTATATTTTTACTTGGCGTAACATCATCTTTTATATTTTGCCAAAAAGTCGGGTTATATATTGTGTTTTTTTACATTAGAAATTCATTAAAGTGTATTTCTTCCAAAAAACAGGTGACATAAAAAATTGCAACGATCGCCATTTTATTCTCTAGGGTCTCTGTTATAAAAAATATCTATATAATGTTTGGGGGTTCTAAATAATTTTCTAGCAGAAAATACAGATTTGTATTGGTAAATGAAAAGTGCCAGAAAAAGCCTGGAGCTGAAGTGGAATATAGCTACACCCAAAGTGCATTTTGTTAGCACCTGGCAGAACTTCCTACACCTGGATTCACTGGCAGCAGTAAACGGCATGTCTTGTACGCTATTAGGCACTAGTAAATATCTCAATCAGTTGTTTCTTGGCTGGGAATAATGATCGGCATTCCGCACAGAGAACCACTGGCAGGACAGGTGCTTTAGTCACTCACACGAGTCTTTACTCATCACACAGGAATATCTATGCTTTATGCTTTCTAATACCTGGGCAGATATTCACGTATGCATCATACTGTACATGGCCGTTTGTTTATCATAGAGCATGCAGTACAGTACAGTAAATGACTCAGCATAGCTGGTTGCATGTTCATCCAAGGATCCTCACAGGATCAGCATCCATACACATTCCCCTATCTGCTCTCTACAGATTGGCAAAGTTCTAAAATGTAAAGTGGTTGTAAACCCTTACATATACCCAGTGAAGTTAAGTTTTACCTGTTTATCTGCAGCCCTCTCTTCTCTACATCTGTTCAAAGTGCAGCATTTAAAACTTGTCTGAGCTATAGAAAAAAAAAGGGGGGTGGAGAGTTAAATTTACAATCTGCAGAGCTTAGTGAGGAAAGCTCTGAGAGCTGATTGGAGGAAAGGGACACCCCCCCCCCCCCCCTCACACAAAGCACAGGAACAGAGCGGAGGCTGTCAATCAGCTAGAGCTTCCTTCCTGTCACCATTTTACTTTTAATGTCAGAGCTGTAAAAAAAAAGGGGGGGGGGGGTTTAAGTTACACTCTGCAGAGCTTAGGGAGGAGAGCTGATTGAAAGGAAGGGACATACCCCCTTTTCACACAGCGCACAGGAACAGTGCGGAGGCTGTCAATCAGCTGGAGCTCCCTTCCTGTCATGCTAATAGCATGTGATTCATGCTAATAGCAGGGGAACGAGGCAGCAGACACAAGTGACACTTAGCAGTCTTAATTGAGACAAGTACACACCATAGAAGGATATGCTTTGTTCATATTCATTATGTCTGAGGTTTACAACCACTTTTGCTAAAGGGTTAGTCTACGCAAAACTTATGTTTGGGTTTTAGATGATGCTGTAGAGTCAAAAGGGGAGATTTACTAAAACTGCTGCATGCAGAACCTGGTGCAGCTGTGCTTAGTAACCAATCAGCTCCTAACTTTAGCTTGTTCAATTAAGGTTTGACAATAAATTTGATCACTGCCTTAGGCCGGATTCACACCGGTACGACACGACAGTAGTACTACTTTGGATCTGACTTTGCCCTGCAATACCAGGCACTGTCTGGTATGAATTTTTAGTGGGATTTTAAGGGGAACCCCCTACGCGAAAAAACAGTGTGGGGGGTCCCCCCAAAGTCCATACCCGATCTTTTTCCGAGCACGCAGCCCGGCCGGTCAGGAAAGGGGGTGGGGATGAACAAGCCCCCCCCCCTCCTGAACCATACCAGGCCGCATACCCTCAACATGGGGAGGTGGGTGCTTTGGGGCAGGGGGGCTCTGCGGCCCCCCACCCCAAAGCGCCTTGTCCCCATGTTGATGAGGACAAGGGCCTCTTCCCGATAACCCTGGGCGTTGGTTGTCGGGGTCTGTGGGCGGGGGGCTTATCGGAATCTGGGAGCCCCTTTAACCACTTAAGGACTGCCTCACGTCGATATCCGTCAGCAGAATGGCATGGCTGGGCACATCCACGTACAGGTACGTTGCCCTTTAAGAGTGTGTATATATATATATATATATATATATATATATATATATATG
Organism: Rana muscosa; assembly: GCA_029206835.1. Taxonomy (NCBI): domain Eukaryota; kingdom Metazoa; phylum Chordata; class Amphibia; order Anura; family Ranidae; genus Rana; species Rana muscosa. Next base: position 223,967,370 of record CM055124.1, on the reverse strand, counting down.
AGGCATGGGGGCGGGGTCACCATGTGACGTCATCCGTAGACCCTGCCCCTTATGCCTATACAAGTAGTGGCACACCGCGCACCGGGCATTAGAGAACGTCGTGTCAACATCAGAAGAAGAGAAGAGGGAAGAAGACAACGGAGAAGACCGGGCAAGCGCTAGCAAAAGAGTGGGCAGAAGATAGCAGAGGAGACCCGGCAGAAGCTGCATGCTCGGCAGAAGCTGCGTGATCGGATAAGGATCTGGTATGGACTTTGGGGGGACCCCCACACCGTTTTTTTGGCCTAGGGGTTCCCCTTAAAATCCATACCAGACCAAAGGGTCTGGTATGCTCTTAGAGGGGGAATCCATGCCGTTTTTTTAATTTTTATTTGGTGTGGAGTTCCCCCTCAAGATCATCAGAGCACAAGTCGCATTCCAAAGGCGGATCAGGCAAGACGGCGATCCGACTTTGATCCGACTTCAGTGATATTCAATGGGCTGAAGTAGGATCAAAGTCGGACCAAAGTAGTGCAGCAAGCATTTTCAAAGTCGGACCGACTTGTGTCGGTCCAGATAAGACTGCTCCCATAAGGAAACATTAATTTTCACACGTCATGCGACATGAGCTCCCAATGTCGGAGCGTTTGTCATACCAGTGTGAACCCGGCCTTAGAGTCCAACATACAAAGAAATGTAGACCACACACACTAAGATGCCCACCTCACATAAATCCCTACTGATTACTCCTTTCTCTCTGTGCTCTTGTTCCAACTCTTGGTGCAGTAATTTTTCTCAGGCCACCTATCACTTCCTCAGCATCCAACATCCAAAGAAATGTAGGCCACGCCTTTGTGCTATGTTCCAACTCTGGGTGCGGTCGTTCTCCATAGGACAGCTATCGCTGCCTCAACATCCAAAGAAATGGAGGCCTTTCACCAAGAGGCCCACACTTTGGCAGTGTCTGCATACCTTACTGCTCTTGCTGTGCTTGGTAATCAGCTGTTGGGGGTCAAATACTTTACATCACAACTTAGAACTACAATAATGTCTCAATGTCTTGGTATTTAGAAAAGCAAACATGGAAACACCCTGAAGCCTAAGAGGCCAGAACAAAGTGAGGAATATGGTGCAGAGATCGTGCCACTGGTATACCAAGGGGTCGCTTGACCAGGATCCCTACATAATTAAAATTAAATGTATTTATTTTTTTAATTTACTTATTGATACACTTTCCCTAATTTTCTGGTCTAATATCATACAAGTAGAATAATAAAATGCTGGTGCAAGACTGTGTTGTGACATTTGTCCCTTAACGTGATTCAGAGGTAATAGTACCTAGCTAAGCACGGTTTACTGACCATTGCCAATCCCATATTTCGCTCTCCATATCTTCCCATAGCCTTTACCTTTACTTTTCCAAAGTTTACTCAGAACCTTCCTAGACTCTGTTCACATGAAAGCTGGATTCAGAAGAAGAACATTATGTGTACCTGCAAGGTCTTGAATAGATGGGTGTTGAATTTATGTGTTTGATTTGCATTTGAAGTGCACTTTATTCTTAAAGTATTATATAAATAAGTTTGAGCAACAAGAAATCCCCACGCTCCAAAACAGTTGGGCCCCTTTCACACGGGCGGACCGTATGTCCGTTTTTCATCCATCCATTTTCGGATGAAACACGGACATACATGTATCCCTATGGGATAGCGGATGTCAGCGGATGAACATCCGCTGACACCCAATCTCCTCCGTGTCTGCAATGCTCTGTTTTTCTGGATAGAAAAATTCCTATTTTTCTATCCGTCTGCGGATCGGATGAAGACGGTTCGTGTTCATCCGATCCCCCCATTGGGGAGAGCGGAGATCTGACAGGGTGGTCCCTGCACAGTGTGCAGGTTCCGCCCTGTTACCCGCCGGCTCAGCGGGGATCAATGGAGCGATCCCCGCTGAGCAAGCGGAGGTTCACGGGGCGGATCATTACTGATCCGTCCCGTGTGAAAGGGGCCTTAGTGTGTATAAAAAAAAAAAAAACAAGACAAAAATAATGTTGTGCTATAAACATAAATCAGATCGCTATAAACACATAAGATAATACAAAAGTGTGTAAAAAAGATGTGTATGAACAACTATGCAAACAAATGCAAAAAAACATCAATAAATACATATCACACATGCAGAACCAAAATTTATATAGTTCGTATTAAAGTCACAGTGTGTAAACAAACAGTGGTATTCAATATCCAGAACAATTGTGCAACTTTAAATCTGAAACATCTGTGAAGGCCACCCTCAAGGGTATATGCTCACCTCACCTCACAGATGGATCCTAATTACTAAGGCAACTGGAGCCCTATACAACCAAAGACTGAAATAGCAACTGCAGGTAGATGCCCCTATGGGTAATCAATTAATTTGGCAAACACACAGCCGCAAGTTAAAACTAAGCTCAAAGAATAGGAAAAAGCCTCATAGTGTAGACCGTAACAAATTATTTTTTTTAAAAACATGTATGCACTCAAATTGGTATGTTAGAGCAGCAGGCACATTACAGTAGCACCTCGCTTCAGGTCTTAGTCCAACATACAGCCAAATCGCACCAAGGAAAAAAACAATAAAAGGTGTCCCCGATGATGTCAATATGATGAAATGCTTAGGTTCAAGCTTCACCGAGTCATGAGAGAAAGCAAGTTTTTTTTTTTTATGTGTTGCTGGCCTTTATACGAAAAATGGGCTGAAATTCGGTCATTTGGCCAGTACGTTCATTTTTCTGCCAGTTAATGGGCACAAAATTGATAATCGATGGGACATTTTTGAGCCGAAAAAAAGAAGCACAAGTTTGGAGATTTTCTGCTGAACGAACGATAAATTGAAAGGTTAAAGTGGTTGTAAACCCTATATTTTTTTTTTTCCATAATCACCTGTAAGAGAAAGGCATAATGAGCTAATATGACTAGCATAATAGCTCATTATGCATCCCTTACCTTAGATCGGGGCCCCGAAGCCATCCTCGTCTCCCTCTTCAGCCGCATCCATCGCTGCGGCGATAGCCGGAAGGTTACTTCCGGGTATCGCCGCACCAGCCAATCACAGCGCCGCTCCGGCGCTGTGATTGGCCGGAGCGGCGGAGACGTCACTCTGCGCATGCGCGCGAGAGCCGTCACAAACTGCTACGCCCAGCGATTGCTGGGAAGTAGCCGATTTTGTGAATGGGATTAACCCCATGAATGCGCCGTTGTCTACGGGGCAAATGCGCCGTAGACAGCGGCGCCTGTCATTTTTAGTAAATATCTCCTAAACCGTGTAGGTTTAGGAGATATTTCTTGCACCTACAGGTAAGCCTTAGTCTAGGCTTACCTGTAGGTGCAAGTTGAAAAAGTGGGTTTACAACCACTTTAATATGTTTCCCGTCCAAACTGTTTGCACTAGGTATATGTAAAAAACGAACAAAAAAACGATTCATTTATGTCCACCAAACGATTTATTGGTTATTACATGACGCCGCTATCGTTTGCACTCACGGCCAAATGTCCGTTTTGTTAAAATTGGTTTGCCCGATCTTTCGTATAGTGTATGGCCAGCATACAGCAAAACCGAACCAAGGAAAAAAAACAATAAAAGTTACCCCTGATGATGTTAATATGACGAAATGTATAGGGTGAAGCTTCACGAACTCAGGAGAGAGAGCATGGTTTTCTATGTGCTTCCGGCTTTTACTGTTTTTTCCCTTGGTGTGGTTTGGATGTGTCATGGGCTGAGACTTGAGGGGAGGTAGCGGCTTGGTACTTTGATGTGCCTGCTGCTCTGACATAGCAATGTGTTTGTTAGCACCTGGCAGGACTACATACACCTGGATTCACTGCCAGCAGTAAACTGCATGCTTTGTACATTATTAGGCACTAGTAAATACATCAATCAGTTGTTTCTTGGCTGGGAATAATGATCTGCATTCCGCACAGAGAACCTCTGACAGGACAGGAGTTTAAGTCACTTACACAAGTCCCTACTCATCACAGAGAGATATCAATGCTTCTAATACCTGGCCGATATTCATATATGCATCATACTGTACATGCCGTTTGTTTATCATAGAGCATACAGTACATGACTCATAGCATAGCTGGTAAAATGTTCATACAAGGATCCCCACAGGATCAGCAGCCATACAAAATTCCATACCTGCACTCTACAGATTGGCAAAGTTCTAAGATTTACCTTTCCTAAAGTCTACTCAAAGCTGTTTGAGTTTTGGATGATGATGTAGAGTCAAAAGGGGAGATTTACTAAAACTGGTGCACACAGAATCTGGTGCAGCTGTGCATAGTAACTGATCAGCTCCTAACTTCAGCTTGTTCAATTAAGCTTTAAAAATAAAACCTAGATTGGTTCCTATGCACAGCTGCACCAAATTCTGGTTGCACCAGTGTTAGAAATACCTACCAAAGTATATCTAAAGTCACGTTTGTTTTTTGTTTTTTTTACAATTGTCATTATAACAAGAGTAGAGAAAAAATCTTGCAATGGTAACACCTACTGTATCTAAAATGGGATTCCCACCCTTTTTTGAGACATTTCCTCTCACTTTCTCAAACAATAGATATGTTCAGCTCCAGGCTTCGCTTTTTTCCTCATTCTGACTCTGACTGCAGTCTTTCTCCTTAACCACTTAAGCCCCGGATCATTTTGCTGGCCAAAGACCAGAGCACTTTTTGCGATTCGGCACTGCATCGCTTTAACTGACAATTGCGCGGTCGTGCGACGTGGCTAGCAAACAAAATTGACGTCCTTTTTTTTTTTACCACAAATAGAGCTTTCTTTTGGTGGTATTTGATCACCTGTAATTTTTACAGCGATCAGTGCTAAGAGAATGCACGGATTACTGTGAAAATGACACTGGCAGTGAAGGGGTTAACCACTAGGTGGCGCTGAAGGGGTTAGGTGTCCTAGGGAGTGATTCTAACTGTTAGGGGGCGTGGCTACGAGTGACACATCACTGATCGCTGCTCCCGATGAGAGGGAGCAGACGATCAGTGACAGTGTCACTAGGCAGAACAGGGAGATGCTTGTTTACCCTTGCCTCTCCCCGTTCTGCAGCTTTATGACCCGATCACAGGACACCGGCGGACATCGAGTCTGCAGGTCCCGCGGTCACGGAGTTAATGGCAGGGGAGCGTGCGCCCGCACAGCGGGAATTTCTAAGTGACGTAAATAAACGTTACTTTGCCCAGCCGTGCCATTCTGCCGACGTAAATGTACAGGAGCCGGTCCTTAACCGGTTAAGATGCCTATCACTGCCTTATTGTCCAATATACAAAGAAATGTAGGCCGCACACTAAGATGTCCACCTCACAAAAAAAACTTACTGATTACACCATCTGCCTGAGTCCCTATATTTTCTCTGTGTCCTTGTTCCAACACTTGGTGCAGTCATTCTCCTCGGCACACTTATCGCTGCCTCGGCATCCAACATCCAAAGAAATGTGGGCCGCACACTAAGATGCCCACCTTGCATAAAACTTTATTGGTTCAGTGATTACACCATCTCCCTGAGTCCCTCCATTCTTTTTGTGCCCTTGTTCCAGCTCTTGGTGCAGTCATTCTCCTCAGGACCCCTATCGCTGCCTCAGCATCCAAAAAAATATAGGCCACATACTAAGATGCCTAGTCTCTACCCTTGCCTTTCTGCTATGTTCTAACTCTAGGTGCTGTCTTTCTTTTCAGGACAGCTATTGCTGCCTCAACATCCAAAAAATGGAGGCCTTTCACCAAGAGGCCCACACTTTGACAGTGCCTGTATACCTTGCTGCCCGTGCTATGCTGGGTAATCAGTGGTTACAGGTCAAATAGTTTATGACACAATTTAGATCTACTTTAGTGTCTCTATATCTTGGTATTTCAAAAAGCAAACATGGAAACACCTGCAGCCCAAGAGGGGCACAATAGAGTCAGGAATATGGTGTAGAGATCCTGCCATTGGTATACCAAAGGGTCACTTTCCCAAGACCCCTTCATAATTAAATTTTACTGGGTCTGACACTGGAGGAATTACAGACAGTGACCAGTTTGTTCCCTACCCCAAAGGCACCGGGGGAGGATGGGTTGACAATGGAAGTGTATAAAATGTATGGTGCTGAGATATTACCCCGTTTACTTAAAGTATTTAATGACATGAGAACAAATCAGTGCCTTCCCCCTTCTATGACCAAGGCCACTATTATACTATTGTTAAAACCTGGAAAGGATCCATTGGATCCAGGATCCTATAGACCTATTCTTCTTCTACAAAGCGATAATAAAATACTTGTGAAAGTCCTGGCCCTTAAGTTGAATAAGGTTATAGCATCCATCATACATGCAGATCAAGCAGGCTTTATGCCCCAAAAAGCTACATCTCTTAATTTGCGCAGATTGTTTTCTTAATTCACAATCACTGGGGGATAATGTCGGAGATAGAGCGCTACTGTCACCTGAAAGCTTTTGACAGCATAAAAAGAGCATACTTGTGGGCAGTAATGCATAAGTTTGGGTTTGAAGAGGGTTACATTTCCTATCCAACTACTATACCATCCTCCAAGGGCAGTCATTAGAGAGGCGGGCAAGCTATCCTCCAGTTTTGGCCTAAATAGGGAAACTAGACAGTGCTGTTTTTGTCTCCACTTCTATTTGCCCCTGCCATTGAACCCATGGGGGGCACTTATATGTAAATATCTGTGGTTTTCAATATGGGGCCGTTCAAAAAAAATGAATGCTATACGCAGATGACACCATGTTGATGTTGGGCGATTCCACTTCCTCTCAAAGAATTAATGGCGGTGATCACCAAATTTGGCACATACTCAGGCTTGATCATAAACTGGTCTATGTCCTTCCTTATGCCCCTGGATGTGGCGCCAGATTTTTCTTCATTTGCTGAGGCCAATATACCTATCTCTTCCTCATTTAAATACCTGGGTATTCAAGTGACCCCTAACCCCTTAGACTATATAAGCCTTAACTTAACACCTCTACTGGCCAAATTCCGGGACACCGTTAAGGTGTGGTAAAAACTCAAAATGTCCCTAATTGGTCAGACCAACCTTATTAGGATGATCCTTATGCCCCAACTATTGTATGTACTCCACAATTCCCCAGTGGTCATCCCATAAAAATGTTCCGTATTCTCAACTCAAGTTTTCGGTCCCTTCTCTGGTTGTCTAAAAACCCCAGGGTGAAATTGGAACAGTCCCAGAGACCCAAGGATGTTGGAGGTCTGGCCCTACCCAACCACTGGGTTTAATATTTGGCCTCCCAAATGCAGCATATAGTGCGTTTTATGTGTTCCACTGCTAGGGTGGGTGAAAGGGACGGGGACCCTTCCACTAGATTACTTGTCCATACATTTTCTTACAGAGGAGATTGAGAGAGGCTTAGAGGGGCTAGTCTTTTGCAAATCAAATAAATAGTACCCTACATATATGTCTTAATGCAAAAAAACCTGGAATAAGGTTAGACAGTTGCAACAGATTACGGGGTCCAAGAGGTTTAGTCCTATTTGGAATAATGCACACTACCCTAAACTAGCCAAGTTAAAATATGGTGCGAGGTGGAAACGCTACGGGTTCACTCATTTGCACCATATTTTCTCTAATGGGAGGTTATGCTTTTTTTCATCTCCCTAATTCGATGCAATTTTATTATGTTCAGCTCCAACATGCAGTAAAGGCACAAGGAGGGTCTGATCTTTGGACACAATCACCTACACCAGTGTTTAATTACATGTTTGAGGTGGTCTCCTATAAAGGATTTATAGCACAGTGCTACTCTATGCTATTGAATGGCTCCTGGGATCACCTTATGAGCTTGATATCTTGGTGGGAGAAGGACATAGGGCCATTTGAGGAAGAACAATAGGAAGAGGCTCTCTTAGTGGTCAAACAATTCTCCCTGAATGGGGCTCAATGCCTTTCGCAGCTGTATTTGCTTCTGTGGGTGCACTACACACCAGCAAGGCTGTTCCACATGGGCAAGAGGGAACATCCCACTTGTACAAGATTCAGTAGGGACCATGGGGATTTGATTCACCTTATATGGTGCTGTCCAAAGCTGTGCACATATTGGAAGGGTGTTATCACTATTATCAACCAGGTGTTCTAGGTTCAGGTGCCAGAGGAACCAAAACAATGTTTATTGGGGATTCTGTGTGACCTTCCGGTAGATTATGTCCCTAAACAGACCATAACTAAAATACAAAAAATTGCAGCACTAAAGACAGAGAGGGAAAGACAGAGAGGGAAATGCAATAGCTGGTGCAAGCTCCCTCTGTCAGTGGTGGGACGGGCGAATTTAATAAAAATGGTATGGGCCCCACAGTTATTATATGTTTTTCACAACTCCCCTATGTGGATCCCAAATAAATGGTTCAAACGAATAGATACCCTGATGCGGGATTTGATATGGAAAAAAAAGATAGCCAGGATAAGCTTAACCACCCTGCAATATAGTAAGGACAGGGGGGGATTGGCAGTACCCCACCCCAAAATGTATTTTCTGGCCTCACAGTTCCAGCAGTTGGTGGGATGGGGCAGGGAAGAAAAAGAGGATCCTACAAGTATCCTGGTGACTACGGTGGCTCCTACACTAAAGGCAGCATCTCATTTGGAGATGGACTTGCCTAGTATACCACACTCTGCACCTACGGGTATTCTCCTTAAAAAGGTCTGGGGGGAGATCCGGAAGGCTTTGAGGTTAAGGGGCCCACTGCCCTTTACCCCGATATGGCAAAACCCTAGATACCCAGAGTTACAGGACCTAGAGGGCTTTACCTCCTGGAAAGAGAGAGGGATTTGTTTTTTTTCGCAACTGTACGAGGGAGAAGTGTTAAAAACATACGAACAGATGTGCCAGGAATTCCAGTTAGCCCCAAGGGGCTTTTATCAATATCTTCAGCTTCGGCATGCTCTGCAGGCACAGCAAATGACACAATCCTTAGTAATATCATTGTCACGTCTGCTGATGGAGGTCCTCCAGGCGGATACCCGGAGAGGACTAATATCAAAAACATATGCAGAATTACTATCCTCAATACAGGACTATGCCTCCCTTAGATGTCGTAGTAAATGGGCAGAAGACATCGGAGATATAGATGGGGACCAGTGGGATATGGCGTTGGACTCTATTCCGGCGGTATCTGTATCAGCGTCCCACAAATTATCACAATTATTTATTCTGCATAGGGCCTATAGAACACCAGTACAGCTTTACAAGTGGGGAGGAAGGGACTCCCCCTTGTGCCCAAAGTGCAAAGTACAGCAAGGGGACTTTATACATCTAATTTGGAGGTGCCCAAAACTCCACAGATACTGGGAGGAGGTTTCCCAGAACATCACAAGAGTGGCCCAGGTACCAATACCCTTGGACCCTTTGGTGTACCTGCTTGGGGCGATTGAAGCTGAAAAGTTCCCACAAGGAAGGTACTATATGGTAATAAGATTGATGTACCTGGCTAGAAAGCTAATAGCGCGATATTGGATGGCAGAGACGGTTCCCACAGGGAAGCAGTGGATTGCGTATGTCAATTCCTTGCTTTTCAGAGAACGGCTCGCCTACAGACCTAGAAAGGCAGTGGATAAATTCAATCTTATATGGCAACCATGGCTAGAGGATCCTAGCCTTGTGCCATTGCAACTGGTAAAGGATAGGCTCCTGAGGTAGAAACCTATGGGGCGGTTGGGGGGGGGGATTATAAGTTAAATGCGCTAATGACAATGCATTCGATTTGGGAGAGTTTGCGAACAGGAGAAAAGACCCAGGTTGTTAAGATTCAAAGGGTTGGGCGGGGGGGAGTAAAAGGGAAAAATTAAAACGTCACTGTTGTACTGTAAATTGATTAGGTTTTTTTTTTTTTTTTTTGTATGGACAGGAATTTTAATATGTTTTTGTTTATATATCAATGTGTAAGACTAAATGCACAAATCACATGTATGGATTGAGCAAATGAAAAAAAATAAAAGGATTTAAAAAAAAAAAGGTAATTCATATAAAAGACTATAAGGTGATAAATATATAGTGAAACAAATGGGATGTAACCAATCTTTCATAAGAAAACCAAATAGTCTGATCTAAAGTCCACAGGGAAAGTCCGTAAAAGTGCAGTGCATTCTTGGATAAAAGAAATGGAATAAATTACCACTCACCGGATCCAAATGCTGTCTTAACCAAGAGAACAGGACACACGCATAATGCAAAAAATTGCAAATAGATCTTCCAATGATGTCAGTCATCGTCACCTCCTCCACATATTGTCATGTACAACCAAAATCAAAGAAATGTATCAGTGCAGTAAATATCATAATAAGGCCAAAGCTAGCACACTTTTTCAGGCCCGCGAGTTAATATTACGGCACTGGCCTTCCACTGACCCTCCCACACTGAAGGAGTGGATAGCCCAAATGGTAGATACCCTTAGACTGGAAAAATATATTTTTCGGCATAGGGGTAGCTTCAGTAAATTTGATAAGTTATGGGCCCCCTGGTTGGACACACCAGGCCTAGAACCGGTCGACCTCATTATGGATCGCCTGATAGTTGGAGGGGAGTGATCAATAAATCTGGTATGATGGTGTCTTTGGGCACTGGGGTGTATTTACTTGAGTTACCATGTTTTTTTTCTTTCTTGGCTTTTGAAGGTTGATTGTTATACCCTGACGTTTAATGCCATGTTACTTGTAAAAATAAAAAATAAATACTATGTATGACTATTGTGCATATGTTCTGGACTTTGTAATGCTAGCACAAATTGTTTAATAAAACTTTATTTGAGATAAAAAAAAATACTGGGTTTTTGATTGGCCTTTTATGTTTAATCTAATTTTAATTGGAAAAAAAAATAATAGAAGTTTAGCATACAAGGTATTAAAACCCAGACATAGGCCCCAACAATCTGGAGCAAGAACAAAATAAAATAAAAACAATAAAAACAGTAGCATCAAAAACAAAATTTCAGTGGATTGTGCTTTTAAAATAAGCAGTTTCTTTTGACAACAAGTAACAATCAAAACAACAGATTTTTTTATTGATAGACTTTCCCTCATTTTCTGGTCTGGTATCATACAAGTAGAATAATAAAATGATGGTGCAAGACTATGTTGTGACATTTGTCCCTTAACGTCATTCAGAGGTAAAAGTACCAAGCTAAGCACTAATCACTGACCATAACATTGCCATTCCCATAATAATCTCTCCATAGCTTCCCATAGCCTTTACCTTTACTTTTCAAAAGTTTACTCAGACCTTCTCAGACTCTGTTCCCGTAGAAGCTGGATTCAAAAGAAGAACACTCCATGTACCTGTAAGGTCTTGAGTAGATAGGCTTAGGTTTTATGTGTTTGATTTGCATTTTGACGTGCACTTTAATCTTAAAGCATTATATAAAAAAGTTTAAGCAACAAGAAATCCCCAAGCTGGAAATCCCCAAGCTGAAACACACTTAGTGTATAAATACAAGACATATAAAAATAGTGCTGCACTAGAAACATAAATCAGATCGCTATAAACATATAAAATGCAAAAGTGAGATAATACAGATGTGTATGAAAAATTATCCAAACAAGTGCAAAAAAAATAATCAATAAATAAATACCACACATGCACCCCACAATACCATATTAAAGTGTTTGTTACCCCAGCATTTCATATTCCTGATTTGAGCATGCTGTACCATGTAATTGTATGAGAAAGTATCTTGTTCTCTTTGTATTGCTTCCTTTGTGTGAAATCCCTGGTGTTCCTGCCAGTACCACTGCTTTCCCTTTTAAAAACTGACCACACTAAGCAGGGGAACACACCGGGGTCAGTTCTCTAGCTATGCTGGGAGCTCAGCCTGCTCTCCTCCAATGATCAGGCCCCTGCTGGCACAGCCATTCACTGGAAATTTCAGTGTGCTGTTGCTTCTCCTGCCCCCAGCTTTTATGCAGCTGAAAACAGAGGGAATGTGATCACTTCTAAAAAAAAAAAGGGGGGGGGATAGGCATTTATAATGTTTTTTTTTTTTTTTTATCTATTCACAAATGTTTTACCTTTCATTTCAATTTTAAACTGAATGGGTTGTTTTATAAGGTGATCGTTTACAATCACTTTAGAGCCCCAGTGTGTAAACAAACAGTGGTCTTCAATATCCAGAACAATTGTGCAACTTCAAATCTAAAACATCTGTGAAGGCCACCACCAGGGATCCCCAATGGTATATGCTCACCTCACAGATGGGCCCTAATTACTAAGTCAACTGGAGCCTTATACAACCAAAGATTGAAACAGCAACTGCAAGCAGATGCCTTTATGAAAGATCAATTAATTTGCAACAGACACAGTCGCAAGTTGAAACTTAGCTCAAAGAAAGAGAAAAATCCTCATAGTGTAGACCGTAGTAGAAATTATTTATTAAAAACATGTATGCACTCAAATTGGTATGTTAGAGCAGCAGGCACATTACAGTACCAATTCGCTTCAGGTCTTAGTCCAACATACAGCCAAATTGCACCAAGGAAAAAAACAATAAAAGGTGTCCCAGATGATGTCAATATGATGAAATGCGTAGGATCGAGCTTCACAAAGTCAGGAGAGAAAGCATGTTTTTTTTGTGCTGCTGGATTTTACTGATTTGTCCTTGTTGCAGTTTGTATATATGATGCACTGAGACCTGAGGGGAGATAGGTACTTGGTACTTTGATGTGCCTGCTGCTCTGACATACCAATGTGTTTGTTAGCACCTGGCAGGACTACATACACCTGGATTTACTGCCAGCAGTAAACTGCATGCTTTGTACATTATCAGGCACTAGTAAATACATCAATCAGTTGTTTCTTGTCCAGGAATAATGATCTGCATTCTGCACAGAGAACCACTGGCAGGACAGGTGCTTAAGTCACTCACACAAGTCCCTACTCATCACAGAGAATTATCTATGCTTTCTAATACCTGGGCAGATATTCATGTATGCATCATACTGTACATTACTCTTAGCATGTTGAATGTTCATACATTAATCTTAGCAGGTTGAATGTTCATACAAGGATCCCCCAGGATCAGCATCCATACACATTCCCCTACCTGCACTCTACAGATTGGCAAAGTTCTAAAATTTAACTTTGCTAAAGAGTTAGTCTACTGAAAACTCATGTTTGAGTTATGGATGATGCTATATAGTCAAAAGGGGAGATTTACTAAAACTGGTGCACACAGAATCTGGTGTCGTTGTGCATAGTACCCAATCGGCATTTAACTTCAGCTTGTTCAATTAGGCTTTGACAATAAAACCTAGATTGGTTACTATGTACATCTGTACCACATTCTGTGTGAACCAGTTTTAGTACATACCCACCAAAGTATATCTTAAGCCAATTGTTTTTTTTTTCTTTACAATTGTCATTGTAGCAAGAGTAGAGAAGACATCTTGCAATGGGGACACCTGCTGTATCTAACATGGTAATCCCACCCTTTTTTTAGACATTTCCTCTCACTTTCTCAAACAATATATATCTTTAGCTCCAGGCATCACTTTGTTCCTCATTCTGACTCTGAGTGCAGTCTTTCTCCTAAAGACGGCTGTAGCGGGGTCTTTAAATTTAGTTGGAATACACCTGGGGGTAGTGTGACCCAGGTGTATAATTAGGAAAGGTTCTGGACCCCTTTTTGGTTATTCGTGGAGGATTGAGTGGTGTATTACTTACCTTGGCCTGTGGGTGGTGGTGTACCCGCAGGCTCAAGGTAGAATCACTGCCACAGTGCTACCCTTTTTTTGTCCCTTTCCGGAGATGGTACGGCTGGGGCGGGGAACCCGCCGTGGTTGATGGAAGGAGATAAAAGGGGGAGACGCCCTCGCCACGAGGTGGGTTGGTTCGTTCGTTCTTTCTCGGAGGAGTTCTCTTCACGCACCCAGGCACCTTAGGCCTGGGTGCGGGCGGTTCAAGGTTCCGGCTCAGGCGCCCTAGGCCTGACTGGAATGAAGTTGGGGTCCATCCCAGGCACCTTCAGCTTGGGGTGAGGTACTATATCGTAGGCCTGGGGTCCAGTAACTTCGACTGGGTCCCGCAAGGGCAAAGTGATCTCAGGGTGCCGCCTTGCGAGGGGACCCGCATCTGAGGTGAGGAGGCTGGGGAGGTTACCCGTCCGGAGACCCGGAGCAGCATCAACCCGGTGACGGATGGGCCTCCGGTAACTCTCTTAGAGGGACATCTTTCCCTGATAGGGGCCGCAGCGCAGCGAAGGTACTCCCATCTATGTTCTATGGAGTCGCTGGTAGAGACTCACAAGTTCTATGTTCTATGCCATTCAGAGCTGCTACAACCCCTGGTCAAAGCACAGGGGTTTAGACTGAAATCAGGATGGTGCCTCGGCCTGCTCATCCCATCGTATCAAGTTATAATAATATTCCAACCAGTTGACTATTAAGACATTGTTTATTGTGGAGTGTACAATAAAGCAAGAGTTGGACTGTGATCGGTGTATGGACTCTGGTTAATGGGAGCAAGGGAGATTCCAGCATAGCAGGACTGAGTTTTAAGACTAATGCACATTGGCCCGAGGAAGATACTGATACTGGCCTTCACCTCACCCACAGCCATGGGGAGGACATGGGCCGTAGCGCATCTCACCCTGTCATGTGACATACCCCTAGTGAAAGGAGATGGGGTGAGGCCACTACACCGCCATAGTGTCCAACATACAAGGAAATGTAGACCACACACTAACATGCCCACCTCACATAAAACCCTACTGATTACTCCATCTGCTTGGGTCCTTCCTTTCTCTTTGTGTCCTTGTTCCAACTCTGGGTGCAGCCTTTCTCCTCAGGACACCTATCACTGCCTCAGCATCCAACATACAAAGAAATGTAGGCCACATACTAAAATGCCCACCTTGCATAAAACTTTATTACTCCATCTGCCTTTCTGCTACGTTCCAAATATAGGTGCGGTCTTTCTCCTCGGGACAGCTATCCCTGCCTCAACATCCAAAGAAATGGAGGCCGTTCACCAAGAGGCCTACACTTTGGCAGTGCCTGCATACCTTACTGCTCTTGCTGTGCTTGGTAATCAGCTATTGGAGGTCAAATATTTTATGACACAATTTAGATCCATATTAGTGTCTCAATATCTTGGTATTTCAAAAAGCAAACATGGAAACACTGTGCAACCCAAAAGGGGCACA
Organism: Rana muscosa; assembly: GCA_029206835.1. Taxonomy (NCBI): domain Eukaryota; kingdom Metazoa; phylum Chordata; class Amphibia; order Anura; family Ranidae; genus Rana; species Rana muscosa. The sequence goes on along the minus strand of CM055124.1, from coordinate 223,952,207 downwards.
GCAGATTTAGGAATATGGTGTAGAGATCGTGCCACTGGTATTCCAAGGGGTCACTTTATCAAGATCCCTTCATAATTAAAATTTACAGGGTTTTTTGACTGGCCTTTTAAATAAGCTGTTTCCTTGACAACAAGTAGCACAATCAAAACAACTAATTTCCTTATTGATAGACTTTCCCTGAATTTCTGGTCTGGTCTCGTAAAAGTACAATAATAAAATGATGGTGTAAGACTTTATTGTGACATTTGTCCCTTAACGTCATTCAGAGGTTATAGTACCTGGCTAAGCACTGTTTGTTGACCATTGCCAATCCCATAATTCTCTCTCCATATCTTCCCATAGCCTTTACCTTTACTTTTCCAAAGCTTACTCAGAACCTTCCTAGACTCTGTTCAAATTAAAGATGTGGCAGGCATCATTCAGATATCCCCGCACAAAATCAAGGACAACATATGACGGCCGGCGGGCGGGAAGTGGTTAAAACACTTTTTTTTTTTAACACAAAGTTGTCCATTTATACAATATTTCTAACACATAGCATGTACATACCACAAATGACACCCCAAAATAGATTCTCCTACTCCTCCTGAGTACGGCGATACCACATATGTTAGACTTCCACAGCCTGACCACATACAGAGGCCGAGTACAGCCGAGCATGGCCGAGCATGGCCGAGTATCGGCGAGTATGGCTGGGTACCACCGAGTATGGCTGGGTATTGCTGAGTATGGCTGAGTATGGCTGGGTATGGCTGGGTATTGGAGAGTATGGCTGGGTATTGCCGGGTATGGCTAGGTATTGCTGGGTATGGCTAGGTATTGCAGAGTATGGCTGGGTATTGCAGAGTATGGCAGGGTATGGCGGGGTATTGCAAAGTATGGCTGGGTATGGCAGGGTATTGCAGAGTATGGCTGGGTACGGCTGGGTATCACCGAGTATGGCTGGGTATTGCAGAGTATGGCTGGGTATTGCAGAGTATGGCTGGGTATGGCTGGGTATTGCAGAGCATGGCTGGGTATGGCTGGGTATTGCAGAGTATGGCTGGGTATCGCCGAGTATGGCTGGGTATCGCCGAGTATGGCTGGGTATCGCAGAGTATGGCTGGGTATCGCAGAGTATGGCTGGGTATTGCAGAGTATGGCTGGGTATTGCAGAGTATGGCTGGGTATTGTCTAGTATGGATGGGTATTGCCGGGTATGGCTGGGTATTGCAGAGTATGGCTGGGTATCGCCTGGTATGGCTGGGTATTGCCTGGTATGGCTGGGTATTGCCCGGTATTGCCAGGTATGGCTGGGCATTGCAGAGTATGGCTGGGTACGGCTGGGTATTACCGAGTATGGCTGGGTATGGCTGGGTATGGCCGGGTATGCCTGGGTATTGCAGAGTATGGCTGGGTATTGCAGAGTATGGCTGGGTATTGCCAGGTATGGCTGGGTATTGCCGGGTATGGCTGGGTATTGCAGAGTATGGCTGGGTATTGCAGAGTATGGCTAGATATTGCAGAGTATTGCAGGGTATGGCTGGGTATTGCAGAGTATTGCAGGGTATGGCTGGGTATGGCTGGGTATTGCAGAGTATGGCTGGGTATGGCTGGGTATTGCAGAGTATGGCAGGGTATGGCTGGGTATTGCCGGGTATCGCTGGGTATTGCCATGTATGGCTGGGTATTGCCGGGTATGGCTGGGTATTGCAGAGTATGGCTGGGTATTGCAGAGTATGGCTGGGTATTGCAGAGTATGGCAGGGTATATGGCTGGGTATTGCAGAGTATGGCAGGGTATATGGCTGGGTATTGCAGAGTATGGCTGGGTATTGCAGAGTATGGCAGGGTATTGCAGAGTATGGCAGGGTATTGCAGAGTATGGCCGGGTATTGCAGAGTATGGCCGGGTATTGCAGAGTATGGCCGGGTATTGCAGAGTATGGCTGGGTATTGCAGAGTATGGCAGGGTATGGCAGAGTATGGCAGGGTATGGCAGGGTATATGGCTGGGTATTGCAGAGTATGGCTGGGTATTGCAGAGTATGGCTGGGTATGGCAGAGTATGGCAGGGTATGGCAGAGTATGGCAGGGTATTGCAGAGTATGGCTGGGTATTGCAGAGTATGGCAGAGTATGGCAGGGTATTGCAGAGTATGGCAGGGTATTGCAGAGTATGGCAGGGATGGCTGAGCATGGAGGGATGGATGGCTGGATCTGTGACTGCAATTGTCACAGAGCAGCGTTGTGGGCACTACAGATCCAGCCCACAGCGCTGCTGTGATCGATCCCTCCCCCTCTCCTCTCACACTGTACTGATCAGTACAGAGAGGGGAGAGAGGAACCGGCGTCATGACATGACGTCGGTTTGTTTACAAATGATCGCTCCATCATTTGACGGAGTGATCACGTGGTAAACGGCCGCTATCAGCGGCCATTTACCGTGATGCGTCAGGCCCCCTGGACACAGACACGGAGCGCGATTCTGGGAGGATGTCAATGTACGCCCTCCCAGAATTATCGAGCTGCCTTGTAGCCGTCATTCGGCTATGGGCGGGTCGGCAAGTGGTTAAATGGCAGAGCAGCTCTCTTTCCGACTTGATTTTGTTTTTAGGAAAGGGACAGGAAGTCCCCATACTGCTGTCAGAACACAGTGCTGTATATCGTCTGTAGTTGATGCAGTTTTACAATGTTGACAGTGGCTGCAGGAAATAGTTCATTTCGGCCAGCTTGGCCCAAACAAGCTATTTAACCACTTAACGACCGCCCACTGTAAATATACGTCGGCAGAATGGCACCGACAGGCAGAATCACATATATCTACGTGACTGCCTTTGTATAGTTGGGGGGTCCGATCGGACCCCCCTTCTTTACAGTGGGTGGTCGTTTTACCTTCGGAGCGATCCGGCATGAGGGGACGGCCGTTCGATTCCGGCCCCCCCCCTCTCGATCGCTCCCGGCGAATGAGAGAGCTTCCCCTGCCTGTGTACTGTTTACACAGGCAGGAGGAAGTGATGTCATCTCTCCTGCGGCGCTCACATATACCGAGCACCGTACAGGAGAAGATGCAGGTTAGTGCACAAAACAGCACACTGACACCAGCACACATAGGCACATAAATCGCCCCCCCAGATCACCCCCCAGACCATCCCCCAGTCACAGTGTCACTGATTGCAGTGACCATTTATTTAGTGATCACTGCAATCAGTGACATTTGTGACTGTAAAAGTGTCACTACATTTAGTTTTAGGTCCAGTGTAGCCCCCTAACCCCCCCTAATAAAGGTTTAACCCCCTGATCACCCCCCAGATAACCCTTTCACCCCCTAGCACCGTCGTCGCTAAGCGATCATTTTTCTGATCGATGTCTTAGCGTCGGTGATGCTGATCGGTAGCCAGTAATTTTTTTTAGGTTCGCAGGTTTTTATAGCCTCAGGTACCCCGATATATTACCTAATAAAGGTTTAACCCCCTTGATCGCCCCCCAGGTAACCCTTTCACCCCCTATCACCACTGTCGCTAAGCGATCATTTTTCTGATCGCTGTCTTAGCGTCGGTGATGCAGATCGGTAGCCAGTAATTTTTTTTAGGTTCGCCGCAGGTTTTTATAGTGTCAGGTACCCCCATATATTACCTAATAAAGGTTTAACCCCCTTGATCGCCCCCCAGGTAACCCTTTCACCCCCTATCACCACTGTCACTAAGCGATCATTTTTCTGATCGCTGTCTTAGCGTCGGTGATGCAGATCAGTAGCCAGTAATTTTTTTTAGGTTCGCCGCAGGTTTTTATAGCGTCAGGTACCCCCATATATTATCTAATAAAGGTTTAACCCCCTGATCGCCCCCCAGGTAACCCTTTCACCCCCTATCACCACTGTCGCTAAGCGATCGTTTTTATGATCGTTGTCTTAGTGTCGGTGATGCCGATAGGTAGCCAGTAATTTTTTTTAGGTTCGCCGCAGGTTTTTATAGCGTCAGGTACCCCCATATATTACCTAATAAAGGTTTTAACCCCCTAATTGCCCCTAGTTAACCCTTTCACCAGTAATCACCATATAAGTGTTACGGGTGACGCTGGTTAGTTAGTTTGCTTTTTATAGTGTCAGGGCACCCGCCGTATATAACCCAATAAAGGTTTAACCCCCTGATCGCCCGGCGGGTGATATCAATTAGGTTTTAGCGTCAGAGAGGGTCTGCGTCACACCCCAGGCAGCGTCAGGTTAGTGCGAGTAGCGCTAACACCCACGCGTTAAGCATACACCCCCCTTAGTGGTATAGTATCTGAACAGATCAATATCTGATCTGATCAGATCTATACTAGCGTCCCCAGCAGTTTAGGGTTCCCAAAAACGCAGTGTTAGCGGGATCAGCCCAGATACCTGCTGGCACCTGCGTTTTGCCCCTCCGTCCAGCCCAGGCCACCCAAGTGCAGTATCGATCGATCACTGTCACTTACAAAACACAACACACATAACTGCAGCGTTCGCAGAGACAGGCCTGATCCCTGCGACTCTAGTGCTGTAGGAGGTGATTTCACCACCACAGTTAAAAAAAAAAAAGCATATATGCCGAAGCATTGGGGCAGCAGGGGCGGAGGAGCGATTTTGCTCCTAATGCCGCGTACATACGGTCGAAATTCCGACGGAGGCTTGCCCGTGGAAAAGTCTGACCATGTGTACGCGGCATAACTTTTGCGGGAAGATGCCCCCATGCTTCGGCATATATAAATGGTGCATGTATGCCCATCATTAGAAGTGGGTGGATGAAGGGCGGTATTCTAATGGTGGGCATACCCACCGATCAATCTCTTTTTTCGTTCAGCCAACTGGCTGCATGAAATAAAAAGATTACAATACATGTCCAACAAGGACCAGCAACGTACTGGTATGTTGCTGGACTTTGAATGTTTATACCAGAAAGATGCCTGTGGGTTTAGTTATCATCTTGGTATCATTCTTTTCAGCCAGCGGCCGGCTTTCATGTAAAAGCAATCCTAGTGGCTAATTAGCCTCTGGACTGCTTTTACAAGCAGTGGGAGGGAATGTCCCCCCCCCGGATATAAAAAGCGCCATTGGGAAATTGGGAAAGCATTTTATCACACCGATCTTGGTGTGGTCAGATGCTTTGAGGGCAGAGGAAAGATCTAGGGTCCAATAGACCCCAGTTTTTTCAAAAAAGAGTACCTGTCACTACCTATTGCTATCATAGGGGATATTTACATTCCCTGAGATAACAATAAAAATGATAAAAAAAAAATATGGAAGCAACAGTTTAAAAATAAAATAAAAAAGCAAAATTAATAAAAAAAAAAAAAAAAAAAAAAAGCACCCCTGTCCTGCCCTGCTCTTGCCCAATGGCGAACGCAAGCGTCGGTCTAGCGTCATATGTAAACAGAAATTGCACCATGCATGTGAGGTATCACCGCGAAGGTCAGATCGAGGGCTGTAATTTTAGCAGTAGACCTCCTCTGTAAATCTAACGGCGTAACCTGTAAAGGCTTTTAAAGGCTTTTAAAAATGTATGTAGTTTGTCGCCAATGCGCGTTTGTGCGAAATTTTAAAGCATGTCGTGTTTGGTATCTATGTACTCGGCCTAAGATCATCTTTTTTATTTCATCAAACATTTGGGCAATATAGTGTGTTTTAGTGCATTAAAATTTAAAAAAAGTGTATTTTTTCCCCAAAAAATGCGTTTGAAAAATCGCTGCGCAAATACTGTGTAGAAAAAAAAATTGCAACACCCACCATTTTAATCTGTAGGGCCTTTGCTTTAAAAATATATATAATGTTTGGGGGTTCAACATAATTTTCTTGCAAAAAAAAAAATATGTTTTCATGTAAACAAAAAGTGTGAAAAAGGGCTTTGCCTTCAAGTGGTTAGAAGAGTGGATGTAAGCTTCCTAATGCCAGAACAGTTCAAAACCCCCCCCCCCAAATGACCCCATTTTGGAAAGTAGACACCCCAAGCTATATACTGAGAGGCATGTCGAGTCCATGGAATATTTTATATGTTGACACAAGTTGCGGAAAATAGACAATTTATTTTTTAATTTTTTATTTTTTGCACAAAGTTGTCACTAAATGATATATTGCTCAAACATGCCATGGGCATATGTGGAATTACACCCCCAAATACATTCTGTTGCTTCTCCTGAGTACGGGAATACCACATGTGTGAGACTTTTTGGGAGCCTAGCCGCGTACGGGACCCCAAAAACCAAGCACCGCCTTCAGGCTTTCTAAGGGTGTAAATTTTTGATTTCACTTCTCACTGCCTATCACAGTTTTGGAGGCCATGGAATGCCGAAATGGCACAAAACCCCCCAAATGACCCCATTTTGGAAAGTAGACACCCCAAGCTATTTGCTGAGAGGTATGGTGAGTATTTTGCAGATCTCGCTTTTTGTCACAAAGTTTTGAAAATAAAAAAAAAATAAAAAAATTTTTCTTCATTTTCAAAAACAAATGAGAGCTGTAAAATACTCACCATGCCTCTCAGCAAATAGCTTGGGGTGTCTACTTTCCAAAATAGGGTCATTTGGGGGGGGGTTTGTGCTATTTTGGCATTTTATGGCCTTCGAAACTGGTAGTGAGGAGTGAAATCAAAAATTTGTGCCTAGAAATCCTGAAGGCGGTGCTTGGTTTTCGGGGTCCCGTACGCGGCTAGGCTCCCAAAAAGTCCCACACATGTGGTATCCCCGTACTCAGGAGAAGCAGCAAAATGTATTTTGGGGTGTAATTCCTTATATAACCATGGCATGTGTGAGCAATATATCATTTAGTGACAACTTTTTGTAATTTTTAATTTTTTTGTCATTATTCAATCACTTGGGACAAAAAAAAAAAAATATTCAATGGGCTCAACAGGCCTCTCAGCAATTTCCTTGGGGTGTCTACTTTCTAAAATTGGGTCATTTGGGGGGGTTTTGTGCTATTTTGGCATTTTATGGCCTTCGAAACTGTGATAGGTAGTGAGGAGTGAAATCAAAAATTTGCGCCCTTAGAAATCCTGAAGGCGGTGCTTGGTTTCCGGGGTCCCGTACGTGGCTAGGCTCCCAAAAAGTCCCACACATGTGGTATCCCCGTACTCAGAAGCAGCAGCAAAATGTATTTTGGGGTGCAATTCCACATATAACCATGGCATGTGTGAGCAATATATCATTTAGTGACAACTTTTTGTAATTTTTTTTTTTTTTTTTTGTCATTATTCAATCACTTGCGACAAAAAAAAAAATATTCAATGGGCTCAACATGCCTCTCAGCAATTTCCTTGGGGTGTCTACTTTCCAAAATTGGGTAATTTGGGGGGGTTTTGTACTGCCCTGCCATTTTAGCACCTCAAGAAATGAGATAGGCAGTCATAAATTAAAAGCTGTGTAAATTCCAGAAAATGTACCCTAGTTTGTAGACGCTATAACTTTTGCGCAAACCAATAAATATACGCTTATTGACATTTTTTTTACTAAAGACATGTGGCTGAATACATTTTGGCCTAAATGTATGACTAAAATTGAGTTTATTTGATTTTTCTTATAACAAAAAGTAGAAAATATCATTTTTTTTCAAAATTTTCGGTCTTTTTCCATTTATATCGCAAAAAATAAAAATCGCAGAGGCAATCAAATACCATTAAAAGAAAGCTCTATTTATGGGAAGAAAAGGACGCAAATTTCGTTTCGGTACAACATTGCATGTCCGCACAATTTCCAGTTAAAGCAGCGCAGTGCAAAATTCTGAAAACAGCTCTGGTCCTTTAGCTACAAAATGGTCCGGGGCTTAAGTGGTTAAATTGATAGCAAAGCAGAAGTTATGCTTTAAAGTGGTTGTAAAGGCAGAAGGTTTTTTACCTTACTGCATTCTATGCATGCACCTTCCCTTACAACCCCCTTTAAATACATACCTGAGCTCAATCTCGATCGAGCGATGTGCACAAGAGTAGAGGCTCTCTTGGCTCTCTCAACTCTCTCCCTCCTTATTGGCTTAGATACAGCAGTGGGAGCCAGTGGCTCCCACTGCTGTCAATCAAAGCCAATGACAAAGAAACGGGGGCAGGGCTTGGGAGGGGGCACACACGATTGCCTCCATAGCAAGTAGCTTATGATGGGGGCCAGAAGAGTCGGCAGGGTACCCGAGAAGAGGAGGATTGGAGCTGCTCTGTGCAGAATCCTTGCACAGAGCAGGTAAGTATAAGATTGCCTTTACAATCACTTTAAGTCTGCAAATTTCAATGCTGTATTTACTTTAATTGAGTAATGTGGATTATAGTTTGATGTTGTGTTTGATCTGCTTTGCATCTCTTTGGATGCAGCACATCCTATTGACATCCGTTTATGATGAAGGCAAAGCAGGTCAGACATAACCCCTTCTCTGTTTTTTGTTTTCTGTTTTATGATTAAACCCCTATGTCTGCGTAAAGCTGAGTTCAAAATGAAGCAATCATAAACAAAGCCCATCTATACAGGTCCATACTGAAGTAGAGTTCTACTTATACCTTGAAAGAAAAGAATTAATGTGGTTCTATTGAATATGTGGCCTGAATGGTCAACGTAATGCAAATCACAGCTGATGAAGGCACAAAGGGGTTGGGCGGCACAGTGGTGTAGTGGGTAGCACTCTTGCCTAGTAGAAAAATTGGTCGCTGGTTCGAATCCCAACCACAACACTACCTGCCTGGAGTTTGCATGTTCTCCCTGTGCTTGCGTGGGTTTCCTCCGGGTACTCCGGTTTCCTCCTACACTCCAAAGACATGCTGGTAGGTTAATTGGCTTCTGTCAAAAATTGGCCCTAGTATATGAATGTGAGTTGGGGACCTTGGATTGTGGGCTCCTTTGAGGGTAGGGACCGATGTGAGCGTGCGATGTATGTGTGGAGCACTGTTTAAATTGACATCGCTATATGGGTACCTTAAATAAATAATAATATAATAGATGAGCATCTTAATGAGACACAATGTACAGGGATAGGGAGAATTGTAGACACGCACTCACACTCACTGAACTGGATGGACTGGTGTCTTTATTCAACCTTACTAACTTTGTAACTATGGGGGGATCGGTGCTTGTAACTGCCCCAGCCGCCTCACCGATCACCTGTGAGGCTGCCCGGCCCCCCCTGCTATAGCGGAGGACAGAGGGGAACCGGAGGAGAACCTGCAGAGGCAAAAAGACTGTGCACTTTACAAAGTGCAGTTTAACTCTGCAAGTGCAGTTGCTCCAGAGCTTAGTAAATGATCGGGAGCTCTGCTGACATCCACCATCCAATCATGTGCAAGCAAAAATGCTTTTTTTTTTTTTTTTTTTATTTGCACGCGATGGGTATTCTTTGCAAAGTGAATCCTTACCTCATTTACTAAGCTCTGGAGCAACTGCTCTTGCAGAGGGCAACTGCACTTTGCAAATTGCACAGTCTATTTGCCTTTAGTAAATCAACCCCAAAGGCTCTGTATACTTTTTCTTACCTAGATTTCGGCAGTTGTACAACATATAGCCTATAGCTTTTCATGTGGAACAAAAACACAACTTCCACTTCTTGATTTCTCTGATTGTCTTCAGAACAAAAGCAGGTATGAAACTGCTGCAAAGGTTGCTATCTCCTTGTAATGTGTATAGTTTACCTACATGTTTTATTTTCCCCAAGGAAACAAACGTTTCACTCTAATATGTCATACTTGAACAGGTTTGAACCGGAGCTGCAGTCTTATGATGTAATAGGGCATTTTTCTGTTTTGATCCGGCAATAGGAGAAGTTTGTTACTGACACCTACAGTTTTACTGGTTCAAAACATGAAAACATGTTCACTCTTCTCCTGAGATGAGCAACTCCACCATGTTCTTCGAATTTCTTTAAATAATACCATTCAGATCTGTTTAAATATCTACACTATATTACCAAAAGTATTGGGATGCCTGCATTTACATGCACATGAACTTTACTGGAAGTGGCATCCCAGTCTTAGTCCGTAGGGTTCAATATTGGGTTGGCCCACCCTTTGCAGCTATAACAGCTTCAACTCTTCTGGGAAGGCTGTCCACAAGGTTTAGGAGTGTGTCTATGGGAATGTTTAACCATTCTTCCAGAAGCTCATTTGTGAGGTCAGGCACTGATGTGGACTAGAAGGCCTGGCTCACAGTCTCCGCACAAATTCATCCCAAAGGTGTTCTATCGGGTTGAGGTCAGAACTCTATGCAGGTCAGTCAAGTTCCTCCACCCCAAACTCACTCACCTATGTCTTTATGGACCTTGTTTTGAGCACTGGTCCAAATTATTTGGTGAAGGGGGGATTATGGTGTGGGGTTGTTTTTCAGCGGTTGGGCCTGGCCCCTTAGTTCCAGTGAAGGGAACTCTTAAGGCGTCAGCATACCAAGACATTTTGGACAATTTTATGCTCCTGACTTTGTGGAAACAGTTTGGGGATGGCACCCTCCTGTTCCAATATGACTGTGCACCAGTGCACAAAGCAAGGTCCATAAAGACAGGGATGAGCGAATTTGCGGTGGAGGAACTTGACTGGCCTGCACAGAGTCCTGACCTCAACCTGATAGAACACCTCTGGGATGAATTACAGTGGAGACTGCGAGACAGGCCTTCTCGTCCAACACCAGTGCCTGACCTCAGAAATGCGCTTCTGGAAGAATGGTCAAACATTCCCATAGACACACTCCTAAACCTTGTGGACAGCCTTCCCAGAAGAGTTGAAGCTGTTATAGCTGCAAAGGGTGGGCCAACTCAATATTGAACCCTATGGACTAAGACTGGGATGCCATTAAAGTTCAAGTGCATGTAAAGGCAGGCATCCCAATACTTTTGGTAACATAGTGTATATCAACCTATATTTAATGACTGACTAAGGCATTTATATATTTTTTAAGACATTCAATAGCTAGCTGCAGGGTTGCTTTATTGATGTTTGTAGTCATCAAATGAACTACTAATACTATCCACAATCCATTGCAATTGTGCTGAATTTGTAAGAGAAGGACCACTCAGTTGGCCTGTGGGGCCCATTTCTGCTGCTGTAGCTGTATAAATGGGTCTTACTACCAGCAAGCATGCATTTAGCTTCAACTTTGCTACCTGTTTGCATGCTGAGACATTGAAAACAAGTTCACCAGACGTGTGGTTCGTTTCATTCCGAATCAAAATTTGGACTAAATTTAATTTGTTTGCGACTTGAGGGTTTGTTCAATTCAATAATATGTGTCACACTCTGTATTGTTATGATTAGCCAAAGTCACATGAAAGTCGCATTGAGGTCATAAACAAGACGCAATGCAAAGTTTCACTGGAAGTCGCACAACTTTGGGGTCTCAGCAGTGTGAACCGAGCCTTAATGTTTGAAGCATCCGAAATGACTTAACAACATAACTAATGAATCAGAACTTTCTGAAATAATTTCTGAAAATAGCATTCAATTTGGAACAACAAATATATGAAACAAATCCAAATATACAAAACCAATTCCGAAAACAAATCATTCTAACATAACTAATACAAGAAAACAAAATGATTGACTTAATGAATAAATCCGAAATTAGGGTTGCATCGATACCGATACTAGTATCGGTATCAATACCAAGCATTTTCATGAGTATCGGTATTCGTGCAAATACTCTGATGCTTCATCCAATACCTGTTGTATCGGACCAGGCATCCTCAGTATAGCAGGGGGGGCCGGGCAGCCTCACAGGTGATCGGTGAGGCGGCTGGGGCAGTTACAAGCACCGATCCCCCTTATAGCCTTTCAATAAAGCAGTTGACAGCCGCTTCTCCCCCTCTCCCTCCTGTGGCTGTCAGCTGCTTTATTGAAGGGCTATACGGGGGTGATCGGTGCTTTTAACTCCCCCCCCCCCCACCACCGCACTGATTACCCCTGACTGCCCCCACCGGCTCCACGGGTCCTCCTCTGGCTTCAGGTGTCCTCCTCCCTCCCTCGGTGTCCTCCTTCCTCTCTTTGTGTCCTCCTCCGGGTCCCCCTCTGTTCTCTGCGGGTCCTCCTCTGGGTCCCCCTCTGTTCTCTGCAGGTTCTCCTCCGGTTCCCCTCTGTCCTCTGCAGGTTCTCCTCCGGTTCCCCTCTGTCCTCCGCTATTTTGGAATTAATGACTTCAACAAATGAAAAAAACACATACACTGTTAGAAATCAGTTTGTTCAAGAAACATTTCCTATCCATCTCCTTTGAATTTTTCCATTACTGCAGTCAAAAACAAAATGTTGATTTGACCCACTAATGATTAGAAAAACAAATTAACTTTCTTAGAACCTTTTTTAAGAATATTCATTTACAATTCTACCCACTGTAGCTAACTTTACTGTCAATTTGTCTTTTGGTTTCTTCCCAAACCACATGAAAAATGTAACAATGCATCCTTTTTAAGGTTTACTCAATTGTGGTCAAATCCAGCAAGCATTTTACAATACTGTGCCGTGCAACCTCCCTCTCATGCTCCAATGTGTTTGGGGGCAAGGCTGCAGTAGGCTCAGACATGGCAGAGTTGAGACCATGAACACATTGGTGCACAGTTTTGCAGGCTCAGATTAAGGGACATATAAAGCCTCGTACACACGATCGGACTTTTTGCCAACAAACTTCAAAATGAGCAAGTTTGACAAAAAATCTGACCGTGTGTACGCTCCATCGGACAAACTTTTTTGTTTTTCATCGGACAAATGTTCGGTCTGCAAATGGACAAACTTTTCGCCAACAAAAGTCCGATGGAGCAAAGTCCGACCGTGTGTACAGAAATCCATCGGACTTTTGTCCAATGGACAAAATAAGCATGCCCAGAACCAATGTTAAAATCAACCAACAATAGCAGAAGTTGACCAAAGGGTGGCGGTAAAGAGACAAAAATCCACAGAAAAGTTTGTTTGAAGTCCGACCGTGTGTACGAGGCTTTAGAATGAGAATTGATGAACACTGCACTGATTCAATATCATTTTTCCTGCCATAAAAAAAATATCAGCTTGTGTAGTGGTCAAGTTATGTTATTAGTCTCCAACTGTATTATCATGTCTTAGGTCCCTCCTTCTGTAGTCGAAGAAAGGTAAAAAGATGGAACAGATCAAATGACTGTTAGAAAAGCGTGACCTTCCCCACCCACACATTGCAACATAACTTTTCTTAATTGTCACCGCTACTATTGATCAAGAGGGCAGAAGTAAACCTTTGATAATATGTGAAAAAGGTACTTTAGACAGATTATCTTCAAACTACTTGTATATTGATTATGTTTCTATGCTATATACAGTATACTATATATATGTCTCATACAGATGTAGAAGACGGGCCACTGGAAATAGACAAGTTCTCCCACAATAGTACATAAGCTGCCAGTCACACAAGCACAGACCACACACACTGACAATTCAGGCTTGGTCTAGGGCAGTGATGGCAAACTTTGACACCACAAATGTTTTGGAACTACATTTCCCATAAGGCTCATGCACTCTGCAGTGTAGTTGAGCATCATGGAAAATGTAGTTCCAAAACATCTGGGGTGCCAAGGTTCGCCATTACTGGTCTAGGGGATGTCTTTTTATTATTTATACATAGTTATATAATTAATCTGGTTGAAGAAGCACACAAGTCCATCCAGTTCAACCCAAACGTATTGAGAAGTTCAACAGGAGAGGTGTTTAAGGTGACAGGATACTCCAAAGTGCTCAGTAACAACAGTAGGAGGACAAACTTCTCTCTAAAATCAGCTTTGCTGGAGGCAGTAGGGAATGGCCAGTGTATCTAGGACCCTACAGCAGCAGCAGCAACCCATAAAGCTATTTTCGGCACTTAGTTCCCTTATGGCATTTGCACAGCTATTAGTCCTCAGCAAGGTCTCTGCTCACAGTGTTGTGGAAGCTGTCTGACACCCCGCATCTACAGTTAGATCCTAAGTGACGGAGATTAGCTAGATCCTTTTCCAGACCTACAGCCCTCCAGCAAAGGTGGAAAACTTCCCCAGGCCTTTAGCCCAGCAGCTGCTGAAGCCCAGACTGCAGCTTTTTGTCTAAGTGGAGCTGCCTCCAGGAGCAGCAGCCCCAAGAGAACTAGAACCTTCCCTTGAGGGAAAATAACTTTCTGTTCAGGCCTCCAGCACATTTATCACCTCCCTAACCACCCTCTGGGCTTACAGGGATTGGTTGGGGCATGATAAATCTTCTGATCATCTGAATCTTTCAGACCTATGCTCTGGAAAGTTCTTTCAGAGGCAGGTGGGAGCTGTGACAGCAGATCGCTGTAGGACAAAGCTGGATTTTCTGTGCTGATGAGTAGGTTTAATTCTTATTAATAATATACAGGATTTATATAGCACCAACAATTTGCACAGTGCCTTAGAACATATGTAATAAAGAGAAATCAGGATAACTGATAAATGGGAATGGGAGGAAGCATGGAAGAGTGAAGTTCCTCTTTAATTCTGCTCTAAAGTACACTATATTACCAAAAGTATTGGGATGCCTGCTATTACACGCACATGAACTTTAATGGCATCCCAGTCTTAGTCCATAGGGTTGAATATTGAGTTGGCTCACCCTTTGCAGCTATAGCAGCTCTAACTCTTCTGGGAAGGCTGTCCACAAGGTTTAGCAGTGTGTCTATGGGAATGTTTGACCATTCTTCCAGAAGCGCATTTGTGAGATCAGACACTGATGTGGACGAAAAGGCATGGCTTACAGTCTTCGCTCTAATTCATCCCAAAGGTGTTCTATCGGGTTGGGGTTAGGACTCTGTGCAGGCCAGTTAAGTTCCTCCACCCCAAACTCACTCATCCATGTCTTTATGGACCTTGCTTTGTACATTGGTCCAAATCATTTGGTGGAGGGGGATTATGGTGTGGGGTTGTTTTTCAGGGGTTGGGCTTGGCTCCTTAGTTCCAGTGAAGGGAACTCTTAGGGCCTCAGCATACCAAGACATTTTGGACAATTTCATGCTCCCAACTTTGTGGGAACAGTTCTGGGATGGCCCCTTCCTGTTCCAACATGACTGTGCACTGGTGCACAAAGCAAGGCCCATAAATACATGGATGAGCAAGTTTGGGATGGAGGAATTTGACTGGCCTGCACAGAGTCCTGACCTCAACCTGATAGAAAACTTTTGGGATGAATTTGAGTGGAGACTGCGAGCCAGGCCTTCTCGTCCACATCAATGGCTAATCTCACTAATGCGCTTTTGGAAGAACGGTCAAACATTCCCATAGACACTCTCCTAAACCTTGTGGACAGCTTTCCCAGAAAAGTTGAAGCTGTTATAGCTGCAAGGGGTGGGCCAACTCAATATTGAACCCTACGGACTAAGACTGGGATGCCATTAAAGTTCATTAAAGTTCAAAGTTCATGTGCGTGTAAATACTTTTGGTAATATAGTGTATATGTGAACCCAGTCAATAAAAGCTCATGTAAGCCCTTCCTTGATAATGTCATTTCAATAGTAATTTACAATATTGTAAAATCTGCAGCTTTAATTAAAATAATACCTGAAGATCCTGTTTAGAAAGTCCTTGTTCAGGCACATCCTGGTAAAGGGTGACAACAGTTGTTCCTGTCTCCAGATCATGCTCTTGCATGGTCACCTTGTCACAGAGGCATCCAATGGAGACTACATGAAGCCGATTCAACACACACCATAATGCATCAAAGGAAAAGAAAAAGGTGAAAAGAAGTATGTCATTTAAAAAAATGGAAGTTGTTTATTATACACAGTGCTGTAGCAAACTAAATGTAATTTAGGCTGCATTCACACCTGAGCGTTTTGTAGCCTGAAGCCACAAAACGCTAGAGGGGAAAAAATCCATTATTCTCTATGGAGATGGTTCACATCTCCACTCCAAAACGCCTGAAGCCGAACGCCTGAAGCTCAAACAAGTTCCGGGCCCTTTTTTGTCGTAGATTTGGGTGTTTTAGGAGTCATAGAATCTGATGGAAACGCTCGATTCAAGCGTCTAGCGCGACAACGAGCGTTTCTACGGGCGCAAATTTGCGCGACAAACACCGGTAAAAACGTCAGTAATAACGCTCAGGTGTGAATGCAGTGTCAGGGTTTGCGTCAGCTTGAAGCAATTTTACAAGCTTACTGTTTCAAAACAAACTTTTTGACCAGAACCTTTTATATGATTCTGCAGTAAAAAATCTGTGTCTCCAGGTTTATTGTTATAGTCTCATTTTTATTATCTTTATTGTTATTCTGAATATGATTATAACACGGATTAAATGCTCAGAGTAAGCTAGGTGTTTGTGCCAGAACACACAACCCCAACTATTTTATGTCTATAACATC
Organism: Rana muscosa; assembly: GCA_029206835.1. Classification (NCBI taxonomy): domain Eukaryota; kingdom Metazoa; phylum Chordata; class Amphibia; order Anura; family Ranidae; genus Rana; species Rana muscosa. The sequence goes on along the minus strand of CM055124.1, from coordinate 223,935,963 downwards.
TTATCTCTGCCTGATGGTTGTCAATCCAAACAGTTGTTTCCTCTGTTTAAGTACTTCACTGACGTCAGTGTCTCTTGTAAATTTCGCGCCTTTCATCATTTCAGGCCTGGTCACTAAGGACCCGCTGCGCTGTGCCATATTTACTTAAAAGGGAGGAAAATTGAAAGATTACTCTGTTTTGTGCTGAATCCTCTCACGTTTTGTGATGTATTTTTTGCTTAATCATTATTACAGTGGTACATAGAATTACAAACTTGCATAGTTGTAGACTGGTTTTTCCAAGAAATATTTTGATACGTTATGTACACATTTTCATAGGACAAAAAATGGTGTACTTTATTTCTATTCTTATTAACCTCTTTAGTGACCACAGGAGGTACACAAGGACCACAAAAATCTATTTTGAAGAAAACCCACAAAAGGGCACCCCTCCATCAGGAAGACAAAATGCCAGCATCATGGAAGAATGTAAAGCCTCAATGCAGAGCTAAAAAAAGGTTTGAGGTCCTCAGTACATAAATGTTTACCTCCTGTGGTGATTATAGAAGTCCTCGGCTTTACACTGATCTGAGGTTTCATCTTCCCTTTCACTAGCTGATTTATAAGTTCTGGGTTCTCAAGCATCAGCGCGGTTATCTCCCCCTGAGAAAGAAACATGTTGGGAATATTAATGTTTGTGCCGCTGCAAAAATAAAGTACAACAAGACCATGTTAATATGAAATGCGATTTTATTATGAATTTTTTAATTTTGTAATTCAATAAAATTTGTAAAACATCAAATATGTTTGTGTTGCAAGCATCTCTAAAGTCCCTGACTTGCACCCCTTGGTCAATGACTGGATGGTTTAACACAACAGACCTATGAGAGTCTTTAAATTGTGTAATGGTCCATTCTCTTTACAAGAATAACTGTAGTAGTCCCCACAGTCTTTTATCTGGTTCAACTTTTCCTTAGTGGCCCTTAGCTGTGCCTTCGGCTGAGAATAAAATGCTGCTCTTACTTAAAGGAATAGCATGCAATGCCAAGCTACAGCAAGCAAAGCTAACAGAATATTAGCATGCATAAATAAGGGTATTTACTCAAGAGATAAAACTATAATCCAGACAATTTATAAAACTCTAGTATAGCCACATCTGGAGAATGCCGTCCAATTCTAGTCACCAATTCTCAGAAAAGATGTGCTTGAACTGGAAAGAGTCCAGAGAAGGGCAACAAAGTTAATAAGGGGACTGGAGGACCTTAGTTATGAGGAATGACTACAAACATTACACATATTCTCCCTGGAGAAGAGAGGCTTGAGAGAAGATATAATAGGGATATACACATACCTCAATGGTGGTTCTAGCCTAGGGAATAAACTATTTAGTCTCGGGAGTATAAGAAGACATGGGGACACTCAATTAAATTGGAGGAGAAGCAGTTTACCTTGCTTAGGGTTTTTTTCACTGTAATGCCGCGTACACACGATCGGACATCCCGGAAACAAAACCGTGGATTTTTTTCCGACGGATGTTGGCTCAAACTTTTCTTGCATACACACGGTCACACAAATGTTGCTCGGAAATTCCGAACGTCAAGAACGCGTGGCGTACAACACTACAACGAGCCGAGAAAAATGAAGTACAATGAATCCGAGCATGCGTCAAATTGATTTCGAGCATGCGTAGAATTTTTGTGCGTCGGAATTGGCTACACACGATCAGAGTTTTGTTGTCGGAAAATTTGAGAACCAGCTCTCAAACATTTGTTGTCGGAAATTCCGACAGCAAAATGTCCAAACAAGCTCACATCGAACATTTGTTGTCGGAAATTCCGACCGTGTGTACTCAGCATTAGGGCGGTAAGGATGTGGAACTCACTTCCACAGTCGGTGGTGTCAGCGGGAAGTCTGATAGTTTAAAAAAATCTCTTAGATGGGCATCTTAGCTAGCACAATATACATGGGACATGATTTTTTTTTTTACATGAACACACACACAGGTTGAACTGGAGGGACTGGTGTCTTTATTCAACCTTACCAACTATGTAACTATGTAAAAGGATATGTACACCCTTTGGAACATGTTACATGTTACATCTATGTTTAGGGTGGAACTTTTCAGCTCATGCCGCCAGCTCCCCGATCTCTCCCTCAGTGTGACGGACAGGGGGGGGGGGGTTAATTTTTCTGCAAAAATTATGTGCATTTATCATTTTTCTGGAAAGATGAACTTATCCTTTAAAGCTAATAGGCAGCATAACATATGGACCGCAAAGTAGAGCACACATGATTGGGTGACTACTTAAATTAGCTTGATGCTCCAACAGTTAACAAAATTGATGCATAATATAGCAATGGTCACTTAAACTTTTTACTAATTGAAGTGCACTGAATTAGCAAAACCTAGTTCATTACAAGTCAAAAACAACTGTCTTAGTTTTTTAACCACTTAAGCCCCGGACCATTTCGGGCCATTAGGACCAAGCCTGTTTTTGGGATTCGGCACTGCGCTGCTTTAACTGTAAATTGTGCGGACATGCAATGTTGTACCCAAATGAAATTTGCGTCCTTTTCTTCCCACAAATTGAGCTTTCTTTTAATGGTATTTGATTGCCTCTGCGATTTTTATTTTTTGCGATATAAATGGAAAAAGAACGAAAATTTTGAAAAAAAAAAGATATTTTCTACTTTTTGTTATAAGAAAAATCGAATAAACTCAATTTTAGTCATACATTTAGGCCAAAATGTATTCAGCCACATGTCTTTAGTAAAAAAAAATGTCAATAAGCGTATATTTATTGGTTTGCGCAAAAGTTATAGCGTTTACAAACTAGGGTACATTTTCTGAAATTTACACAGCTTTAAATTTATGACTGCCTATCTCATTTCTTGAGGTGCTAAAATGGCAGGGCAGTACAAAACCCCCCCAAATGACCCCATTTTGGAAAGTAGACACCCCAAGGAAATTGCTGAGAGGCATGTTGAGCCCATTGAATATTTTTTTTTTTTGTCCCAAGTGATTGAATAATGACAAAAAAAAAAAAAAAAATTACAAAAAGTTGTCACTAAATGATATATTGCTCACACATGCCATGGTTATATGTGGAATTGCACCCCAAAATACATTCTGCTGCTTCTCCTGAGTACGGGGATACCACATGTGTGGGACTTTTTAGGAGCCTAGCCACGTACGGGACCCCGGAAACCAAGCACCGCCTTCAGGATTTCTAAGGGCGCAAATTTTTGATTTCACTCCTCACTACCTATCACAGTTTCGAAGGCCATAAAATGCCAAAATAGCACAAAACCCCCCCAAATGACCCCATTTTGGAAAGTAGACACCCCAAGCTATTTACTGAGAGGCATGTTCAGTCCATGGAATATTTTATATTTTGCCACAAGTTGCGGGAATATGACAAACTTTTTTTTTTTTGCACAAAGTTGTCACTAAATGATATATTGCTCACACATGCCATGGGCATATGTGAAATTACACCCCAAAATACATTCTGCTGCTTCTCCTGAGTACGGGGATACCACATGTGTGGGACTTTTTGGGAGCCTAGCCGCGTACGGGACCCCAAAAACCAAGCACCGCCTTCAAGGTTTCTAAGGGCATAAATTTTTGATTTCACTCCTCACTACCTATCACAGTTTTGAAGGCCATAAAATGCCAAGATGGCACAAACCCCCCCAAATGACCCCATTTTGGAAAGTAGACACCCCAAGCTATTTGCTGAGAGGCATGTTGACCCCATTGAATATTTTTTTTTTTTGTCCCAAATGATTGAATAATCACAAAAAGAAAAAAAAAATGTACAAAAAGTTGTCACTAAATGATATATTGCTCACACATGCCATGGTTATATGTGGAATTGCACCCCAAAATACATTCTGCTGCTTTTCCTGAGTACGGGGATACCACATGTGTGGGACTTTTTGGGAGCCTAGCCGCGTACAGGGCCCCAAAAACCAAGCACTGCGAACGCTGCAGTTATGTGTGTTGTGTTTGGTAAGTGACAGTGATCGATCGATACTGCACTTGGGTGGGCTGGGCTGGGCTGGGCTGGGCGGAGGGGCTAAACGCAGGCGCTAGCAGGTATCTGGGCTGATCCCGCTAACACTGCGTTTTTGGGAACCCTAAACCGCTGGGGATGCTAGTATAGATCTGATCAGATCTGATCAGATACTATACCACTAAGGGGGGTGTATGCTTTGCGCGTGGGTGTTAGCGTTACTGTCACTAACCTAACACTGCCTGGGGCGACGCAGACCCTCTCTGGCGCCAAAACCTAATTGATCTCACCCGCCGGGCGATCAGGGGGGTTAAACCTTTATTGGGTTATATACGGCGGGTGCCCTGATGCTATAAAAAGCAAACTAATCAACCAGCGTCACCCGTAACCTTTATATGGTGATCACTGGTGAAAGGGTTAACTAGGGGCAATCAGGGGGTTAAAACCTTTATTAGATTAAATATGGGGGTACCTGACACTATATAAAAACCTGACGGGTAACCTAAATAACTAAATAACTTACTGGCTAACCAGTGACACCAGTGACGCTTATACGGCGATCACTGGTGAAAGGGTTAACTCTAGGGGCAATCAGGGGGTTAAAATAATATATGGGGGTACCTGACACTAATAAAAACCTGCGGCGAACCTAAAAAAAAATAACTGCCTATCTAAAACACCAGCGACACGAATACAGCGATCGGAAAAACAATCGCTTAGTGACGCTGAAGTTAGGGGGTGAAAGGGTTACCTGGGGGGTGATCAAGGGGTTAAACCTTTATTAGGGGGGGGTTAGGGGGCTACCCTGGACCTAAAGGGGCCTAATCCTAACTGCCCTGCAACTTTTTACAATCACAGATGACACTAAATGCAGTGATCAGTAAAATAAATGATCACTGCAATCAGTGACACTGTGATTGGGGGCTTTGGGGTGACCTGGAGGGTGATCTGGGGGTGACTGGGGGGTGATTTGTGTGCACTAACCTGCTTCTTCTCTGCTCGGCGCCGGGAACGGAAAGACCGCGGCGAGGGAGATGACATCACTTCCTCCAGCCTTGTTTACATCACATGGCGGAGGAAGCATTTTCATTGGCCGGGAGCGATCGCGAGGGGGGGGCGGAATCGAGCGCCCCCCCCCCCTCATGCCTGATCGCTCCCGAACACTTAACGGCCGCTCACTGCAGTGAAGGGGGGTCCGGATGGACCCCCCAACTGCACAAAGGCGATCACGTAGATCTACGTGATTCTGCCTGTCCGTGCCATTCTGCCGACGTAAATCGGCGGTGGGCGGTCGTTAAGTGGTTAATTTACAAAGGATTTAAGCCAATATTTTGAAGAGGCACCAGAAATGCATTATTTGTATCAGAATAGCATTTATTCATTGTTTTATTCCATTATTGCAACTAGGGTCTCTACAATTATTGTCATTCAGTTCTAATTTTGGCCTACCCTTTTTTTTCCTGTTCTCTACCATATGAATCTAGCCATGCGCCTGTTTAGTTGCTTCAAGGTTCCAGCTTTCTCTGTCCTTATGCCCAAGACTAGGGTCAAGCTACCCCCATTTCTGCTTATTAGTCTCAATGTAAAAGTGGTTGTAAACCCACTTTTTCAACTTGCACCTACAGGTAAGCCTAGATTAAGGCTTACCTGTAGGTGCAAGAAATATCTCCTAAACCTACACGGTTTAGGAGATATTTACTAAAATGACAAGCGCCGCTGTCTACGGCGCATGCGCGCCGTAGACAACGGCGCATTCATGGGGTTAATCCCATTCACAAACTCGGCTACTTCCCAGCAATCGCTGGGCGTAGCCGAGTGGGACGCCTCCCGAGCGCATGCGCAGAGTGACGTCTCCGCCCAATCACAGCGCCGGAGCGGCGCTGTGATTGGCTGGTGCGGCGATACCCGGAAGTAACATTCCGGCTATCGCCGCAGTGATGTCTGCGGCTGAATAGAGGGACGCGGACTGCCTCGGGGGCCCCGATCTAAGGTAAGTGGTACATAATGAGCTATTATGCTAGTCATAATAGCTCATTATGCCTTTCTTTTACAGGTTGTAAAAAAAAAAAAAAAAAAGTGGGTTTACAACCACTTTAATCTTAGTTAAGCAAGACAAAGGAAAGGAAGCCAATCCAAATTAGAATGGACTGTGGAGGATATGTGGCTAGACTCCATTACTATACACCAGGGGATTGGCAACCTCGGCCCTCCAGCTGTGGTGAAACTACAAATCCCATCATGCCTCTGCCTCTAGGAGTCATGCCTGTGATTGTCAGGGTCTTGCAATGTCTCATGGGACTTGTAGTTTTACTACAGCTGGAGGGCCGAGGTTGGCTACCCCTGCTTTACACCTTATAATGTATATACATATTAGAATTACTTTACAAGCATTTCATTACAGCATATATATTAAAAAGAACCGAGGATATAGTTTGATCACAGACAGCTAAAAGATGACCATAGGGGGTATGTGTTTTAATGCGGCCATTCATTTTAAGGGCTAAAGTGTTCAATTTGATGCTGCCTTGCAACTATAGTTCATATGAGAGTGGATATTCTAATGCAGATAAAATTGCATTTATATTATACTTTTACAAATGACAAATGACAACAACAATGGCCTCTAAAATCCTCCTAAAAGTATATTTGCTATCTACAAAACTCTAACCCATAATCATTTTGTCTATAAATAATTTAAATCTGGTTTATGTGTATTTATTTCTCAGGTCTAAACTTCCGTGAATAGGTAAAAATGTATTTCAGCTAAGCACTGAACTGGGTGTACAGCTAAAGAGAGCAATGTGCCGAAGCACCAGAATGACATAACATATGGGATCACAGGCTTCATGCGCACCACAAACATGCATAGAGAAATGAACACACAACAGCGTATATGTCATAATAACACTTTATTTAAATACACAAATATCCATCTATTTTTTATTTATTTTTTGAATAATATTGGCCTGATTCATTGGTTTATAAATCTATCAATAAAACACAACTTTTATTTCATAAAACGCATAATCTTTAACCAAATATTTTTCAATAACCAATCTACAGCCCAGCCACTGAGACTCGAGCTGATTCAGCATTTGAACTTAAACTTTTCCTTAAATCTCCCCTCCAGCTATCCGCCAAAGGGAGCCACCACATGAATCGGCCGTGACGAGGGGGGGGGGGGGGTGGTAGGGCGGGGAGCTTCTCCTGCTGATTCTCCTCTGGTACTGGCACTGACCCACTCAGTACTGTCTTCTAGATAGAACAATCTTAGTCTGTCAGCTGACCTTTCTAACCAATCCCTGCTTGACCTTTCAACTTTCCAGAACCCTCTAAAAGCACCTGACCTGACTGACCAATCCTTAACCGGGCTGCTAACCTTCCAGAAACGTCACCTCTTTCTGACCTCAGATGACCCGCTGACCTCTATAGCCCTTACTGACACCTGACCTAGCTAAACTATAACCCATCCCTTATCTATTAATTTACTGCCGATGCTGTGATGCTGTGATCCCATGAGGAAAGGGGGGCCTAAATGGCTATCCCCCTTTACTTCCCCATTTGTAATACAAAAAAATACAACATAGCAATTTCATGACCATAATACACTTAGGAAAACATGACACGCATTAACAGATTGAAATATGAATTTTGAATATTTTGCACATGATATTACATGTCAACATGCTGTTACAGACACATTTAAAACCCCAGATGTTTTGGAACTACATTTCCTATGATGCTCATGCACTTTGCATTGTAGCTGAGCATCATGGGAAATGTAGTTTCAAAACATCTGGGGTACCAAGGTTCACCATCACTGGTCTATAGCCTCACTGCACGTAGCCACCTCCTTCAAACAAACACAAGGAACAATTTGAAAATGCAGGTGGTAAGCAAACATTTAAGCAGAATCCATGTGTATGGTGTATACCATGTAAATGTAAAACTTAAAGTGGTTGTAAACCCCAATTTTTTTTTTTTTTTAAACTAACCACCTGCAAGACAAAGCCATAATGAGCTAGTATGACTAGCATACTAGCTCATTATGCAGTACTTACCTTAGATCGAAGCCCCCCGAAGCCGTCCTCGTCTCCCCCTCCGGCTGCAGTCATGTCTCCGGAAGGTTTCTTCTGGGTATCGCCGCTCCGGCGCTTTGATTGGCCGGAGCGGCGAAGACGTCACTCCGCACATGCGTGCGGGAGCCGTCAAAACCGGCGTTGCCGGTTTTATGAATGGGATTTTCACTGCGCCGTAGACAACGGTGTATACCTTTCGGCAAATATCTCCTAAACTGTGTAGGTTTAGGAGATATTGCAAACACCTACAGGTAAGCCTTAATCTAGGCTTACCTGTAGGTGTAACTTCCGGGGGAGGGTTTACAACCACTTTAACACCACATATCTGTGTACCATGGTGCTCTGAGATGTTTGATGTTGGATTTTATTGAAACCAAGTTATTATTTAAAGCCAACTCTTGCTAGAAGCTATCATGCTATATACTGTGGCAACACTATTATTTTGGAATCTATTTTCCTGCACAATCTGTAGACTTGCAATTAGAGTTGTAACCACGTTTGATGGGTCTCCATAGCAAAACTATTAAGGCTGTCCTCCTCTGCCGCCCCCACCTAAATTCACTCCCAAAGCCAATTCCCTCTGGTGATACAAAACACTAATTTCTATCATATCTTTTGGACAGAGGGCCTTACACTATATACAGGTCCTTCTCAAAAAATTTGCATATTGTGATAAAGTTCATTATTTTCTGTAATGTACTGATAAACATTAGACTTTCATATATTTTAGATTCATTACACACAACTGAAGTAGTTCAAGCCTTTTCTTGTTTTAATATTGATGATTTTGGCATACAGCTCATGAAAACCCAAAAATCCTATCTCAAAAAATTAGCATATTTCATCCGACCAATAAAAGAAAAGTGTTTTTAATACAAAAAAAGTCAACCTTCAAATAATTATGTTCAGTTATGCACTCAATACTTGGTCGGGAATCCTTTTGCAGAAATGACTGCTTCAATGCGGCGTGGCATGGAGGCAACCAGCCTGTGGCACTGCTGAGGTGTTATGGAGGCCCAGGATGCTTCGATAGCGGCCTTAAGCTCATCCAGAGTGTTGGGTCTTGCGTCTCTCAACTTTCTCTTCCCAATATCCCACAGATTCTCTATGGGGTTCAGGTCAGGAGAGTTGGCAGGCCAATTGAGCACAGTAATACCATGGTCAGTAAACCATTTACCAGTGGTTTTGGCACTGTGAGCAGGTGCCAGGTCGTGCTGAAAAATGAAATCTTCATCTCCATAAAGCTTTTCAGCAGATGGAAGCATGAAGTGCTCCAAAATCTCCTGATAGCTAGCTGCATTGACCCTGCCCTTGATAAAACACAGTGGACCAACACCAGCAGCTGACATGGCACCCCAGACCATCACTGACTGTGGGTACTTGACACTGGACTTCAGGCATTTTGGCATTTCCCTCTCCCCAGTCTTCCTCCAGACTCTGGCACCTTGATTTCCGAATGTACTTTGGACCACTGAGCAACAGTCCAGTGCTGCTTCTCTGTAGCCCAGGTCAGGCGCTTCTGCCGCTGTTTCTGGTTCAAAAGTGGCTTGACCTGGGGAATGCGGCACCTGTAGCCCATTTCCTGCACACGCCTGTTCACGGTGGCTCTGGATGTTTCTACTCCAGACTCAGTCCACTGCTTCCGCAGGTCCTCCAAGGTCTGGAATCGGTCCTTCTCCACAATCTTCTTCAGGGTCCGGTCACCTCTTCTCGTTGTGCAGCGTTTTCTGCCACACTTTTTCCTTCCCACAGACTTCCCACTGAGGTGCCTTGATACAGCACTCTGGGAACAGCCTATTCGTTCAGAAATTTCTTTCTGTGTCTTACCCTCTTGCTTGAGGGTGTCAATGATGGCCTTCTGGACAGCAGTCAGGTCGGCAGTCTTACCCATGATTGCGGTTTTGAGTAATGAACCAGGCTGGGAGTTTTTAAAAGCCTCAGGAATCTTTTGCAGGTGTTTAGAGTTAATTAGTTGATTCAGATGATTAGGTTAATAGCTCGTTTAGAGAACCTTTTCATGATATGCTAATTTTTTGAGATAGGATTTTTGGGTTTTCATGAGCTGTATGCCAAAATCATCAATATTAAAACAAGAAAAGGCTTGAACTACTTCAGTTGTGTGTAATGAATCTAAAATATATAAAAGTCTAATGTTTATCAGTACATTGCAGAAAATAATGAACTTTATCACAATATGCTAATTTTTTGAGAAGGACCTGTATATACTTTACATGTATCTTCATTTATTTGAAACATTCTATTTCTATCCACATAAATCACTATGCAGCCAGATAATTTTGTCCCCCTAAAGCTGAGGCAGGCTAATAATTATAGAGACTGGCAGTTATTTCAGATTTTCTGCAGGTTACTATAAGAAGCGGGAGCTAAAATACAGATGGAATTATCCAATTACAGCTTTTGGAAGATTGTTTTGAGGGGTCTTCAGCCAAATTGGATTGGCATGTTCTTAGAGCTTGTCTGCTCTCAGGCCACCCAAAGGACAAACAAGACGCATCATATATAGTAAATGTACATTTATACCGGCAAAGAAAATAAGCTAGCAGTACGTATTTTACAGGATATAGAGGCTGGTAGTACACATCACATATTGGCCCCACATTGAAAAAAACGGTATGCATATTGCTCAGCTACCCCTGGGACCAACCAAAAAGACCCCTATAGTTTAGTCAACTTCAAGTGAATGTCAAGCCAAAACATTTTTTTCGGGGATAGATTGGGGAAGGGATAGAACTCCTGTCAGGTTGCTATTTATATCTAGGGCTATGTTAGAGAGATGGTTTTACCAGACAGGATGTGAGAAGTTAGTAGTGCGTTGCTATTGAAGAGTTATCCTCACTCAATGCCTGGTAAAATGTTGTCAGCAGGACAGGAAGTGAGAGTAACTCTCCAACAACAACACAGACAGAAAAAAATATATATTTTCTTTAGTAGAGTAGGGGAAGGCTAGAACCCATGTCAGACATTTCATTTATATCTGTGTCCTCGTTGCAGATTTACTCCTAATTCCTGTTTAGGCAAACCGTTGTCAGCAAAACAGGAAGTGAGAGAAAATCTCTCTAGTGAAGCCCCCTATAGCAGTAATAACCCAACAGGACTTATAATTCTTCCCCCACTCTATGCAAACCATAAAAAAAAAAAGTTTTTGGCTTAACATAAACTATAATTTTATGGTCTGGCAATGGTTTATCAGCGTCTTTAATTCCTACAGACTGCAGATACTGAGAATCACAATTGACAACTCTTTGTTTGATATAGCAAAAGGCAACAAGACACATTTATAAATGATAACCATATCGGAGACAGGATGGCCTATTTTTCTGATGATGCTTTTTAAAAGACTCTGGATGCTTTAAGGACCCTTTCACATGGCAAGCCCGCTCGGATCCGCCTGTCCATTTTTCAGGAGGATCCGAGCGGGCCATCCATTGAATCTTATGAAGAGACGGATGTCAGTGGAGATGTGTCCACTGACACCCGTCTGCCATCCGATCCGCTAAAATCAGACATATGGCAATACGTTCATCTTGGCGGATCGGATCGGTCCCTCTGATAAATTTAACCCAAAGAAGTGGCCTGAGGGAAGTCTCTCCAATACCAGGAACAATTAAAAACAATGAACCATGTCATAGCATTCTTAGTCAAGCCCTAAACAAATTGATTTTCTTTCCTTCCTTCCTTTCCGGGAAGGAAATAAAATCACTCAATTCCCCCATCAACACAGTCAGCAGTGGTGAGGGGATTTTTGGGCAGGTAGCCTTCCCGGTCAGCAGAATACAATGACTACTGCTAGCACCCATAGCTGCTGGCAGTAATCACACAGAAAAATCTGGTTGTACCGAAGTTGATCGATGGGTTGACTTGGGTACACAGTCTGCACATACATGGATCGAAATTCGGCTGGTCCCTGCTGAACTGGCTGAATTTCGATCTATGGACAGATCTAGGGACAGATGTGTTGCAATATACACCAGACTGAGCATGTGCAGAGTGACTCCAAAGGCTCTGTCTTATCAGGAGATGGATTGGGGACAGTGGAAGAAGGGGAGGATCAGAGAAGACAGGATCAAACAGCCTTTTTACACAATGCGGAGGATTAACCCCTTAGGTTCCGAAGTGAGTATAACAAGCATGCTTTACTGCATATACAGACTGATTTTACTGTTGTGGGTTTAGTAAAACTTTAATACTGTTGATGCTGCCAGAATGCGACCACATAAGATGCATTTGGCACGTGGTAAACCATAGAGCATCCTGACACATCTATGAAACATGGTGATGACCCATAGGCTGCTGTGGAGTTACTTTTACTAAAGTCCGCTGATGGATAAAGTAAATAAAGAACATTTGCCAACAATGAAGTCCAATACAGTTCCATGTGGTAGCTGAAATTACACCTACTGTATTTCCAAATTAAAGTTATATACCTCAGGCATTCATTTAGCAGATTAGTACATTTTAGAATGAACATCAATTTACTATATATACAGACAAGCTGTTTTAAGAATTAGCAACCTAGGGTTACTTGAATGTATAATAAAACCATTCAGCTGTGCAGTAATGAGTTGTGAAATCCCAGTGTTGCTTCCTCTGTGACATATGTAAGATGTGAAATAAAATTGGTTTAGGCATTATTAGAGGAAGAAAGCTAAAAAAGTAAAAATAAATCAAGATGATTTTTACGAGAGCAGGTGTATTTTTGAAGAGACATTTTTTTATTAGCTTAATTTACATGCAGAGGATACAGAAGCAGTAATAAAGAATTGTCATTGGCTAGTGTAATCCTTGTTGTGTTTCATTAGTGTGCACTATCCTGAGACAGGTAAATTCAAGCAGCATTCGGGGGTTCATCAGGAACATCAAAAAAAAGGTGAGTATTGCCATGAGTTGGGCCCTGCTGATGAAATCCCACATGTACCTACATGAGGTAACAAAGTGTCAAGCAGGAGCATAATATGTGAACTAACTCAATCGAGAATAGGTAGCACAGTGACATGTCATTTATAACACAGGTCAAGGTAGGGGTGAGGTGCTGGAAATTAATCCACTACCAGAAAAAATAAGTCTTTAGTGGATTAGTGGAGCCAAAGGAAAAAGACCCTAGAAAAAGGGACAAGTACCCCTCGGTACAATGGGACCATGTTTTTAAGCATTACTACGAAAATCATTACAATTCAGTGTTGGTATGTATAGTAGACATGCTTTTGTGCTTCAATGTGGATGTTGCCTTGAAACACTGTTTTGAGACTACCATTTTTTGCTCTTTTTTCAGAACATATTTGTACCCTCTCCTACAATGCCTCTGAGGAAGGGATAATTTCCTGAAACATGTCAGGCTAAAGGAGGAAAAAACTATTCTCACTGGAATTCGTAATAGCTCATCTGAGCACAATTTTGTTTGAATATACTGTAACAAACGATTAACTTGTTTGACATCACATATATATGTTTTTAAAACTGTTTTCTAAATAAATAATTTTTTATGATACATGATTTTCTACTTGTTCGCCCATAAAGTCCCATTGTACCGGGGGGTACTTGTCCCTTTTTCTAGGGTCTTTTTCCAAATGTTCGGGATGCTGGCAACACTCTAGGGAGAACATCACAGTTGTCCTTGTGGGTCCCATACAAGGAAAAGTGAAGCAAAAAAATTATCCCAAGTGACTGGTGATTAGGGATGAGCTTCGTGTTCGAGTCGAACATACATTCGACTTGAACATCGGCTGTTCGATCGTTCGACGAAGATCGAACCATTTGGGCCGTTCGCGCCAAATTCGAGTGACTCGAACGGCCCACAATGCACTACGCCATCGCAGTGTCATCCAGGCGCTGTGATTGGCCAAGCATGCACTGTGACCCCGCATGCTTGGCCAATCACAGCGCCGGCAGCGAGGAGAGCAATGATTGGCCACAGGCAGGATGCCTGTGGCCAATTATTGCTGAGGGGGTTTAGTACACGCCCCACACTATAAAAGGCCGCCAGCGCGGCGGCCTTGTGTAGTGTGTTCCGGAGCAGGGAAAGAGAAGCATAGGCAGGGACAGTGTCATTTTTTTTCCTTTACTAATCCTGGATTCCTTGTGTTTAGGGACAAATAAGGATAGGTAGGGAGAGTGTCAGTGTGTTATTCTGTGCTAAACCTTGTTTGTAGGGACAGTGAGGGAAAGTGTCAGTGTGCTATTCTGTTCTAAACCAATCTTGCTGAACCATATTTGAAATCCTTGAGTTTAGGGACAGAGAGGTACAGTGAGGGAAAGTGTCAGTGTGCTATTCTGTTCTAAACCAATCTTGCTGAACCATATTTGAAATCCTTGAGTTTAGGGACAGAGAGGTACAGTGAGGGAAAGTGTCAGTGTGCTATTCTGTGCTAAATCTTGTTTGTAGGGACAGAGAAGGACAGTGAGTGAAACTGACAGTGTGCTATTCTGTTCTAAACCAAACTTGCTGAACCATATTTGAAATCCTTGAGTTTAGGGACAGAGAGGTACAGTGAGGGAAAGTGTCAGTGTCCTATTCTGTTCTAAACCAATCTTGCTGAACCATATTTGAAATCCTTGAGTTTAGGGACAGAGAGGTACAGTGAGGGAAAGTGTCAGTGTGCTATTCTGTGCTAAATCTTGTTTGTAGGGACAGAGAAGGACAGTGAGTGAAACTGACAGTGTGCTATTCTGTTCTAAACCAATCTTGCTGAACCATATTTGAAATCCTTGAGTTTAGGGACAGAGAGGTACAGTGAGGGAAAGTGTCAGTAAGCTATTCTGTTCTAAACCAATCTTGCTGAACCATATTTGAAATCCTTGAGTTTAGGGACAGAGAAGGACACTCGTGGAAACTATCAGTGTGCTATTCTGTGCTAAATCTTGTTTGTAGGGACAGAGAAGGACAGTGAGTGAAACTGACAGTGTGCTATTCTGTATTAAACCAATCTTGCTGAACCATATTTGAAATCCTTGAGTTTAGGGACAGAGAGGTACAGTGAGGGAAAGTGTCAGTGTGCTATTCTGTTCTAAACCAATCTTGCTGAACCATATTTGAAATCCTTGAGTTTAGGGACAGAGAGGTACAGTGAGGGAAAGTGTCAGTGTGCTATTCTGTGCTAAATCTTGTTTGTAGGGACAGAGAAGGACAGTGAGTGAAACTGACAGTGTGCTATTCTGTTCTAAACCAATCTTGCTGAACCATATTTGAAATCCTTGAGTTTAGGGACAGAGAGGTACAGTGAGGGAAAGTGTCAGTGAGCTATTCTGTTCTAAACCAATCTTGCTGAACCATATTTGAAATCCTTGAGTTTAGGGACAGAGAAGGACACTCGTGGAAACTATTAGTGTGCTATTCTGTGCTAAATCTTGTTTGTAGGGACAGAGAAGGACAGTGAGTGAAACTGACAGTGTGCTATTCTGTTCTAAACCAATCTTGCTGAACCATATTTGAAATCCTTGAGTTTAGGGACAGAGAGGTACAGTGAGGGAAAGTGTCAGTGTGCTATTCTGTTCTAAACCAATCTTGCTGAACCATATTTGAAATCCTTGAGTTTAGGGACAGAGAGGTACAGTGAGGGAAAGTGTCAGTGTGCTATTCTGTGCTAAATCTTGTTTGTAGGGACAGAGTAGGACAGTGAGTGAAACTGACAGTGTGCTATTCTGTTCTAAACCAATCTTGCTGAACCATATTTGAAATCCTTGAGTTTAGGGACAGAGAGGTACAGTGAGGGAAAGTGTCAGTGTGCTATTCTGTGCTAAATCTTGTTTGTAGGGACAGAGTAGGACAGTGAGTGAAACTGACAGTGTGCTATTCTGTTCTAAACCAATCTTGCTGAACCATATTTGAAATCCTTGAGTTTAGGGACAGAGAGGTACAGTGAGGGAAAGTGTCAGTGAGCTATTCTGTTCTAAACCAATCTTGCTGAACCATATTTGAAATCCTTGAGTTTAGGGACAGAGAAGGACACTCGTGGAAACTATCAGTGTGCTATTCTGTGCTAAATCTTGTTTGTAGGGACAGAGAAGGACAGTGAGGGAAACTGTCAGTGTGCTATTCTGTGCTAAAACAATCTTGCTGAAGCATATTGCAAATCCTTGTGTTTAGGGACAGAGAAGGATAGGCAGGGGACAGTGTCAGTGTCATTGTTGCTAAGCCTCCTGCACAGTATACACCTGAAGGTAGCCCTTATTGCTGTTTTTCCCATCTCCCTGCAGGCCATCCATTAAAATGTCTGGAAGGCAAACAAGGAGAGGCAGACAGTCAGGAGGCAAAAAAAGAGGGCAAGCAGGCTCTGTGTCTGGGGGCAACAGTGCTGGTCGTGGACGCGGTGCATTGTCATCAGCACATGGCCATGGGACACGCTTGTCCTTCTTTTCGGCAGCTGGACATGTTGAGCCACATCATGCCGAAGACTTGGTAGAGTGGATGACCAAGCCCACCTCATCCTCCTCATCCTCTCTCACCCAGGCTCAGGGTACTGGCAAAGCAGCTGCCAAAGCGTCCTCTTCTCTGGTATCATTATCTTCATTAGTCAATCCTTCCCTAGACCCACCATGTCCTCCTCCTGAGGAGTCCCCCGAACTGTTTGAGCACAGTGTTGGGTACATGCTCCAGGAGGATGCCCAGCGTTTCGAAGGATCTGATGATGATACCTAGGGATGGGCCCGGTGCTCGATTCGAACCCATGTTCGAATCGAGCATCGGGCGTTCGCTCGCTCGTCGAGCACAGAACTATTTGGGCCGTTCGCATCACATTCGTGTGATGCGAGCGGCCCCGCAATGCATTGCGGCCGGCGCGGCCGGCGCAGTGCATTGCTGGCTGATGATTGGCCAAGCATGCACTGTGACCCCGCATGCTTGGCCAATCACAGCGCCCGAAACTCGGAGAGCAATAATTGGCTACAGGCAGGACGGCTGTAGCCAATTACAGCTCAGGGGCTTTAGTACACGCCCCACCATTTAAAAGGCCGCCACGCCATCGGCCCCGGTCACATGAGTTCCGGCTTTAGGAGAGATTAGTCTGCTGATTCTGTCTTTGCTTGATACTGAAAGATTTGCTCTTCTTTGCTAAACCATTGGCTATTTCTTTGCTAAACCATTGCTACCTAAGTCATTGATCGTTCATTGCTGCTGATTGCACAGTTAGTGTGTTATTAGCTGCTGCTGGGGATTAGTCTGGTGCGTGCTTACTGTTAGTACAGTATTGCAGTAGTACCAACCGCAGTGCTGTTAGCACAGCATTGCACCCCAACAGCACCCATAGGACTTCTAGTGTGTTAGTGGCAGCAAACAGAGCTCCTATATTTTCTTCTCAGCAGCACCCATAGGACTTCTAGTGTGTTAGTGGCATCACACAGAGCTCCTATATTTTCTTCTCAGCAGCACCCATAGGACTTCTAGTGTGTTAGTGGCAGCAAACAGAGCTCCTATATTTTCTTCTCAGCAGCACCCATAGGACTTCTAGTGTGTTAGTGGCAGCAAACAGAGCTCCTATATTTTCTTCTCAGCAGCACCCATAGGACTTCTAGTGTGTTAGTGGCAGCAAACAGAGCTCCTATATTTTCTTCTCAGCAGCACCCATAGGACTTCTAGTGTGTTAGTGGCAGCAAACAGAGCTCCTATATTTTCTTCTCAGCAGCACCCATAGGACTTCTAGTGTGTTAGTGGCAGCAAACAGAGCTCCTATATTTTCTTCTCAGCAGCACCCATAGGACTTCTAGTGTGTTAGTGGCATCACACAGAGCTCCTATATTTTCTTCTCAGCAGCACCCATAGGACTTCTAGTGTGTTAGTGGCAGCAAACAGAGCTCCTATATTTTCTTCTCAGCAGCACCCATAGGACTTCTAATGTGTTAGTGGCATCACACAGAGTTCCTATATTTTCATCTCAGCAGCACCCATAGGACTTCCAGTGTGTTAGTGGCATCACACAGAGCTCCTATATTTTCTTCTCAGCAGCACCCATAGGACTTCTAGTGTGTTAGTGGCAGCAAACAGAGCTCCTATATTTTCTTCTCAGCAGCACCCATAGGACTTCTAGTGTGTTAGTGGCAGCAAACAGAGCTCCTATATTTTCTTCTCAGCAGCACCCATAGGACTTCTAGTGTGTTAGTGGCAGCAAACAGAGCTCCTATATTTTCTTCTCAGCAGCACCCATAGGACTTCTAGTGTGTTAGTGGCATCACACAGAGCTCCTATATTTTCTTCTCAGCAGCACCCATAGGACTTCTAGTGTGTTAGTGGCAGCAAACAGAGCTCCTATATTTTCTTCTCAGCAGCACCCATAGGACTTCTAGTGTGTTAGTGGCATCACACAGAGCTCCTATATTTTCTTCTCAGCAGCACCCATAGGACTTCTAGTGTGTTAGTGGCAGCAAACAGAGCTCCTATATTTTCTTCTCAGCAGCACCCATAGGACTTCTAGTGTGTTAGTGGCAGCAAACAGAGCTCCTATATTTTCTTCTCAGCAGCACCCATAGGACTTCTAGTGTGTTAGTGGCAGCAAACAGAGCTCCTATATTTTCTTCTCAGCAGCACCCATAGGACTTCTAGTGTGTTAGTGGCATCACACAGAGCTCCTATATTTTCTTCTCAGCAGCACCCATAGGACTTCTAGTGTGTTAGTGGCAGCAAACAGAGCTCCTATATTTTCTTCTCAGCAGCACCCATAGGACTTCTAGTGTGTTAGTGGCAGCAAACAGAGCTCCTATATTTTCTTCTCAGCAGCACCCATAGGACTTCTAGTGTGTTAGTGGCAGCAAACAGAGCTCCTATATTTTCTTCTCAGCAGCACCCATAGGACTTCTAGTGTGTTAGTGGCATCACACAGAGCTCCTATATTTTCTTCTCAGCAGCACCCATAGGACTTCTAGTGTGTTAGTGGCAGCAAACAGAGCTCCTATATTTTCTTCTCAGCAGCACCCATAGGACTTCTAGTGTGTTAGTGGCAGCAAACAGAGCTCCTATATTTTCTTCTCAGCAGCACCCATAGGACTTCTAGTGTGTTAGTGGCAGCAAACAGAGCTCCTATATTTTCTTCTCAGCAGCACCCATAGGACTTCTAGTGTGTTAGTGGCAGCAAACAGAGCTCCTATATTTTCTTCTCAGCAGCACCCATAGGACTTCTAGTGTGTTAGTGGCAGCAAACAGAGCTCCTATATTTTCTTCTCAGCAGCACCCATAGGACTTCTAGTGTGTTAGTGGCATCACACAGAGCTCCTATATTTTCTTCTCAGCAGCACCCATAGGACTTCTAGTGTGTTAGTGGCAGCAAACAGAGCTCCTATATTTTCTTCTCAGCAGCACCCATAGGACTTCTAGTGTGTTAGTGGCAGCAAACAGAGCTCCTATATTTTCTTCTCAGCAGCACCCATAGGACTTCTAGTGTGTTAGTGGCAGCAAACAGAGCTCCTATATTTTCTTCTCAGCAGCACCCATAGGACTTCTAGTGTGTTAGTGGCATCACACAGAGCTCCTATATTTTCTTCTCAGCAGCACCCATAGGACTTCTAGTGTGTTAGTGGCAGCAAACAGAGCTCCTATATTTTCTTCTCAGCAGCACCCATAGGACTTCTAGTGTGTTAGTGGCATCACACAGAGCTCCTATATTTTCTTCTCAGCAGCACCCATAGGACTTCTAGTGTGTTAGTGGCAGCAAACAGAGCTCCTATATTTTCTTCTCAGCAGCACCCATAGGACTTCTAGTGTGTTAGTGGCAGCAAACAGAGCTCCTATATTTTCTTCTCAGCAGCACCCATAGGACTTCTAGTGTGTTAGTGGCAGCAAACAGAGCTCCTATATTTTCTTCTCAGCAGCACCCATAGGACTTCTAGTGTGTTAGTGGCAGCAAACAGAGCTCCTATATTTTCTTCTCAGCAGCACCCATAGGACTTCTAGTGTGTTAGTGGCAGCAAACAGAGCTCCTATATTTTCTTCTCAGCAGCACCCATAGGACTTCTAGTGTGTTAGTGGCATCACACAGAGCTCCTATATTTTCTTCTCAGCAGCACCCATAGGACTTCTAGTGTGTTAGTGGCAGCAAACAGAGCTCCTATATTTTCTTCTCAGCAGCACCCATAGGACTTCTAGTGTGTTAGTGGCAGCAAACAGAGCTCCTATATTTTCTTCTCAGCAGCACCCATAGGACTTCTAGTGTGTTAGTGGCAGCAAACAGAGCTCCTATATTTTCTTCTCAGCAGCACCCATAGGACTTCTAGTGTGTTAGTGGCATCACACAGAGCTCCTATATTTTCTTCTCAGCAGCACCCATAGGACTTCTAGTGTGTTAGTGGCAGCAAACAGAGCTCCTATATTTTCTTCTCAGCAGCACCCATAGGACTTCTAGTGTGTTAGTGGCAGCAAACAGAGCTCCTATATTTTCTTCTCAGCAGCACCCATAGGACTTCTAGTGTGTTAGTGGCAGCAAACAGAGCTCCTATATTTTCTTCTCAGCAGCACCCATAGGACTTCTAGTGTGTTAGTGGCAGCAAACAGAGCTCCTATATTTTCTTCTCAGCAGCACCCATAGGACTTCTAGTGTGTTAGTGGCAGCAAACAGAGCTCCTATATTTTCTTCTCAGCAGCACCCATAGGACTTCTAGTGTGTTAGTGGCATCACACAGAGCTCCTATATTTTCTTCTCAGCAGCACCCATAGGACTTCTAGTGTGTTAGTGGCAGCAAACAGAGCTCCTATATTTTCTTCTCAGCAGCACCCATAGGACTTCTAGTGTGTTAGTGGCAGCAAACAGAGCTCCTATATTTTCTTCTCAGCAGCACCCATAGGACTTCTAGTGTGTTAGTGGCAGCAAACAGAGCTCCTATATTTTCTTCTCAGCAGCACCCATAGGACTTCTAGTGTGTTAGTGGCATCACACAGAGCTCCTATATTTTCTTCTCAGCAGCACCCATAGGACTTCTAGTGTGTTAGTGGCAGCAAACAGAGCTCCTATATTTTCTTCTCAGCAGCACCCATAGGACTTCTAGTGTGTTAGTGGCATCACACAGAGCTCCTATATTTTCTTCTCAGCAGCACCCATAGGACTTCTAGTGTGTTAGTGGCAGCAAACAGAGCTCCTATATTTTCTTCTCAGCAGCACCCATAGGACTTCTAGTGTGTTAGTGGCAGCAAACAGAGCTCCTATATTTTCTTCTCAGCAGCACCCATAGGACTTCTAGTGTGTTAGTGGCAGCAAACAGAGCTCCTATATTTTCTTCTCAGCAGCACCCATAGGACTTCTAGTGTGTTAGTGGCAGCAAACAGAGCTCCTATATTTTCTTCTCAGCAGCACCCATAGGACTTCTAGTGTGTTAGTGGCATCACACAGAGCTCCTATATTTTCTTCTCAGCAGCACCCATAGGACTTCTAGTGTGTTAGTGGCAGCAAACAGAGCTCCTATATTTTCTTCTCAGCAGCACCCATAGGACTTCTAGTGTGTTAGTGGCAGCAAACAGAGCTCCTATATTTTCTTCTCAGCAGCACCCATAGGACTTCTAGTGTGTTAGTGGCAGCAAACAGAGCTCCTATATTTTCTTCTCAGCAGCACCCATAGGACTTCTAGTGTGTTAGTGGCATCACACAGAGCTCCTATATTTTCTTCTCAGCAGCACCCATAGGACTTCTAGTGTGTTAGTGGCAGCAAACAGAGCTCCTATATTTTCTTCTCAGCAGCACCCATAGGACTTCTAGTGTGTTAGTGGCAGCAAACAGAGCTCCTATATTTTCTTCTCAGCAGCACCCATAGGACTTCTAGTGTGTTAGTGGCATCACACAGAGCTCCTATATTTTCTTCTCAGCAGCACCCATAGGACTTCTAGTGTGTTAGTGGCATCACACAGAGCTCCTATATTTTCTTCTCAGCAGCACCCATAGGACTTCTAGTGTGTTAGTGGCAGCAAACAGAGCTCCTATATTTTCTTCTCAGCAGCACCCATAGGACTTCTAGTGTGTTAGTGGCATCACACAGAGCTCCTATATTTTCTTCTCAGCAGCACCCATAGGACTTCTAGTGTGTTAGTGGCAGCAAACAGAGCTCCTATATTTTCTTCTCAGCAGCACCCATAGGACTTCTAGTGTGTTAGTGGCAGCAAACAGAGCTCCTATATTTTCTTCTCAGCAGCACCCATAGGACTTCTAGTGTGTTAGTGGCAGCAAACAGAGCTCCTATATTTTCTTCTCAGCAGCACCCATAGGACTTCTAGTGTGTTAGTGGCATCACACAGAGCTCCTATATTTTCTTCTCAGCAGCACCCATAGGACTTCTAGTGTGTTAGTGGCAGCAAACAGAGCTCCTATATTTTCTTCTCAGCAGCACCCATAGGACTTCTAGTGTGTTAGTGGCAGCAAACAGAGCTCCTATATTTTCTTCTCAGCAGCACCCATAGGACTTCTAGTGTGTTAGTGGCAGCAAACAGAGCTCCTATATTTTCTTCTCAGCAGCACCCATAGGACTTCTAGTGTGTTAGTGGCAGCAAACAGAGCTCCTATATTTTCTTCTCAGCAGCACCCATAGGACTTCTAGTGTGTTAGTGGCAGCAAACAGAGCTCCTATATTTTCTTGTCAGCAGCACACATAGTACCTATAGTGTGTTAGTGTCAGCACCCATAGGACCTACAGTGTGTTGTGAGCACACATAGGAGTTCTATTTTTTATACTATATACACTACCGACTACAATGGCTGGAAGACCGCCAAGGAGAGGCAGAGCGTGCCGAGGCAAGAACACAGGGCAGGCAGGCTCTGTTTCTAGAGACAACAGTGCTGGCCGTGGACGTGGTCGTGCATCGTCATCAGCACGTGGCCATGGGACACGCTTGTCTTTGTTTTCGGCAGCTGGACATGTGGAGCCGCATCATGCCGAAGGCTTGGTAGAATGGATGACCAAGCCCTCCTCATCCTCCTCATCCTCTCTCACCCAGGCTCAGGGTACTGGCAGAGCAGCTGCCAACGCGTACTCAATGGCATCATCAGCCACCCCTTCCCTAGACCCACCATGTCCTCCTGAGGAGTCCCCCGAACTGTTTGAGCACAGTGTTGGGTACATGCTCCAGGAGGATGCCCAACGATTCGAAGGCTCGGATGATGATACCCAGCTTGAGGAAGTCAGTAGTGTGCGCGCAGAGAGAGGGGATGCTGAAGGACAGCAATCTGGCAGTAGTGTTCCACCAGCTGCAGCTTACTGCCAGGTTTGCTCTAGTGGTGAAGAGGGAGGGGATGATGAGGTCACTGACTCCACGTGGGTGCCTGAAGGGAGAGAGGAGGAGGAGGAGGAGGATGCAGTGTCACATGTCCAACGAGGCAGGATGCCCCCTGGAGGCCAGCTAGAGGCCAGCACAGCAACTGTACCACACCGCAGAGCTCCGCCTGTGCAGGGCGCTGCCTCTGCACGTTATCACAAAAGTTCTTTGGTGTGGGCCTTTTTTGAGACGAGTGCATCAGATCGCACCACTGCTATTTGCAATATTTGTCTCAAGCGTATCTCGCGTGGCCAAAACATCAGCCGCTTGGGCACCACAAGCATGAGCAGACATATGTCGACCTGCCATGCAGCTCGTTGGCAAGCACACATAAAAGACCCACACCAAAGAACAAAGCGGACCTCTCCTTGCTCCTCATCAGCTGGGATCTCCATCCCCACTATATCTTCAGTCCTCTCTGAAAGCTGCTCTGAGAGGACTGAAGGTGTAGAATTAGGTGTGTCACAACCAAGTACTTGCAGTACACCGACGTCCGATTGTAGCAGGCAAATTTCCCTGCCCCAGCTGCTGGACCGTCGAAAGAAGTATACTCCCAGCCATCCACATGCCCAGCGGTTGAATGCTAGCTTGGCTAAATTGCTAGCACTTCAACTGCTGCCTTTTCAGTTGATAGACTCGGCCCCCTTCCGTGAGTTTGTTCAATGTGCGGTTCCTCAGTGGCAGGTTCCCAAACGCCACTTTTTCTCACGGAAGGCGATTCCGTCTCTCTACTGGCATGTGGAAGGCAATGTCCATGCCTCGCTGGACAGGGCGGTCAGCGGTAAGGTGCATATTACCGCTGACTCATGGTCCAGCAGGCATGGACAGGGACGTTATCTTTCTTTCACGGCCCATTGGGTCACTCTATTGGTAGCTGGGAGGGATGCAGTACAAGGTGCAGTAGTGTTGGAGGTTGTTCCGCCACCACGCCTCCAAAATGCTACTACTGGTTGTGACACACCTCTCTCCTCCACCCCCTCCTCTTCTTCTTCCTCCATGTCCTCTTCGAGTGCTCTGTCCTCGGAACCAGCGGTGCTCCGTAGGCGTACAAGGGGCTACGCGAGTACGCAGGCAAAAAGATGCCATGCCGTGCTTGCGCTGGTGTGTTTGGGGGACAGGAGCCACACTGGGCCAGAGGTTCTGGCAGCTCTGCAGGGGCAGGCCGAGAGGTGGTTGACGCCACGCCAGCTTAAGCCAGGAATGGTCGTTTCTGATAATGGCACCAACCTCCTCTCCGCCCTGCGACAGGGGCAGCTCACCCATGTGCCCTGTATGGCTCACGTCCTCAACCTGGTGGTGCAGCGGTTCTTGGGCAGGTTCCCAGGCTTACAGGATGTCCTGAGGCAGGCCAGGAAAGTCTGTGTGCATTTCCGCCGATCTTATAATGCCAGTGCTCGGCTGACTGAGCTGCAAAAGGAGCTGAACCTGCCCAAGAACCGCCTAATATGTGACATGCCCACCAGGTGGAACTCAACGTTGGCCATGCTGCAGCGACTGCACACGCAGCAGAGGGCCATCAATGAGTACCTTTGCGACTACGGCACCAGGACAGGGTCAGGGGAGCTTGGCTTTTTTTCCCCACGCCAGTGGAGCATGATCAGGGATGCATGCACTGTCCTCTCACCATTTGAGGAGGCCACGAGGATGGTGAGCAGTGACAGTGCATGCATCAGTGACACTGTACCTCTTGTCCACCTGTTGGAGCATACGCTGCGTGGGATAATGGACAGGGCACTTGAGGCAGAACAGAGGCAGGAAGAGGAGGACTTCCTTGTCTCTCAAGGCCCCCTTTATCCAGACAATGTTCCTTCTGTCCCACCCATCACACAGGAAGAGGAGGAGGAGGAGGAGGAGGAGGATTGTGTGAGCATGGAGGTGGAGCCTGGCACTCAGCATCAGCAGCAGCAGTCTTTTAGGGATGATGTACAGTCCCAACAAACCAGTGGACTTGTACGTGGCTGGGAGGAGGTGGCTGGCGATCATGTCATCCTCAGTGACCCAGAAGACTCCGGACCGAATGCCTCAGCTAACCTACGCTGCATGGCCTCCCTGATCCTGCAAAGCCTGCGGAAGGATCCTCGTGTTCTTCGGATCAAGGAGAGTGACCATTACTGGCTGGCCACTCTCCTTGATCCACGGTACAAGGGTAAGGTTGCGGACCTTATCTTGCCGTCGCAGAGGGAGCAGAGGATGAGACATCTCAGGGAGGCCTTGCAGAAAGGTCTGTGCAACGCGTTCCCAGAAACTGGGAGGTTACAAACTCCTGGTCCTGGACGACAAGTTGCTGAGGCTTCGGTCAGTAGCAGAAGGAGCGGTGGGGAAGGTGGACGTCTGACCGATGCGTTCAGACAATTTTTTAGTCCGCAGCCCCAAGGTATGATCGGTTCCAGCAACCATCGCCAGCGTCTGATATACATGGTGCAGGAATACCTAGGGGCAAGGTCAGACTTGGACACCTTTCCCACCGAAAATCCTCTGGCTTACTGGGTCCTGAGGATGGATCACTGGCCAGAGCTTGCACAGTATGCAATTGAGCTACTGGCCTGTCCTGCATCCAGCGTTCTTTCCGAACGCACATTCAGTGCTGCTGGAGGATTTGTCACCGATCATAGGGTGCGCCTGTCCACCGACTCGGTTGATCGACTGACCTTCATAAAAATGAATCAGTCTTGGATCACCACCAGCTACCAGACACCTGAAGCGGATATAACGGAATAATTTATAATGTCACATCCCTTCAAGACTGCCTATGCTGATGCTGAGTGACTGTCCTGTTATGTTCACTGACTATCCTCTTCCTCCTCCTCAATGATCCATGCCACCACACCAGTGCCTAAGGCACAATTTTTCAGCCCCTGTATAACAGGGGCGTGTAATTACAATTTTTTAAAAAGATGCTTCGCAACAGGTGTGACTGCTGTGCTCAGAGTACAGTATCTGTGAGGGGTTGCAGTGTTGTGGCACCAGCACCAGTGCCTAAGGCACAATTTTTCAGCCCCTGTTGGGGCGTGTAATTACAATTTTTAGGCAATGCTTTGCAACAGGTCTCATTGCTGTGCTCAGAGTACAGTATCTGTGAGGGGTTGCAGTGTTGTGGCACCAGCACCAGTGCCTAAGGCACAATTTTTCAGCCCCTGTATAACAGGGGCGTGTAATTAAATTTTTTTAAAAAGATGCTTCGCAACAGGTGTGACTGCTGTGCTCAGAGTACAGTATCTGTGAGGGGTTGCAGTGTTGTGGCACCAGCACCAGTGCCTAAGGCACAATTTTTCAGCCCCTGTTGGGGCGTGTAATTACAATTTTTAGGCAATGCTTTGCAACAGGTCTCATTGCTGTGCTCAGAGTACAGTATCTGTGAGGGGTTGCAGTGTTGTGGCACCAGCACCAGTGCCTAAGGCACAATTTTTCAGCCCCTGTATAACAGGGGCGTGTAATTACAATTTTTTAAAAAGATGCTTCGCAACAGGTGTGACTGCTGTGCTCCAAGTACAGTATCTGTGAGGGGTTGCAGTGTTGTGGCACCAGCACCAATGCCTAAGGCACAATTTTTCAGCCCCTGTTTAACAGGGGCGTGTAATTACAAATCTTGATCTAATAGTTCACAGCAGGGCCCATTCCTGCGCCCACCAAGAGTAACTATGAGGGCCTACAGTCTTGTGGCAACACCGTCCACCACCACCACCACCACCAAAGGCCCAATTTTTCTGCCCTGTTCAACAGGTGCATGCAATTACAAATCTTGATCTAATAACTCACAGCAGGGCCCATTCCTGCACCCACCAAGAGTAACTGTGAGGGCTTACAGTCTTGTGGCAACACCGTCCACCACCACCACCACCACCACCAAAGGCCCAATTTTTCTGCCCGGTTCAACAGGTGCATGCAAGTACAAATCTTGATCTATTAACTCACAGCAGGGCCCATTCCTGTGCCCACCAGTCTTGTGGCTACACCAACATCTAATAGGGCAAATTTCTGCAGAGTATATACGGCAGGCCCCTACTTTCAAACATCCAACTTACAAACGACTCCTACTTGCAAACGGCAAGAGAAAACAGGAAGTGAGAGGAAATCTACCCCTAGGAAGGAAAATTCTATCCTGTTAGATTTAATTTGGGAAAAATGTATCTCCTCTCTACTGATGCTTTATCACCAATCCTTGTTTCAATTAAAACCCCACTTTTCCAAAAACATTTGTCATTGGGACGGAAAGTGAGGTGACATGTTCTGAACAGATGTGCAAAGACAGCAAATGTTACAGGGGTGATAACCCCTCCCTATGTTCTCCAAAAAGCTTAAAAATTGATTTTTTTGGGATGTAGCTACACTTCATAATGTACCTGTTCAGATTCTACTTAAGAACAAACCTACAGTCCATGTCTTGTTTGCACCACCTATATACTGCTGTTCAGAGTATATAGGGTTGTAGGTATAGGGTTTTATTTTGGGTGCGGGGTCCCCCTTAGTATCCATACAAGACCCAAAGGGGCTGGGGTGGGGGGGGGGGGGGGTGATGGGGTAGCCATGCCATTTTTCTCAAGGATTTTCAGCCATATGGCGGCCAGGACAAGACATGACATTAAAGCCGCAAGTGGTTTTAAATGGCTTCTTTTTTTCCTTTACAAATGTCATTTTGTGCAAGGACAGTTCTAAACACGGGAAACACATGCCACTTCACAGGCATACTTTAGACACCCCCCAGGTACCATATTTAAAGGAAAATTTCCCTTTTTTTTTTTCACTTTATGCATCATTAAAATGACTGCTCCCGAAAAAACTTTAGTTTTTAAAATTTCTTTTTGCATTGATATATGTCCCCTGGGGCAGGACCCGGGTCCCCAAACCTGTTTTATAACATTAACATGCATATTGGCCGTTGTAATTAGCAATTTTGATTTCGAACGTTCGCGTCCATTATAACGAATAGGGTTCGAAAATTTGCGCGAACTTTCGGTCCGTTCGAAGGTTCTGGTGCGAACCGAACCCGGGGGTGTTCGGCTCATCCCTAATGATACCCAGATAGAGGAAGGCAGTAGCGTGAGAGCAGAGAGAGGGGATGCTCAAGAAGGACACCAATCTGGCAGTCATGCTCCAGCAGCTGCAGCATACTGCCAGATTGGCTCCAGTGATGAGGAGGGAGGGGATGATGAGGTCACTGACTCCACATGGGTGCCTAATAGGAGAGAGGAGGAGGAGACACATCTCCAACGAGGCAGGATGCCCTTGGGTGGCCAGCGTATGGGCAGCACACCGACGGAATCACACCGCAGAGCTCCGCCTGTGCAGGGCGCTGCCTCTGCCCGTCATTCAAAAAGTTCTTTGGTGTGGGCCTTTTTTGAGGCGAGTGCATCAGATCGCACAGCTGCTGTTTGCAACATATGTCTCAAGCGTATATCGCGTGGCCAAAACATCAGCCGCTTGGGCACCACATGCTTGATCAGACATATGTTGACCTGCCATGCAGCTCGTTGGCAAGCCTACCTTAAAGACCCACACCAAAGAACAAAGCGGACCTCTCCTTGCACCGCATCAGCTGGGATCTCCAACCCCACTATACCTTCAGTCCTCTCTGAAACCTGCACTGAGAGGAATGAAGGTGTAGAATTAGGTGTGTCACAGCCAAGTACTTGTGGCCACTCTGCTAGCAGTACACCGACGTCCGATTCTAGCAGGCAAATTTCCCTGCCCCAGCTGCTGGACCGTCGAAAGAAGTTCACTCCCAGCCATCCACATGCCCAGCGGTTGAATGCTAGCTTGGCTAAATTGCTAGCGCTTCAACTGCTGCCTTTTCAGTTGGTAGACTCGGCCCCCTTTCCGTGAGTTTGTGCAATGTGCGGTTCCTCAGTGGCAGGTTCCCAAACGCCACTTTTTCTCACGGAAGGCGATTCCGGCTCTCTACAGGCATGTGGAAGGCAATGTCTTGGCCTCGCTGGACAGGGCGGTCAGCGGTAAGGTGCATATTACCGCTGACTCATGGTCCAGCAGGCATGGACAGGGACGTTACCTTTCTTTCACGGCCCATTGGGTCACTCTTTTGGCAGCTGGGAAGGATGCAGGACAAGGTGCAGTAGTGTTGGAGGTTGTTCCACCGCCACGCCTCCAAAATGCTACTACTGGTTGTGACACACCACTCTCCTCCACCCCCTCCTCTTCTTCTTCCTCCATGGCCTCTTCCTGTGGTTTGTCCTCGGAACCAGCGGTGCTCCGTAGGCGTTCAAGGGGCTACGCAAGTACGCAGGCAAAAAGATGCCATGCCGTGCTTGCGCTGGTGTGTTTGGGGGACAGGAGCCACACTGGGGCAGAGGTCCTGTCTGCTCTGCAGGGGCAGGCCGAGAGGTGGTTGACGCCACGCCAGCTTAAGCCAGGAATGGTGGTTTGCGACAATGGCACCAACCTCCTCTCCGCCCTCCGACAGGGACAACTGACCCATGTGCCCTGTATGGCTCACGTCCTTAACCTGGTGGTGCAGCGGTTCTTGGGCAGGTACCCGGGCTTACAGGATGTCCTGAGGCAGGCCAGGAAAGTCTGTGTGCATTTCCGCAGATCTTATAATGCCAGTGCTCGCCTGGCTGAGCTGCAAAAGGAGTTGAACCTGCCCAAGAACCGCCTTATATGTGACATGCCCACCAGGTGGAACTCAACGTTGGCCATGCTGCAGCGGCTGCACACGCAGCAGAGGGCCATCAATGAGTACCTGTGCGATTACGGCACCAGGACAGGGTCAGGGGAGCTCGGGTTTTTTTCACCACGCCAGTGGGGCATGATCAGGGATGCATGCACTGTCCTGGCACCATTTGAGGAGGCCACGAGGATGGTGAGCAGTGACAGTGCATGCATCAGTGACACTGTACCTCTTGTCCACCTGTTGGAGCACACGCTGCGTGGAATAATGGACAGGGCACTTGAGGCAGAACAGAGGCAGGAAGAGGAGGACTTCCTTGCCTCTCAAGGCCCCCTTTACCCAGACAGTGTTCCTTCTGTCCCACCCATCGCACAGGAAGAGGAGGAGGAGGAGGAGGAGGAGGATTGTGTCAGCATGGAGGTGGAGGCTGGCACTCAGCATCATCAGCAGCAGTCTTTTAGGGATGATTTACAGTCCCAAGAAACCAGTGGACTTGTATGTGGCTGGGAGGAGGTGGCTGCGGATCATGTCGTCCTTAGTGACCCAGAGGACTCCGGACTGAATGCCTCAGCTAACCTACGCTGCATGGCCTCCCTGATCCTGCAAAGTCTGCGGAAGGATCCTTGTATTCTTCGGATCAAGGAGAGGGACCATTACTGGCTGGCCACTCTCCTTGATCCACGGTACAAGGGTAAGGTTGCGGACCTTATGTTACCGTCGCAGAGGGAGCAGAGGATGAGACAACTCCGGGAGGCCTTGCAGAAAGGTCTGTGCAACGCGTTCCCAGAGACTGGGAGGTTACAAACTCCTGGTCCTGGACAACGAGTTGCTGAGGCTTCGGGCAGTCAAAGAAGGAGCGGTGGGGAAGGTGGCCGTCTGACCGATGCGTTCAGACAATTCTTTAGTCCGCAGCCCCAAAGTATGATCGGTTCCAGCAACCATCGCCAGCGTCTGATATACATGGTGCAGGAATACCTAGGGGCAAGGTCAGACTTGGACACCTTCCCCACCGAAAATCCTCTGGCTTACTGGGTCTTGAGGATGGATCACTGGCCAGAGCTTGCACAGTATGCAATTGAGCTACTGGCCTGTCCTGCATCCAGCGTTCTTTCAGAACGCACATTCAGTGCTGCTGGAGGATTTGTCACGGATCACAGGGTGCGCCTGTCCACCGACTCGGTTGATCGACTGACTTTCATCAAGATGAACCAGTCTTGGATCACCACCAGCTACCACACACCTGATGCTGATATAACAGACTAATTGATTTTAAAATGTCACATCCCTTCAAAACTGATGCTGATGCTGAGTTCCTGTGCTGTTATGTTGACTAGCTATCCTCCTCCTCCTCCTCAATGATCCGATTAATGATGATAGCTTGGAAGATCATTTTGGTTTATGGGTGCCGCCACCAGTGGCTAAGGCCCAATTTTTCAGCCCCTGTTTAACAGGGGCGTGTAATTACAATTTTTGATGCAATACTTTGCAACAGGCCTCATTGCTGTGCTCCAAGTACAGTATCTGTGAGGGGTTGCAGTGTTGTGCCACCAGTGCCTAAGGCCCAATTTTTCAGCCCCTGTTCAACAGGGGCATGCAATTATAATTATTGATCTAATAATTCACAGCAGGGCCCATTGCTGCGCCCACCAAGAGTAACTGTCAGGCCTTACAGTGTTGTGTCAACACCACCACCACCACCAAAGGCCCAATTTTTCAGCCCCTGTTCAACAGGGGCATGCAATTATAATTATTGATCTAATAATTCACAGCAGGGCCCATTGCTGCGCCCACCAAGAGTAACTGTCAGGCCTTACAGTGTTGTGTCAACACCACCACCACCAAAGGCCCAATTTTTCAGCCCCTGTTCAACAGGGGCATGCAATTATAATTATTGATCTAATAATTCACAGCAGGGCCCATTGCTGCGCCCACCAAGAGTAACTGTCAGGCCTTACAGTGTTGTGGCACCAGCACCACCATCAAAGGCCCAATTTTTACTACCACTGTTCAACAATTATATGTTATTACAATTCCTGATATAATAGTTGACAGCAGGGCGTTCCAGCACCCACCAAGAGTAACTGTGAATGCTTACAGTGTTGTGCCAACACCAACACCTAAGGGGCCAATTTCTGCAGAGTATATACGGCAGGTCCCTACTTTCAAACATCCAACTTACAAACGACTACTACTTGCAAACGCAAGAAGACAACAGGAAGTGAGAGGAAATCTACCCCTTGGAAGGAAAATTCTCTCCTGTAAGAATTAATATGGGAGAAAGGTGTCTCCTCTCTACTGATGCTTTATCACCAATCCTTGTTTCTTTTTTTTTTTTGTTTACAAACGATTTTTATTATAGAAAAGGTCAAGGTATAAACACAAATCACAATGATGGTACAGGTATATATATATAAACATTGTACATATTGAGCATTGTACAGAGGAAGGAGAAAAGGTTCTTCTTTTTTTTTTTTTTTTTCTTTTTTTTTTCTTTCTTAATTTATTTATTTTTTATTTCTTAAGACTGGTATAGGAATGTATATTGTTCAAATAAAGTCAATCAAGAGCATTGTATTGGAGAGAGGGCTAAATGACGATTGTATATATTTTAAGAGTGGGAGGAAAAAAAAAAAAAAAAAAACGGGAAGGTACTAGACCAGAGAGGTGGTATCCCAGAGAGTCCATTTTTTTTGGTAAAGGGGCATAGAATCATATAATGTGTGATGAATTCTTTCTGAAAGCTTAATGTTTGACATGCGGTTAAGAATTTGTGGCCAAGGTACCGTAGTGGAGCGCCAATTAAATGCTATGGCCCAGTGGATGGAACTAAGGAGTGTATGTATCAACCTTGTACTAGTCATTGGGATGTCCTGTATAGGGGTGAATAAAAGGCCTATTTGGGGTGTAAGAGAGATCTTTCTACAGGATATTTTATCTATTATAATATTTGCCTTATGCCAAGTGTCTTTAATGTGGGGGCAATCCCAAAATATATGTAAAAGTGTTCCCTGGGTGGGGCAACCCCTAAAGCAGAGTGGGGACACTGAGGGATAAAATTAATTGAGTTTAGCGGGAGTAAGATACCATCTATAAAGTAGTTTGATGGCCGATTCTCTAATCGAGGTTGTTCTGGTACATTTGTGGAGATTTGTAAAAATCGTATCCCATTGATCAAGAGTAAATGAGGTATTTAAATCTGATTCCCATTGTAGCATGGGATGTGATTTATCAGGCATGTTTGTCTCATTTAAATTTTTATATATTCTGGAGATTAAACCCCGGTCACGAGGGGAGGAGATACAAATTTGCTCAAATTGTGTATAAGGGGGGTGGAGTGTAAGTGAGTAATATTTCTCATAGAATTTTTTTATTTTCGCATAGATCTCTAGTTCGGTAGGAGAGATATTGTATTTTGTTTGTAGTCTGGTGAAAGTAAGAAATGCATTGTCTTGGGAGAGCGATTTTAAATGTATTAGATTATGTGACTTCCAATATGTTAGCAAATTCTCATCCTGAGCTCTATCTGGGGGGGAAAAACGTGGGTCACCCATAAAGGAAGCTAAGGGGGGAACATCTGAGGATAACTTAAAATTAGAGATTTGTCTGTTCCATAGTTGAAGAGTGTGAGTGACGATGAGATTTAAGGGCCTTATTTTTTGTGGTGGGATGACATTGGACCAGAGAAGTCCTTGTAAATTGTAGGGTAGGATAGATTCTTCTTCGAACAGGAGCCAAGGGATTTGGGATGAAGGGGCATACCAATGGGCTAATTGGGTGAATCTGGCCGACAAGTAATATAGCCAAAGGTTTGGAATGCCGAGGCCTCCTTTTAAATGGGGTCTAAACATAAGGGAATAACTAAATCTGGGTTTCTTGTTTTGCCATATAAATTTATTGATTTCTCTCTGTAAAGATTCTAGTGTTTTTTTAGGTAGAATAAGTGGAAGGGTTCTGAAAAAGAATAGAAGTTTGGGTAATATCATCATTTTTGTGGCTACTATCCTGCCCGAGAAAGAAATCTGGTATGATGACCATAGTTTAAGTAGGTTTTTAATATTGTTAAATAAAGGAGGGTAGTTTGCTTGATATAACGTTTTATATGAAGATGTAGTCTGAATACCTAGGTATCTAAACGAATCTACGTGCCAATTGAATGAGAATTTGTCTTTAAGTGAGGATATTAATGCTGGGGGAATGTTGATTGGTAAAGCCGAGCACTTAGATAGGTTTACTCCCAGACCTGTCAAATCATGAAAGACGTCCAGGGTTTTAGTTAGATTAGGTAGGGAAATAAGAGGGTC
Organism: Rana muscosa; assembly: GCA_029206835.1. Taxonomy (NCBI): domain Eukaryota; kingdom Metazoa; phylum Chordata; class Amphibia; order Anura; family Ranidae; genus Rana; species Rana muscosa. The sequence goes on along the minus strand of CM055124.1, from coordinate 223,901,731 downwards.
AGTTATGAATAGAAGGACGTCATCCGCATAAAGACTCAGTTTGTATTCTTGGATCCTTTAATATATCCTTTAATATTTGTATTGTTTCTGATTGCACAGGCGAGGGGTTCTATTGCGAGGGCAAAGAGTAGGGGGGAGAGTGGACAACCTTGTCTGGTACCTTTAGTCAGGGGAAAAAAGTCAGAATTGTTACCTGAGAGTTTAATACGTGTCTGTGGGTTGTGATAGAGAGCCTTAAAGCCATGTAGAAATTCATTGTTGATGCCATATTTTGGGAGAAGGGTGTCAAGATATGACCAGCAAACGATGTCGAAAGCTTTGTGTATATCAAGACCAAGAAGCAGCGTGGATCTGGAATGAATGTTGGAGTCTTGAATGATATTTGTGGTAAGTCGTATGTTGTCTGTTATTTGTCTGTTGGGAATGAAGCCTGTTTGATCAGGATCAACTAATGGGGAGATAACGGCTGATAATCTGTCTGCTAATACACGGCCGAATATTTTTAGGTCGTTGTTAATAACTGATATTGGGCGGTAGTTTTGAGGGGTGGAATGATCTTTATTTGGTTTGGGAAGTAGGGACATATTAGCCAAAATCATCTCGGGTGGGAATTGGCCACCCTGTAAGATATTATTATACAGTTTAGTAAGGTGTGGTGTAATGGTAGAGGAAATTTTTTTATAGTAAGATGTGGAATAGCCGTCAGGGCCTGGGGCTGTGGATATTTTTAGTGTACCAATGATTTTGTTAACTTCCATCTCCGAGCAAGGGGCATTAAGAGATTCAATTTGATCTCTCGTAAGAGTGGGTAACGTAATGTTATTAAGCCAGTCTAAGGAGGACTGTTTCGGAGGTGTTTTTGGTGAGGTCAGGAGATTTTTATAGAAGTCCGAGAATAATTTCATGACTTCTTTGGGATGGGATACCAAATTACCAGAAGGGTTCCTTAATTTATAGGTGTGTGGGGGTTTCATAGATTGATTTAGTTTTTTAGCAAACATGGTGGAATAAGAATTACTGTTGAGTAAGAATCTAGCTTTAGACCATCTGAGAGCTTTTTCAGTATCTGATGTTAATAATGTGTCTAAGGTAGTGCGTTTCTCTTGTATCTGTTTAAGTAGGTCACTAGATGGGTTCTGATTGTTTCTATGATACAAGTGATCTAGATCTTTTGTTAGGGATCTAATGTCTGCAAGTTTGGATTTGTTGTTGATTGAGGCGATATTTATCAGATGACCTCTCATTACTGCTTTATGTGCCATCCATATAGTTGTAGGGGACATGTCTGGTGCTACATTTTGTGCAAAATATTGTTCAAGGTAAGATAGAATTTGTTGGTTGCTTGAGGGATCTGTGAGCAAGGAATCGTTTATTCGCCATGAGTGTGCTGTGTTGGCTAGACCTATATGTGAAGTATCAAAGGAGACTATGTGGTGATCAGACCAAGGACACGGATGGATATCTGCTCTAGAGGAATTGGCAAGTAGAATTGGGGTGCAAAAGATGTAGTCAATAGACTTGTGCACAACGGAAAAATTCGTTCCGTTTCGGTTCGTTTCTTTCCGGTCCTGTTGATTCGTAATCATTCGTAATTTTGCTAGACGGGATTTTTCGTGTTCGGACTCATTCGTATTTTTGCAAGCGACATTTTTCGTTGAATTTTTTGTTGCTTTATAATTCGTACTTTCGGTAGAGTACGTTGTTTTTCGTTGATTCTGGACACAACTCCTACTTTCGTAACTTTTTTTGGGTTCGTACTTTCGGTAGAGTACGTTGTTTTTCGTTGATTCTGGACACAACTCCTACTTTCGTAACTTTTTTTGGGTTCGTTGATTCGTAATTTTCCGTGTCTCTCTCACAACGACGCTGCCTATTATGCCTAATGTGCTTCGAATGGATTTGTACTTTTCTAAATACATTGCGGTTATTTGTAACGATTCGAAATCTCGTATTTTACTTTCGTTTTTAACATGCGGCTATAGGCTCCGCCCCTGTACACCATTTTGAGAGGGTTCAGCACGGTGAGGGAGAAGCAGAGAGCAGAGCAGAGTGAGTATTATTGTGCTTCGAATGGATTCGAAATCTCGTATTTTACTTTCGTTTTTTACATGCGGCTATAACCTCCGCCCCTGTACACCATTTTGAGAGGGAGTTCAGCACGGTGTGGGAGAAGCAGAGAGCAGAGCAGAGTGAGTGTTATTGTGCTTCGTATGGATTCGTACATTCGTAACTTTTTCATAACGAATTATGCCGAAGACATTCGGGCATTCGCTATTTGCGGTATAATTTATTTCGGATTCGGTCTTATTCGTAATTGCTTTGTTCGGAAATTCGAATGCTTCCGAATGTCCGAAAGTTGCTAAATTCGGACGAATTTCAATTCGTTACGAAACGAATTGCACAAGCCTAGTAGTCAAGACGAGCGAAGCAGTTGTGCGGATGGGAGTAGAATGTGTAAGATTTGGATCCTATGTTATGGGCTCTCCAAGTGTCTATTAATTGATGGTTATATAGTGATCTATTCAAGGATTTGGGGAAAGCTTTTGAGGATGGGACAACATTGCTTCTATCTAGAGCTGAATGAGCAGCTAAATTGAAATCCCCGCCCACTATTAAATGTGTGGAGTGATAATTGTCTAGAGTATCAAAAAATTTGGTGAAAAAGTTTGACTGGGCTTCGTTGGGAGCATAAATTGAGGCAATGGTGATAGAACGTCCTTTGATTGAACCTTTCAAGATCAAGTAACGACTGTCTGGATCTTTAAATATATTTTGAACCTCAAATAACACTGTGTTTCTAATGAATATAGCAGCACCTCTAGATTTTGTGTTATAAGTAGTGCAATAATATTGGCTGTAACTTTTGTCAAAAAATTTAGGGTGTTTATCTGTGGCAAAGTGCGTTTCCTGCATTAAGATTATATCAGCTCCTAATCTTTTATAATGGCGAAAGGCCTTCTTTCTCTTGTGAGGCGAATTAATACCCTGGGCGTTATGAGAAATCACTCTGAGACCCATTGTATTGGTATTAAGGGGCGATGGTGGTTATGAAGAAATGGCAGTGGGTCGTCAAGCCTAGGTTTGAGTATATAGCCAAATCGGAGTGGAGTTGATAATTTGATTATCGCCATTAAGATCGAAAGTGAAGCTACTTGAGATATAGGCGGAACTAGCCAACATCGTATTGCCATTTGTAACTGTGTATATATGTAATATATCAGGTTATACATTCGTATCCAGCTCAAATATTTCCTCGTTGACCTTTGTTTTTTGAATAACATTTTGTGCCTATACCACAGAACCATGAAGAACAGGGCTCTTGAACAGTGGCACATTAGAGCTAGTAAACTTATAGAAAATAACAGTACTGTATTGTACAATGACATTCCATAATAATGTTTTAATTGAGGTAAAGAGAGTTTGTTCGACCTTTTCGACATTTTGTAAATATAGAGTGTTTTAGTATGACTATGTGAAATAACTTTTATGATTAGGGGGTCAGGGTGAGAAGCACTTCCTGACCGAAAAAAGTATTGATTTGGACAATACTGTCCATTACTCACAAATAGACCCTCCACCACTAGAACGGAGGATAGCAGGATCAGTAGCGGAAAAATATCCACCAGTTGGACCATGCTTTTGGAGTCTTTTGTGAGCAGGGGGACAAACTAACGCAGGCGGAGCACATCAGCCTTAGCGAGGATGCTATAAAAAGAACATTTTTTTATATAAGTGCATGCTGTTACTTATAAAAAATTAGCATACGAAACAGTATAAAAAAGGAGCAAGAAGAAATGTTAGATTTATAATGTCGTATAGAAGAAACTGTGGTAATGCCGACCCGGTACCATATAAACGTGTGGTACAGTTGTTTACTATAATCAGAAAAAACAACCTCAAACAATTCAAACTGTAAAAGTGGTATTTTGAACCTTGCAAAAAAAAAAAAAAGAAAAGAAAGAAAAAAGAAGAAAAAGAAGAGAAAAGAAAAGAAAAAGAGAAAAGAAGAAAGAAAAAAGAAGAAAGAAAAACAAAAAAAAAAAAAGAGGGGGGAGGGGGTTGGGAGGAAAAGAGCAAGGTTTTTATAAAAGAAGAGGGGTAAGTTTTGGGCCACAAATGGGATCCATCTTTATCTTCAAGCGTTTAAATTTCTGAATGATGGTCGCCATCTCCTTTGATCACGGCGTGTGGCTGGGGTGGCCCAGATAGGTGAGGTGTGGGGAGTTGCTGGAGGTCCTGTATTTGTTCCCGGATCTAGAAGACCTAACTTCACAAGGAGATCCTTGCCTTCTGAGGTGTTGAATATTGTATAGGTTGTCCCGTTGTGTGGCACTGTTAACTTAAATGGAAAACCCCACCAGTATCTGATATGAGCTGATTGTAATACCGAAGTGATCTCCTTCATTTTGCGTCTTCTTTCCAGGGTAGCCTGTGAGATATCTGGAAAAATTTGGATTTTGGTGCCCTCCAATTCGATGTTATGCATATTTCTGGATGCTCTTAATATGTTTTCCTTAATGATGAAATCTTTCATGCATAGAATGATGTCACGAGGAGGTTTGTCTGGGGGAGGTTTAGGGCGCAGGGCCCTATGAATTCTATCACACGCAAATGAGGATGGGGGTGTGTCAGGGAGGAGACTGTGGAACAATTTAGACACTGCAGGCATCAGTTCCGTGACTGATTCTGGGATACCACGAATCCTTAGGTTGTTCCTTCTGTTGCGGTTGTCCAAATCTTCTACTTGCGATTGTAGGTACGTGTAGTTTTCAGCTAAAAGTTCAAAGTCCTTTCTAAGATCGTTGTGTGCAAGTGAGAGCTCGTCGTGTTTGGTTTCTAGAATATCGGTGCGACCTCCCAGGGTTGCTATTTCTTGTGTGAGTGTATTTGTTGTTTTTTGGAGTTCACACTGTATCTTGTCTACAAGTTTTTCGTAGATTTTGGTTAAGCTGAAGTCCAGATCTGAGTTTGTGATCTGGGAGGAGAGATCACTATTGTTATGTGTGGAAGCAGATTTCTGCTGAGGAATATTGGAAGCTGTAGGAGACTGTACCGAAGGAGAACCAGCGCCCATATGGGCCATCTTTCTATGTTCCTTGTTGCGTAATGAGTATGTGACCAAAGAGTGCTGTTGCGCACGGCGATTGTACGCCTTCTTGCCCGACGGCATGCACTAGTATGAACTGCAAGGTGGATTTATAAAAAATATATGGTAGTTTGTGGAGGTTAAACAATGCAGTGTGGGTTAAATCCTCGCTGATCTGATGGAATGCTTAATTAAAGATGGTGATCTGCATCGCGCCGCGCATGCGTCCCCTCTAAGATTTGATTGTGACTTTTAGCTCATCCTGTCCCGTATGTCCCCGGTAAATGATTCATTACATGCCTGCAATGTTGGTATGTACTTCTTGATGAGGGGGCTGCGGGGCCATCAGATTAAGGGTTAAGCAATTAGGAGCCAGGGAGAGCTGGTTAATGGGGTGCGGGTGTAGCAAGATGGCCGCTCTTTGGAGTGATAAGTACAGCAGTGTCTCTTGAGGCAGAAAATATTGGGGACCTATGATGGGGACTATTGTTGATAGGTTGATTTGCTGGGTAGTACTAGGATTTCTGCAGAGTGTCTTATAGGAGCCTGTGGAGTCCTGGCTACACTGCTGTTGGGTGCAGCAAGATGGCCGCCACAATAGACTGTGGGGACAGGGTCCCGGCGATCCCCGGGGCAAACACTGGACCGAGGAGATCCCAAAACTCTGGCTGAGAACACCCCCTGTGTGGGCCAGATGATGCTGTAGTCCCGCAGGCTATCAAGGGGTGGGGAGGCTATTGTGGGCTCCGGGGTGTAGCAAGATGGCCACCTCTCACCTGTGTTTCAGCTGCGATGTGCCTCACAAGTTGTCCCCGGTGGCTCTCCAGTTATTCAGCGCCGGTCTGCGTGGGGAGGGTCCTCCTCTGGTGTGTCGGATTGCCGTCGCCGCCCGCCGGGCGGACAGCAGCGCTCGAGCGCCGAGGATGCGGGGATCGTGTAGGCCGCAAGATGGCGGCGGGGCTCTTGTAGGCTGATGCGGTCGCAGGCCAACGGTGGCTCCCCGGCGACTCAGCGCCGGTCGGCACGGGGAAGGTCCTCCTCTGCAGTGGCGGAATGCCGTTGACGTCCGCCGGGTGGATCGCAGCACTCGAGGGCCGAGGATGCGGAGATCGCGCAGGCCGCAAGATGGCGGTGGGGCTCTGGCAGGCCGATGCAGTCGCGGGCCCACGGCGGCTCTCCGGCGACTCCGCGACCCCGCACCGGTCCGCGTGGGGAAGGTCCTCCACTGATGTGGAGGATTGCCGTTGCCGCCCGCCGGGCGGACCGCGAAGCTCAAGCGCCGGGGGTGTGGGGATAGTGTAGGCCGCAAGATGGCGGCGGGGCCCTGGCAAGCTGATGCGGTCGCGGGCCGTATAGCGGAGCTGTCCGGCGGTCAGGAAGACCAATTTGACATGTCCGGACGTGAGCGGCGAAAGACGTGGTTCTGAGGAGCTCCGCCATCAGCAATCCCTATCTAATGCCATCCATGGCATTTAGCCACGGCCCAAACCCCCAAAACAGCTGTCCAGGCTCCGGGGTGTCCCCTGCATCATCCTTGTTTCAATAAAAACACCACACTTCAAAATCAGTTGTCATTGGGACGCAAAGTGAGGTGAAATGTTCTGAACAGGGGCACAGACAGCAAAACGTTACAGGGGTGATAACCCTTCCCTATGTTTTCCAAAAAGCTTAAAAATAGGTATTTGGGCTGGAGCTACACTTAAACAATGTAGCTGTTCAAAATTACAAACAGATTCTACATAAGAACAAACCTACAGTCCCTGTCTTGTATGCACCGCCTGTATACGGCTGTTCAGAGTATATAGGGCCTTTTTTATTTTGTGTGCGGGGTTCCCCTTAATATCCATACAAGACCCAAAGGGGCTGGTAATGGGCTGGGGTAGGAGGGGGTGGGTTGATGGGGTAGCTATGCCATTTTTCTTAAAGATTTTCATCCATATTACCGGGACCAGACATTACATTAAAGCCGCAAGCAGTTTTAAATGGCTTTTTTTTCCTTTAGAAATGTAATTTTGTGCAGGGACAGTTCTAAACACGGGAAACACGTGGCACTTCACAGGCATACTTTAGACACCCCCCAGGTACAATATTTAAAGGAATATTTGACTTTTTTTTTTTCACTCTATGCATCATTAAAATGACTGCTCCCGGAAAACGTCCGTTTTTAAAACTTCTTTTTGCATTGATACATGTCCCCTGGTGCAGAACCCGGGTTCCCAAACTCTGTTTAGGACAATAACATGGATAATAGTCGTTATAATTAGCACTTTAGAATCCGAACGTTCGCATCCATTGTATTTAATAGGGTTCTAATGTTCGTGCGAACTTTCGGTCCGTTCGCGGGTTCTGGTGCGAACCGAACCCGGGGGTGTTCGGCTCATCACTACTGGTGATCCCGTTGACCTAACATAAAAGTATATCCCAGAAGAAACAAAGCTTCAAACTCCCAGTGGATAACCACAGTGAAGGCAAGATGGGGGCTTACCAAACAATAATGACCCTCAATGAAGGGAGGTCAGAAAGGTATGTTTGGATATTTGATGGTTCAGCAAGACTTCTAATTTATTCACTGTAGTTGTAGCAGGACAATGTGAATCGCAAAAATCCCCAGCATGCATAGGATATAGAAACTCCCTGGGCCGATATATTCATAAAAAGAGAAAATCATCCTCCAAAGCGTAAATCGATTAAAACCAGCAAGATTTATTAAAAAAAAATTGCACTTAAAAAATGTATGATGTATGCTGGTATGTAGATCGGTAAAAACTTATATCCGTACCACAGGCAAGAGTGCCACGGCTAGCTGGCGCTTGCGCAGTGGTGTTTATTCTGGCTCCACCCTACGCATTTCATCATCGGCACCAGACAAACCACCAGACAAATGATCCAATATAAGGTCATAATACAGGCGCAGGTCAAGGTACGAAGCTATTAAACATAAGCATTGGTCAGAAAAGTAAGGTAGGCAGTAGAATCCAAAGCACAGGACAAGTGACAGACATAATAAGCTATGAAAAAAAAGTTGGATGGTTTCCAGAAAAACAGATTAACGTGTCTCCCAATCCCAGATAGTGATAAAAAGAGAAGGGAGATGAAAGGAGAGCAGACTCTCCAAACAGAATGGGATATTTGGGGGAAACACCAGTACTGTTTTTAAAGGCGAGCACAAACGACAAGATAGTATAGAAAAATAAAAAAATTTAATACATCATTAAAATACAAATTCCATAGTTATACATAGACCGTGAGAAGTTTGGGAAACAAGATACTTGATTGTGCATCTAGCCAACATGTTTCACACAGTTGTGCTTCATCAGGGCCTTGCACTCATCTTTTTGTTTCCTCTGGTCTGTACAGGACATAAAAGTATGCCATTAGTATCAAACAATAAAAAAGTTTTGAGGTACAACAATTACAACAATTCTTCATTACATAATGTAATATTGCATATATATTTAGCAGTAAAAACTGCTGCATGCTCACCCAATCAGAAGGAATTGAATGTGTCACGCACCGCTTAGCATATGAGCCTATGCCAGTAGGACACTCACCCTGACTAACCCGGTGGGAGTCAGAACCACCAGATCGGTATGTGGGGATGTTAGACCGTCTTCAGCCAGGTAGACAAAGGATCATAATATTCTAGAGATTAATTAAAGAATTGCATAATAAGAATAATGTGGATAAACTAATTCATTAAAATTTAAACAAATTAATAATTATGATGCTCAATCTCAGAGCAGATAGTTTAATAGGCAGTTTATCAAAGTTAGAGTAAGATATATATCTCGCGTAGTGGAATCTTTTTAGAAAAGTATGTGATAATATTAATTTACGATGATATGGAACATTATTCCTTTGGCTGAATATGTATAAATGTGTATACATATATGTATTGATGTACTGAAAAAATCAGGCATTAAATAGAATAATGGTGATTTATAAAGTATTTATATATATGTGGCCAACCAAAGTATCCAATACCATAAAGTGAGGTCATGAATAGCATGGCATGAAAAGGAAACAAAACTAATATATTATAGCTGCCTATGACAGCACCTAATAGAGTGTTATATTAGGGTATGTTGTAATCCTATGAGCTAATTACTATAATCGGGTCAGAGCAAACATTGTAATGGTATGAGTAAAATAATAAGAATATAAGATAACTTAACGTAATTACACTACAAGTTGACTACTGATCATCCGTAACAGCCATTGTTTTTAGCTGACATGTGGCTATCTTGACCCAGCAAAATATATAGGGTATGGTTAAAAGTAAAAGTAAAGAAAAATACCTTTGGTTGTTTAGTAGATCAATTGCCAAATAGTGGAAACGGGTAGACATAAAATGAAGATTGTCCTACAGCACTCTATGATCCTGCATCCAAACTGATGGCAAAAGGGATGGCGCGTGTCGGCAATGGCGCCGCAGACGCCATACTTTATGCCGACGGTCTCACCGGAAGTGATGGGTCAACATTGACCCCTGACATCACTTCCGGTCCGGGCGTCCCTGGAGGCGCATGCGCACATGCATCGGATGGTCAGACGTAGTGATGGGAAGTTCGGATGTTTTAAGTGAATCGGTTCATTTCAATTCACTCACTGAAATGAACCGATTCAATGAATCGATTCTTCGATTCTTCGGTTCACTTGCTGAATACTGACAAGCAAGTGAATCAAAGCTCTCACTCAACCTTTTTAAATGATTAGAATCAATAGAATGATTCTCCACAGAAGGTTGGCAGCTCCTGGGGACTTTTACTTGTATTTAGTTCCTTGCTCAGAGCACAAGCAAATTTGTCAGATTAGCGGCGTCATTAATTTGGTGACGCACAAAAAGCTGTGTAAAGGAAAAGTGGGTTTTTGTGCATGTGAACCTCATTCTGAGGGGCCAACTTCACAGTTAACATTGCTAGCCATCATATTTTTCCTAGCGCATGCACAGCAAAAATTATCGGATTTTACTACCGCCGGCAAAGTACCCACAGTAGTAAAATCCAATCGTTAGGCTCCTTTCACACTTGTGCGACTTGAAAGTCGTGCAATTTTTGCCACGATTTTTACCGTGACTTTGATGCGATTTTGATGCGACTTGAAGCAATACCTATGTAATCTTGAGGTCTCTGCCTCAAGTCGCATCAAAATCGGACCAAAGTAGTGCAGTGACTACTTTGAAGTCGCTGCGACTTGAAGACGCACAGATATGAATGGTACTGATTAGAAATCATGGAGTACCACTTGTCCTGCGACTTTGTAGTCCCAAGTCGCACAAGTGTGAAAGGAGCCTCATTATGCACTGTAAAGACTACAGACAAATCTGATGGCTAGCAATCTTAACTGTGAAGTTGGCCCATCAGAATGCAGTTCACATGCACAAAAAAACGCTTTTCATTTACACAGCTGTTTGTGCATCACCGTAAGTGGCAATATTGGCTGATCCTATAGATTGCTTGATCTGACAGAACACCTGCTACCCAGGTTACTGAGCACTGTGATTGGCTGGAGCGGCGATACCCGGAAGTAACCTTCTGGGTATCGCCGCAGTGATGGCTGGAGAGGGAGACGAGGACGGCTTTGGGGGCCCCGATCTAAGGTAAGTGATGCATAATGAACTAGTATGCTAGTCATACTAGCTCATTATGACTTTGTCTTGCAGGTGGGATTTATTTATTTAGGTTTTCCAGGGTTTACAACCACTTTCAAAAAAAATCAAGGATCCAGGGGGCATAGAAATCTCAGGACCAAAACGCAGAACAATATTACTATAAAGCAGGATAAATGTATTTTTGTGTTAAAAAAATGAGACAGCTCTCTCATTCAGTTATACAGCTACTAAATTAGACACGTCCCAGAAGGGATGTTTGTCTCCTTTAACATGCATATCTCCTTTAGGATAAGCAAACGAAATACTAAAGGGTTAAAGAATTAATCTGAATGAGGAGGATATCTTCTTAACCTGACTCTTTGTCCTCTATGTCTTTAAAGCAGTCTGTAGTGTATTGCTGCTACCTGATCATTGATTTAGTGTATTCTACTGGTGGTGACTCAGGGTTCTTTCAGTGTACTGTATTCTAACAACTCGATTCTTTAACTCGGTAACCGGTATGATTCTTTAACTCGGTGTACTGTGTGTGTACTCCTCACTCTATACAGTTCCTGAGTGTCACTGTGCCTTGAGCACGCTGATTGGTTGCAGGGAGGGGCCGAGCTCTCTCACACTAGGATCATATTACCAGGCCTGCTCTGCTATGTTGAGTGCATACAAGTGAACTGTTTCAAACGAATCAGTTCACTCAGATGAATCGATTCATCCAGTTCACTGAAAAGAACCGATTCAAAAGAACGATTCGTTCATGAACTGGACATCACTAGTCAGACGCACGCCGCCGGCGCGATCAGTCACACGCTGGAAGCGCGGACAGGAAGAGAGGAGGGAAGAGGTGTCTCCCTCCTCTACCGAGGGACACACATACATCCACACATTATCATATAATAAGACATAATAAGCTTTTTTTTGATTGTCCCCTTTCTTGAGAGCTCTCATTGCTATCTGTTTATATAGCATAAAAATTGTAGCGCTAATAAACATCAACAGTGAATATAATAATAACACCCAAGTGAATGAATGAAAAATAATAATTCAGTCCATAATCACAAAACAACAATGCATATGAAAATATATATATAAATATATATAAAGTGAAGAGTCTCTGATGAAATGAATCAAGACAATCCAATGCAAATGATGGTGCTCCCACAATCTTGATAAAGTGAATAGATATGAACACCACCAATAGGAGAGAGGCTTACCAGAATTCGTGGACCCCAATAAACATACGTTTAAAGGGGTCGACTCAAGCTTAGCGCGTGAACACTGAGAGGACTAAATCCACTGCTGGTGCTGGCTAGGGATGAGCTTCGTGTTCGAGTCGAACATACGTTCGACTCGAACATCGGCTGTTCGATCGTTCGACGAAGATCGAACGATTTGGGCCGTTCGCGCCAAATTCGAGTGACGCGAACGGCCCACAATGCACTACGCCATCGCAGTGTCATCCAGGCGCTGTGATTAGCCAAGCATGCACTGTGACCCCGCATGCTTGGCCAATCACAGCGCCGGCAGCGAGGAGAGCAATGATTGGCCACAGGCAGGATGCCTGTGGCCAATTATTGCTGAGGGTGTTTAGTACACGCCCCACACTATAAAAGGCCGCCAGCACGGCGGCCTAGTGTAGTGTGTTCCGGAGCAGGGATAGAGCAGCATAGGCAGGGACAGTGACTTTTATTTCTTTCTTGCTTAACCTGGATTCCTTTAGTTTAGGGAAAGAGAAGGATAGGTAGGGAGAGTGTCAGACCTCGTACACACGACCGATTTTCTCGGCAAGAACCAGCAAGAAACTTGCTGGCAGAGAGGTCTTGCCGAGTAAATCGGTCGTGTGTACGCTGCTAGCGTGTTTCTCGTCGAGAAAACCGACAAGAAACCTCGACGAGAAAATAGAGAACCTGCTCTCTATTTTCTCGTCGAGATTCTCCTCGGCGTGTTTCTCGACGAGAAAAGTGAGTGTGTGTACACTTACCTGTCCGCCCGGAAGCCCGCGCATGTTCGAAATGAATTTGACGCATGCGCGGTAGCTTCCTAGGCATACGTAGGGTGTACCAAGATGGCGGCGACGGCATCGAATGTGACGAGCGCATGCTCGACGTAGTCGATGACGTCACCGCGTACACTCCTTTCAAAGAACCGCGGGTTCTTTGAAACGAGCGTGTGTACACTCGGCCGGGACAAGTTTCTTGTCCAAGAATCTCGTCGAAAAAAACGACATGTTTTTCTCAACGAGAATCTCGGCCGTGTGTACGAGGCCTGAGTGTGTTTTGTGCTTGTGCTATAGTGTGCTTAAAAAAAACATTTTTTCTAGGGACAGAAAACTGTAGGTAGGGAGAGTGTCAGTTTCTTTCACTGTGCAAGTCCTTGTTTCCAGGGACCTGGAAGGACAGTGAGTGAATTCTCCTTGTGCTATATTGTGGTTAAAAAAACATTTTTTCTAGGGACAGAAAACTGTAGGTAGGGAGAGTGTCAGTTTCTTTCACTGTGCAAGTCCTTGTTTCCAGGGACCTGGAAGGACAGTGAGTGAATTCTCCTTGTGCTATATTGTGCTTAAAAAAACATTTTTTCTAGGGACAGAAAACTGTAGGTAGGGAGAGTGTCAGTTTCTTTCACTGTGCAAGTCCTTGTTTCCAGGGACCTGGAAGGACAGTGAGTGAATTCTCCTTGTGCTATATTGTGCTTAAAAAAAACATTTTTTCTAGGGACAGAAAACTGTAGCTAGGGAGAGTGTCAGTTTCTTTCACTGTGCAAGTCCTTGTTTCCAGGGACCTGGAAGGACAGTGAGTGAATTCTCCTTGTGCTATATTGTGCTTAAAAAAAACATTTTTTCTAGGGACAGAAAACTGTAGGTAGGGAGAGTGTCAGTTTCTTTCACTGTGCAAGTCCTTGTTTCCAGGGACCTGGAAGGACAGTGAGTGAATTCTCCTTGTGCTATATTGTGCTTAAAAAAAACATTTTTTCTAGGGACAGAAAACTGTAGGTAGGGAGAGTGTCAGTTTCTTTCACTGTGCAAGTCCTTGTTTCCAGGGACCTGGAAGGACATTGAGTGAATTCTCCTTGTGCTATAGTGTGCTTAAAAAAAACATTTTTTCTAGGGACAGAAAACTGTAGGTAGGGAGAGTGTCAGTTTCTTTCACTGTGCAAGTCCTTGTTTCTAGGGACCTGGAAGGACAGTGAGTGAATTCTCCTTGTGCTATATTGTGCTTAAAAAAAACATTTTTTCTAGGGACAGAAAACTGTAGGTAGGGAGAGTGTCAGTTTCTTTCACTGTGCAAGTCCTTGTTTCCAGGGACCTGGAAGGACAGTGAGTGAATTCTCCTTGTGCTATATTGTGCTTAAAAAAAACATTTTTTCTAGGGACAGAAAACTGTAGGTAGGGAGAGTGTCAGTTTCTTTCACTGTGCAAGTCCTTGTTTCCAGGGACCTGGAAGGACAGTGAGTGAATTCTCCTTGTGCTATATTGTGCTTAAAAAAAACATTTTTTCTAGGGACAGAAAACTGTAGGTAGGGAGAGTGTCAGTTTCTTTCACTGTGCAAGTCCTTGTTTCCAGGGACCTGGAAGGACAGTGAGTGAATTCTCCTTGTGCTATATTGTGCTTAAAAAAAAAAAAATTTCTAGGGACAGAAAACTGTAGGTAGGGAGAGTGTCAGTTTCTTTCACTGTGCAAGTCCTTGTTTCTAGGGACTGGGAAGGACAGTGAGTGAATTCTCCTTGTGCTATAGTGTGCTTAAAAAAAACATTTTTTCTAGGGACAGAAAACTCTAGGTAGGGAGAGTGTCAGTTTCTTTCACTGTGCAAGTCCTTGTTTCCAGGGACCTGGAAGGACATTGAGTGAATTCTCCTTGTGCTATAGTGTGCTTAAAAAAAACATTTTTTCTAGGGACAGAAAACTGTAGGTAGGGAGAGTGTCAGTTTCTTTCACTGTGCAAGTCCTTGTTTCTAGGGACTGGGAAGGACAGTGAGTGAATTCTCATTGTGCTATAGTGTGCATAAAAAATACATTTTTTCTGGTGACATAAAACTGTAGGTAGGGAGAGTGTCAGTTTCTTTCACTGTGCAAGTCCTTGTTTCCAGGGACCTGGAAGGACAGTGAGTGAATTCTCCTTGTGCTATAGTGTGCTTAAAAAAAACATTTTTTCTAGGGACAGAAAACTGTAGGTAGGGAGAGTGTCAGTTTCTTTCACTGTGCAAGTCCTTGTTTCCAGGGACCTGGAAGGACAGTGAGTGAATTCTCCTTGTGCTATATTGTGCTTAAAAAAAACATTTTTTCTAGGGACAGAAAACTGTAGGTAGGGAGAGTGTCAGTTTCTTTCACTGTGCAAGTCCTTGTTTCCAGGGACCTGGAAGGACATTGAGTGAATTCTCCTTGTGCTATAGTGTGCTTAAAAAAAACATTTTTTCTAGGGACAGAAAACTGTAGGTAGGGAGAGTGTCAGTTTCTTTCACTGTGCAAGTCCTTGTTTCTAGGGACCTGGAAGGACAGTGAGTGAATTCTCCTTGTGCTATATTGTGCTTAAAAAAAACATTTTTTCTAGGGACAGAAAACTGTAGGTAGGGAGAGTGTCAGTTTCTTTCACTGTGCAAGTCCTTGTTTCTAGGGACTGGGAAGGACAGTGAGTGAATTCTCCTTGTGCTATAGTGTGCTTAAAAAAAACATTTTTTCTAGGGACAGAAAACTCTAGGTAGGGAGAGTGTCAGTTTCTTTCACTGTGCAAGTCCTTGTTTCCAGGGACCTGGAAGGACATTGAGTGAATTCTCCTTGTGCTATAGTGTGCTTAAAAAAAACATTTTTTCTAGGGACAGAAAACTGTAGGTAGGGAGAGTGTCAGTTTCTTTCACTGTGCAAGTCCTTGTTTCTAGGGACTGGGAAGGACAGTGAGTGAATTCTCCTTGTGCTATAGTGTGCATAAAAAATACATTTTTTCTGGTGACAGAAAACTGTAGGTAGGGAGAGTGTCAGTTTCTTTCACTGTGCAAGTCCTTGTTTCCAGGGACCTGGAAGGACAGTGAGTGAATTCTCCTTGTGCTATATTGTGCTTAAAAAAAACATTTTTTCTAGGGACAGAAAACTGTAGGTAGGGAGAGTGTCAGTTTCTTTCACTGTGCAAGTCCTTGTTTCTAGGGACCTGGAAGGACAGTGAGTGAATTCTCCTTGTGCTATATTGTGCTTAAAAAAAACATTTTTTCTAGGGACAGAAAACTGTAGGTAGGGAGAGTGTCAGTTTCTTTCACTGTGCAAGTCCTTGTTTCCAGGGACCTGGAAGGACAGTGAGTGAATTCTCCTTGTGCTATATTGTGCTTAAAAAAAACATTTTTTCTAGGGACAGAAAACTGTAGGTAGGGAGAGTGTCAGTTTCTTTCACTGTGCAAGTCCTTGTTTCTAGGGACCTGGAAGGACAGTGAGTGAATTCTCCTTGTGCTATATTGTGCTTAAAAAAAACATTTTTTCTAGGGACAGAAAACTGTAGGTAGGGAGAGTGTCAGTTTCTTTCACTGTGCAAGTCCTTGTTTCAAGGGACAGAGAAGGACACCTGAAGGTAGCCCTTATTGCTTTTTTCCCATCTCCCTGCAGGCCATCTATTAGAATGTCTGGAAGGCAAACAAGGAGAGGCAGACAGTCAGGAGGCAATAAAAGAGGGCAAGCAGGCTCTGTGTCTGGGGGCAACAGTGCTGGTCGTGGACGCGGTGCATTGTCATCAGCACATGGCCATGGGACACGCTTGTCCTTCTTTTCGGCAGCTGGACATGTTGAGCCACATCATGCCGAAGACTTGGTAGAGTGGATGACCAAGCCCTCCTCCTCCTCCTCATCCTCTCTCACCCAGGCTCAGGGTACTGGCAAAGCAGCTGCCAAAGCGTCCTCTTCCCTGGTATCAATGTCAGACTCATCATCAGTCACTCCTTCCCTAGACCCACCATGTCCTCCTCCTGAGGAGTCCCCCGAACTGTTTGAGCACAGTGTTGGGTACATGCTCCAGGAGGATGCCCAGCGTTTCGAAGGGTCTGATGATGAAACCCAGCTACAGGAAGGCAGAAGGGTGAGAGCAGACAGAGGGGATGCTCAAGAAGGACACCAATCTGGCAGTCATGTTCCAGCAGCTGCAGCATACTGCCAGATTGGCTCCAGTGATGAGGAGGGAGGGGATGATGAGGTCACTGACTCCACGTGGGTGCCTAATAGGAGAGAGAAGGAGGAGGATGAGGAGGAGGCACATCTCCAACGAGACAGGATGCCCTTTGGTGGCCAGCGTAAGGGCAGTACACCGACGGAATCACACCGCAGAGCTCCGCCTGTGCAGGGCGCTGCCTCTGCCCGTCATTCAAAAAGTTCCTTGGTGTGGGCCTTTTTTGAGGCTAGTGCATCAGATCGCACAGCTGCTGTTTGCAACATATGTCTCAAGCGTATATCGCGTGGCCAAAACATCAGCCGCTTGGGTACCACATGCCTGACCAGACATATGTTGACCTGCCATGCAGCTCGTTGGCAAGCCTACCTCAAAGACCCACACCAAAGAACAAAGCGGACCTCTCCTTGCACCGCATCAGCTGGGATCTCCAACCCCACTATAACTTCAGTCCTCTCTGAAACATGCACTGAGAGGAATGAAGGTGTAGAATTAGGTGTGTCACAGCCAAGTACTTGCGGCCACTCTGCTAGCAGTACACCGACGTCCGATTCTAGCAGGCAAATTTCCCTGCCCCAGCTGCTGGACCGTCGAAAGAAGTTCACTCCCAGCCATCCACATGCCCAGCGGTTGAATGCTAGCTTGGCTAAATTGCTAGCGCTTCAACTGCTGCCTTTTCAGTTGGTAGACTCGGCCCCCTTCCGTGAGTTTGTGCAATGTGCGGTTCCTCAGTGGCAGGTTCCCAAACGCCACTTTTTCTCACGGAAGGCTATTCCGGCTCTCTACCGGCATGTGGAAGGCAATGTCTTGGCCTCGCTGGACAGGGCGGTCAGCGGTAAGGTGCATATTACCGCTGACTCATGGTCCAGCAGGCATGGACAGGGACGTTACCTTTCTTTCACGGCCCATTGGGTCACTCTTTTGGCAGCTGGGAAGGATGCAGGACAAGGTGCAGTAGTGTTGGAGGTTGTCCCACCGCCACGCCTCCAAAATGCTACTACTGGTTGTGACACACCTCTCTCCTCCACCCCCTCCTCTTCTTCTTCCTCCATGGCCTCTTCCTGTGGTTTGTCCTATGAACCAGCGGTGCTCCGTAGCCGTTCACGGGGCTACGCAAGTACGCAGGCAAAAAGATGCCATGCCGTGCTTGCGCTGGTGTGTTTGGGGGACAGAAGCCACACTGGGGCAGAGGTCCTGTCTGCTCTGCAGGGCCAGGCCGAGAGGTGGTTGACGCCACGCCAGCTTAAGCCAGGAATGGTGGTTTGCGACAATGGCACCAACCTCCTCTCCGCCCTCCGACAGGGACAACTGACCCATGTGCCCTGTGTGGCTCACGTCCTTAACCTGGTGGTGCAGCGGTTCTTGGGCAGGTACCCGGGCTTACAGGATGTCCTGAGGCAGGCCAGGAAAGTCTGTGTGCATTTCCGCAGATCTTATAATGCCAGTGCTCGCCTGGCTGAGCTGCAAAAGGAGTTGAACCTGCCCAAGAACCGCCTTATATGTGACATGCCCACCAGGTGGAACTCAACGTTGGCCATGCTGCAGCGGCTGCACACGCAGCAGAGGGCCATCAATGAGTACCTGTGCGACTACGGCACCAGGACAGGGTCAGGGGAGCTTGGTTTTTTTTCTCCACGCCAGTGGGGCATGATCAGGGATGCATGCACTGTCCTGGCACCATTTGAGGAGGCCACGAGGATGGTGAGCAGTGACAGTGCATGCATCAGTGACACTGTACCTCTTGTCCACCTGTTGGAGCACACGCTGCGTGGAATAATGGACAGGGCACTTGAGGCAGAACAGAGGCAGGAAGAGGAGGACTTCCTTGCCTCTCAAGGCCCCCTTTACCCAGACAGTGTTCCTTCTGTCCCACCCATCGCACAGGAAGAGGAAGAGGAGGAGGAGGAGGAGGAGGATTGTGTCAGCATGGAGGTGGAGGCTGGCACTCAGCATCATCAGCAGCAGTCTTTTAGGGATGATTTACAGTCCCAAGAAACCAGTGGACTTGTACGTGGCTGGGAGGAGGTGACTGCGGATCATGTCGTCCTTAGTGACCCAGAGGACTCCGGAGCGAATGCCTCAGCAAACCTACGCTGCATGGCCTCCCTGATCCTGCAAAGTCTGCGGAAGGATCCTCGTATTCTTCGGATCAAGGAGAGGGACCATTACTGGCTGGCCACTCTCCTTGATCCACGGTACAAGGGTAAGGTTGCGGACCTTATGTTACCGTCGCAGAGGGAGCAGAGGATGAGACAACTCCGGGAGGCCTTGCAGAAAGGTCTGTGCAACGCGTTCCCAGAGACTGGGAGGTTACAAACTCCTGGTCCAGGACAACGAGTTGCTGAGGCTTCGGCCAGTCAAAGAAGGAGCGGTGGGGAAGGTGGCCGTCTGACCGATGCGTTCAGACAATTCTTTAGTCCGCAGCCCCAAAGTATGATTGGTTCCAGCAACCATCGCCAGCGTCTGATAAACATGGTGCAGGAATATCTAGGGGCAAGGTCAGACTTGGACACCTTCCCCACCGAAAATCCTCTGGCTTACTGGGTCTTGAGGATGGATCACTGGCCAGAGCTTGCACAGTATGCAATTGAGCTACTGGCCTGTCCTGCATCCAGCGTTCTTTCGGAACGCACATTCAGTGCTGCTGGAGGATTTGTCACGGATCACAGGGTGCGCCTGTCCACCGACTCGGTTGATCGACTGACTTTCATCAAGATGAACCAGTCTTGGATCACCACCAGCTACCACACACCTGATGCTGATATAACAGACTAATTGATTTTAACATGTCACGTCCCTTCAAGACTGATGCTGAGTGCCTGTGCTGTTATGTTGACTGGCTATCCTCCTCCTCCGAGTCCTCAATGATACGATTGATGATGATAGCTTGGAAGATCATTTTTGTTTATGGGTGCCGCCACCAGTGGCTAAGGCCCAATTTTTCAGCCCCTGTTTTACAGGGGCGTGTACTTACAATTTTTTTAGCAATAATTTGCCATAGGGCTCATTGCTGTGCTCCAAGTACAGTATCTGTGAGGGGTTGTAGTGTTGTGCCACCAGTGCCTAAAGCCCAATTTTTCAGCCCCTGTTTAACAGGGGCGTGTCATTACAATTTTTGAAGTAATACTTAGCAACAGGGCTCATTGCTGTGCTCCAAGTACAGTATCTGTGAGGGGTTGTAGTGTTGTGCCACCAGTGCCTAAGGCCCAATTTTTCAGCCCCTGTTCAACAGGGGCATGCAATTACAATTCTTGATGTAATAATTCACAGCAGGGCCCATTCCTGCACCCACCAAGAGTAAGTCTGAGGGCTTACAGTGTTGTGGCAACGCCACCACCACCACCACCACGAAAGGCCCAATTTTTCAGCCCCTGTTCAAAAGGGGCATGTAATTACAATTCTTGATCTAATAATTCACAGCAGGGCCCATTCCTGCACCCACCAAGAGTAACTCTGAGGGCTTACAGTGTTGTGGCAACACCACCACCACCACCACCACCACGAAAAGCCCAATTTTTCAGCCCCTGTTCAACAGGGGCATGCAATTACAATTCTTGATCTAATAATTCACAGCAGGGCCCATTGCTGCACCCACCAAGAGTAACTGTCAGGGCTTACAGTGTTGTGGCACCAGCACCACCATCAAAGCCCCAATTTTTACTACCACTGTTCAACAATTATATGTAATTAAAATTCCTGATATAATAGTTGACAGCAGGGCGTTCCAGCACCAACCAAGAGTAACTGTGAGTGCTTACAGTGTTGTGCCAACACCAACAACTAAGGGGCCTATTTCTGCAGAGTATATACGGCAGGTCCCTACTTTCAAACATCCAACTTACAAACGACTCCTACTTGCAAACGAAAGAAGACAACAGGAAGTGAGAGGAAATCTACCCCTAGGAAGGAAAATTCTCTCCTGTAAGAATAAATATGGGAGAAAGGTGTCTCCTCTGTACTGATGCTTTATCAGCAATCCTTGTTTCAAGAAAAACACCACATTTCAAAAACAGTTGTCATTGGGACGGAAAGTGAGGTGAAATGTTCTGAACAGGGGCACAGACAGCAAAACAAATGTTACAGGGGTGATAACCCTTACCTATGTTTTCCAAAAAGTTTAAAAATAGATTTTTGGGCTGGAGCTACACTTCAACAATGTACCTGTTCAAAATTACAAACACATTCTACATAAGAACAAACCTACAGTCCCTGTCTTGTATGCACCGCCTGTATACGGCTGTTCAGAGTATATAGGGCCTTTTTTATTTTATGTGCGGGGTTCCCCTTAATATCCATACAAGACCCAAAGGGGCTGGTAATGGGCTGGGGTAGGGGGGGGGGGGTCATGGGGTAGCTATGCCATTTTTCTTAAAGATTTTCATCCATATTACCGGGACCAGACATTACAGTAAAGCCGCAAGCAGTTTTAAATGGCTTTTCTTTCCTTTAGAAGTGTCATTTTGTGCAGGGACAGTTCTAAACACGGGAAACACGTGGCACTTCACAGGCATACTTTAGACACCCCCCAGGTACGATATTTAAAGGAATATTTGACTTTTTTTTTTTCACTTTATGCATCATTAAAATGACTGCTCCCGAAAAACGACCGTTTTTAAAACTTCTTTTTGCATTGATACATGTCCCCTGGTGCAGAACCCGGGTTCCCAAACCCTTTTTAGGACAATAACATGCATAATAGTTGTTATAATTAGCACTTTAGAATTCGAACGTTCGCATCCATTGTATTTAATAGGGTTCTAATGTTCGTACGAACTTTCGGTCCGTTCGCGGGTTCTGGTGCGAACCGAACCCGGGGGTGTTCGGCTCATCACTAGTGCTGGCCAAGAAATTCCTCTCTGCAGTTCATACCAGATGAATGAGCTGGATGCTCAAGAGATAGTGACCCAATGATGGTTGCCCAGGATGGGACCAATGATGATGTAAAGGAAAGAGGAAGGGCACATAGCGTGATACTTTTGTTATTCTGAAGAAATCCCTGTGTGTTTGTCCTGGACAAACACACAGGGATTTCTTCAGAATAACAAAAGTCGACTCAAGCTTAGCGTGTGTCACTGAGGGGACTAAATCCACTGCTGGTGCTGGCCAAGATATTCCTCTCTGCAGTTCATACCAGAT
Source organism: Rana muscosa (assembly GCA_029206835.1). NCBI lineage: Eukaryota > Metazoa > Chordata > Amphibia > Anura > Ranidae > Rana > Rana muscosa. The sequence goes on along the minus strand of CM055124.1, from coordinate 223,879,772 downwards.
GAATGAGCTGGATGCTCAAGAGATAGTGACCCAATGATGGTTGCCCAGGATGGGACCAATGATGATGTAAAGGAAAGAGGAAGGGCACATAGCGTGATACTTTTGTTATTCTGAAGAAATCCCTGTGTGTTTGTCCTGGACAAACACACAGGGATTTCTTCAGAATAACAAAAGTATCACGCTATGTGCCCTTCCTATTTCCTTTAAATTGTCATTGGTCCCATCCTGGGCAACCATCATTGGGTCACTATCTCTTGAGCATCCAGCTCATTTATCTGGTATGAACTGCAGAGAGGAATTTCTTGGCCAGCACCAGCAGTGGATTTAGTCCTCTCAGTGACACGCGCTAAGCTTGAGTCGACCCCTTAAACGTATGTTTATTGGGGTCCACGAATTCTTGTAAGCCTCTCTCCTATTGGTGGTGTTCATCTCTATTCACTTTATCAAGATTGTGGGAGCACCATCATTTGCATTGGATTGTCTTGATTCATTTCATCAGAGACTCTTCACTTTATATATATTTATATATATTTTCATATGCATTGTTGTTTTGTGATTATGGACTGAATTATTATTTTTCATTCATTCACTTGGGTGTTATTATTATATTCACTGTTGATGTTTATTAGCGCTACAATTTTTATGTTATTTGTGTAGCGGGGTCTCCGCTGAGGCCCCATGGACTACGTTACCCAGAACCCCGTTTGGCACCCAGGGTGCATTGGGCTGCTGCAGAGACTCATGGGTGGGGTATAAAAGGGGAGGGCGAGGCTAAGCTCTGCCTCTTTGGACACCGCGCGGCTGGCAAGAGGACTTCCTGTGCGGACCTGCTGCGAGTGCAAGGCCCGAGGCCTGGGCCTTGCGCACTTCCAGAGAGCCTTCCACCTTGCTGCGAAGCCTGTGCGGCTGCAGACATCTACCTGCTTCAGGGACGTCAGTGAACCGGAGATCAGGCGGTGGCAGATCCTGTGTGTGTGTGGACACAGCGGTGGGAGTCCCGGACTGGGATCGAGTCCAGGGGGGGTGAGAGAGCACCTGCTCACAATTATAACCAAGTACTTTATTAGGCCTATAGACTGCCTTGGCCCATCGGGTTATATTTTCCTTTTTCCTGTCAGGAGACTAGTTGTGGGACTGAGTTACATAGTTTCCGGGGAGTTGCTTACATTGCCTCAGGCCATTATTGGATTACAAATATTGTTCCTGTATGTGCACTACCGATCATCTTGCATGCGAAGATTCCTTGTCTAAAAGACTGAGCTTTAACTGAGTCAGGCCTGACTGGGAGTTAATAGTATTGCTGGGCGCCATATTGCTAACGGGACTCTAGCTAAATGTTAGTGTGAGATAGAACTGTTTGTGCACTAAAGTTAACCAGTGTTAGTATTACTGCAGGGCTCTGCATGCATGTGTTATATGTGATATTGATCGTTAATTCCTTTATTCACAAGTAAACCTTTTTTTACAGTTGATCAACCTGGTATTGGAGTCTTTGGTTGGTTGGAGAAAACCGTAGGAGACATGAACCTCATTGAAGTTCTCGTGTACTTGGATGACATCATTGTCTTTGACTCTAGAAGAACATGAGGAAAGACTGGAAAAAGTCCTGAGAAGGCTCAGTGAAGAGGGACTCAAGCTTTCGCCAGAGAAATGCCAGTTCTACCAGTCATCAGTCAACTATCTAGGGCACATAGTGTCTGAAGAAGGGGTAGCCACAGACCCCGGGAAGCTGGAGGCAGTCACCTCCTGGCCCCGGACCACCACCGTGACAGAGCTCAGGTCCTTTTTGGGGTTCTGTTCCTACTTTAGGAGGTTCGTAGAGGGGTTTGCACGGATTGCCAGACCCCTGAATGAACTCTTAAAGACAGAAGGGGAAGAGGATGACTCGGGTCCCAGGAAGCCGGGAGAGTCAGTCAAAGACCAGTGGAATGGAAAATGCGAAGAGGCCTTCTACATGCTGAAGAAGAGCTTAACCATTGCCCCTATCTTGGCCTGTGCAGACCCAAAGAAACCCTATGAACTCCATGTAGATGCCAGTCATGACGGTCTGGGAGGAGTGCTCTACCAGGAGCATGAAGGGCAACTGCGACCTGTCGCATATGTGAGCAGAAGTTTGACCCCATCTGAAAAAAACTACCCCACTCACAAGCTGGAGTTCCTGGCTCTCAAGAGGGCTGTAGTTGATAAGCTTAAGGACTATCTGTATGGGGCAGAATTCACCGTGAAGACTGACAACAATCCCCTTACTTATCTTTTCACCACAGCAAAACTGGATGCCACGGGCCATCGATGGCTGGCTGCACTGTCTGGATTCAACTTTAGCCTGAAATACAGACCTGGGGCTGGAAATCGAGATGCGGATGCCCTGTCCAGAAGGTCTCATGCTCCCACTAGCCACACAGAAGACTGGACCCAGGTGACACCGGACAGGGTGCGGGCCCTCTGTCAAGGGGCTGAACTCCAAGTAAGTGGGGGGTCCAGAGCGGAAGAGATAGGGGTCACAGTATTGGGGGTCCCCAAGCAATACTGTGGAGTAACTCAGATAGAGGAAGATTATTTACCCAAACTGTCAAAAAAAAATTTGAGGTGTGACCAATTGGAGGACCCTTTGGGGAAATTGGCCCTAGAGGCCCTGGAGAATCAGGATACAGATAGGCACTTGCATCACCCTTCAAAGGAATCTCGTCTGCTGCGGAAGGAGTGGGACAGGTTGCAGGTGCATCAAGGGGTGGTCTACCAAAGGGGCCCCTCTGATGACCTGGAAGACAAATGGCAATTGTTCTTACCCGAGAAGCACCGAGAGGCTGTCTTGGCCGCCTTACACGACCATCATGGTCATTTAGGAGCTGAAAGGACCTTCCAACTTGTCAGAAGCCGGTTCTATTGGTCCTGCATGAGGGCTGAAGTGAAGGAATACTGCCATTCATACGGACGCTGCATTCAGCGGAAAACCCTACCCCATCAAGCTGCCCCAATGGGCCACCTGCAAAGTCAAGGCCCAATGGATTTGGTGTGCATTGATTTCCTCGAACCCGACTTGAGTGGACTAGAAAATGTTCTGGTGATAACCAACCATTTCACCCGGTATGCCCAGGCCTTCCCAACCAAAGACCAGAAGGCTTCCACAGTGGCCAAAGTACTAATGGAAAAATACTTTGTGCACTATGGGCTACCACAGCGACTCCACTCGGATCAAGGGAGGGACTTTGAAAGTCAGCTAAACCGGAAGCTCTTGGACTCCTTAGGGATCAAGAAGACCCGAACCACTCCCTACCATCCGCAAGGGGATGCCCAGCCGGAAAGGTTCAACCGAACCCTACTCAACATGCTGGGAACTCTAGAAAGTGAATAGAAGCAGCATTGGAGCAGGCACATAGCAGCAATTGTGCATGCTTACAACAGTACAACAAGTGATGCTACAGGGTAGTCTCCCTACCGACTCATGTTCGGGAGAGAAGCAAGACTACTGTAGACCTGGCCTTTGGCACCTCCATAGACCATTCCTCAGCTACTTCTCACAAAGGCTATGTGGACCGGCTGAGGCACAGTTTACAATTGGCCTATGAGCAGGCCCAAGCGGCTTCCGATCAAAGGGGAGCCCGCAACAAGAGAAACTTCGACCTGAAGGTCCGAATTCAGGATCTGCAACCAGGGGATAGAGTGTTGTTACGAAACTTGGGATTCCCTGGGAAGCACAAGCTTGCAGACAGGTGGAGACCGGAGCCATATGTTATTTGCAAGAAGTTACCCGGCCTACCAGTCTACCAGCTGAAGCCAGGGAGGGAAAGGTGGGGCCTTTGAAGACTTGGCACCGGAACCACATACTTCCACTTGCCGAAGCAGTCCGGATACCCCCTGTGAAAGATTCCCCTGAGCCAACGTCGCTGCATTCAGCGGAAAACCCTACCCCATCAAGCTGCCCCAATGGGCCACCTGCAAAGTCAAGGCCCAATGGATTTGGTGTGCATTGATTTCCTCGAACCCGACTTGAGTGGACTAGGAAATGTTCTGGTGATAACCGACCATTTCACCCGGTATGCCCAGGCCTTCCCAACCAAAGACCAGAAGGCTTCCACAGTGGCCAAAGTACTCATGGAAAAATACTTTGTGCACTATGGGCTACCACAGCGACTCCACTCGGATCAAGGGAGGGACTTTGAAAGTCACCTGATCCGGAAGCTCTTAGACTCCTTAGGGATCAAGAAGATCCGAACCACTCCCTACCATCCGCAAGGGGATGCCCAGCCGGAAAGGTTCAACCGAACCCTACTCAACATGCTGGGAACTCTAGAAAGTGAAAAGAAGCAGCATTGGAGCAGGCACATAGCAGCAATTGTGCATGCTTACAACAGTACAAGTGATGCTACAGGGTACTCTCCCTACCGACTCATGTTCGGGAGAGAAGCAAGACTACTGTAGACCTGGCCTTTGGCACCTCCATAGACCATTCCTCAGCTACTTCTCACAAAGGCTATGTGGACCGGCTGAGGCACAGTTTACAATTGGCCTATGAGCAGGCCTAAGCGGCTTCCGATCAAAGGGGAGCCCGCAACAAGAGAAACTTCGACCTGAAGGTCCGAATTCAGGATCTGCAACCAGGGGACAGAGTGTTGTTACGAAACTTGGGAGTCCCTGGGAAGCACAAGTTTGCAGACAGATGGAGACCGGAGCCATATGTTATTTGCAAGAAGTTACCCGGCCTACCAGTCTAACAGCTGAAGCCAGGGAGGGAAAGGTGGGGCCTTTGAAGACTTGGCACCGGAACCACATACTTCCACTTGCCGAAGCAGTCCGGATACCCCCTGTGAAAGATTCCCCTGAGCCAACGTCCATCCTGGATACCCCTATGCCAAATACCCGGTCTCAGGCATCTCGGCCCGAAGAAACAGGTGTCTCTGAACCTAGTGAGGATGAAAGGGAAGAGCTAGAATGGCTATGGCCCTCCCAAGCCCCAGTGACTTCTGCTATAGATCTCCCGCCTTTGGAAGACACCATAGACAGCACACTGAATGCAGAAGCTACTGAATTCGTCCCATCCAGCCCTCTATCAGACTCATGGGAAGATGCTCTCGATTCACTTCCAGAGGAGGATCCAGGATGTTCTGTGTATTCTCCTGCTCCTGAGTTAAATGTTTCAGAAACAGTGGAAGCTGCCATGTCTGTTCCAGAAGAGGAACCTACAGTGTCCAAACCAGAAATCCCAAGGGAGTGGAGGGCGAAGAGGGCCATAAGGCCTCCCCGAAAGTTGACTTACCCACAAATGGGGAAGAGTTCGGAGGACACTGTGGCAACTGCCAGGAGGAGTGCAGAAAGCCCTGATCCCTCCACTGTTCATTTGGTGGAGGGCAACCCCAACTCACCCCCTGGCACAGTTAGGCAGGCCACCTATGACAGTGTGACCTGTGGGCAGGGAAGTTCACCCTCTCATTTTTTTTTTTTTTTAAAGGGAAAATTTTATTCATTTTTTTAGAAAAAAAATAATTACACAGGTTACATTCCACAAAGCATAATCAGTACATAGGAGAGTATTTCTCAGACATCAAAACAGCAACCAATACTTATAATATAAGAAACATGTAGCTAATACACATAACAGATAGATATTGGTTAATCATCAGCACGCGGTGCCAACCCCCCCTATCTCCCTGTACACACCCCTATGTAGGAAAAGAGAAAAATCGCGCTAACCCGTGTCATAGGCTCCGTAAGGAGTCTGTGAATAATTTAAATCTGTAATTGTTTGAAAAGGAACAAAACATAAAATTTAAAATAAATTAAATAAACACCCATCAAACGATGAAGAACTAATGAATAAAAAATTTAAAGAAACAATAAATTATAAAAGTGTACTGTGATGTAACTTCAAAATATAAAATCCATAAATGATATAAAGTCCATAAAATAAATCTCTTAGGTAAAGTCCGTTATAAAACACCAGTGCTCCGTGTAAAAAATCATACGAAGTGAATAATTGCATCCAATTTTGTGATCTTCCACCACCAAACAACAGAAATTTCTCCTTACCAGCTACAATTGACCCCCCATGACAGAGGATCAATAAATGCAGAGATTAAGCAGTTCCTCCCACAGGTCAGCACAGCAATTGGGACTCCTAAATCACCAATCCCCGATGGACATCCGTGGACACAGGCAGTATGTAAAAGATAGACACACTCCACATAGCGCATTACTGTTTAAAATATTTATTCTTTAAAATAAAGTTTGCACTTACATTAATGCAGTTTTAAAATAGCCCATTCAGTCTGGTGTGCCGGCCGCTGCACATTCATCAGACACCCGTCCCGTCCTTCTCGGAAGCGTTTGAGGTGACGTCAGTGCGTCGCTCCGCCCTACGTCCGTTTCGCAAAAACTTGCTTCTTCCAGGGGCACGGGCGGCGCACTGCGTCACCTCGCTTTATAGTGCAGAATAACCAAGCCTCGTTTTAGGTCCAAACCATCGATCGGACATGCGCGGTCTCACTAGGTGTCACTGTAATGTAGACACCGGCCGCGTACGCTAGTCTGGTTGGCTGCACTGTTCACCACCCTATTGGCTGCTAGCTGCATACCAGAATCTGATTTGCTACGCTAGTTTGTTATTACTGGTATACTTGGGCCTGTTGATTTCAATATATACTGGGCATCCCCGATGACATCCTTACTACTGGCATGGTGCCCGTATTCACAGACTCACATGCCTAGCATAAGGAGGGGGACAAGCCCAAATGTAAATAACTGAACTCATTTAAGCCCTATAGCCACATTCCCGATGAGCCGGAAACGTGACTAATTCTGACCACAGGGGCCACCGTCAGGTCACGATTAGTGACCCCTAGTGGACATCGATCTAGCTGTTCCCCAGATGCAAGGACAAAACAACTGAAATGTCGGTCCATGCACCGGGGAGCAGCACACCCTACAGCCACATTCCCGATAAACCGGAAGTGCGACTCTTCTGACCACAGGGGCCACCATCGGATCACAAGCGGTGACCCCTAGTGGACATTAGTTTAATTGTTCTCCAGATGCAAGGACAAGGCAGCTGAGGTGCCAGTCCATGCACCGGGAGATATCACAGCTCAACCTCGAGCTGGGGACTTGGTATCTAGCCAAACCTGATTTTAATTGTACAAATTTTACAATTTCTTTTGGCAGAAAAATCACATCAGACCGTGACCAAAAAGATCTCTGTGCCTTTTATTACTACATACTCTCTACAACACCGTAAGGTGAAACAACTCATACAGAAGCACTGGCATATTTTGGAAAGCGATCAGGTCTTGAAAGACATATTGCCGGCAAAGCCCCAGATCATCTTTAGGGGGGTTTCGTCACTTGGCAATAGGGTCGCTCCCAGTGTTTCTGATCCCCCTAAGGCCAATAGATGCTTCTTTCAAAACCTCACGGGTTACTATCGCTGTAAGACGTGTAGAGTTTGCTCCATGAATAGGTGCAAAGAGAGAAAGATTTGCAGCTTTACATCTACAAGTACATCTAGGGCGTTTGAGGTGGAATCGTTTATCACCTGTGCCACAGAGGGGGTGGTATACCTCATTCAATGTCCTTGCGGGCTGCAATATGTCGGGAGGACAAAAAGGGCCCTAAAAGTAAGATTAAATGAGCATATCAGCAATATTAAAGTAGGGTTCCCCAAACATTCTGTCTCTAGACATTATGATGAGGTACACCAAAGAGACCCGTCTAACACCTTATATATGGGGATAGATAAATACAAGCCCCACTGGAGGGGGAGCTCTTTGGTGCGGGAGATTTCCAAACAGGAAATGTCCTGGATACATAAACTAAAGACATATGTTCCCTTTGGGTTGAACGTCGATACTGACGTAAACGCATTTATTAACAATTCCTGAAGGTATAGACTATTATTTGGTGGTTGGTGTATTAACATATAATTTGTGTTATTAATGTAATGTTTATGGTTTCGCACTATAGGGTTTGTTAATTTGTATATGGTTTTGTCAACATTGTGTAGGGATTTTTATCATCCCATATGGTGTGACGTTGTGGCCACAAGATATTGATCGAGCCTCCTTTTGTGTGTTCACTTCACATACACGGACTATTTTCGTTATATTCATTATTGTTTATATAACCAAGTTCATTTACTTGGTTGTTTAATTAATTAATTTGTATATTTAAACACAATTAAATAGGTTTTTGTTTACAGCAATAGTCTATTCTGTATGCGTTTTCCTTTTTCATCAATAGAGTGGGGCCCACATTGGGTACCCACAGCGATGATTTAAGGGATACTGACATACTTCTCCATAATGGTGGTCTGATTGGGGGCCTGAGGAGCCTGGTATCATCAACGTAGGCCCTGAACACTAGGGGCCGGTTGTTTTGGTACTTTGATCTCCTCGTGCGTTAAATCCTTTAGATCTCACTTCTCCCCCTTTTTTCCACGTCCCCTCCCTTCTTTTCCCTCAGTGGATAGGGTAGTGTATACCTTCCCATGACTTGAGTCAGGAGCTATGGGAGGTTGGAAAGGAATTTAACTATAGGATTCCCTCTGCGACTTAGGCACATTGTTTGGGAATACATGTGTAGCATGTTATTACCCAAAAAGAGGAGATATAGTGAGCAGGCTAGGACTCAGGGGGTTTCTTGTGTTCCCCTTTGGGTTTGGGATCTCCATGGTTGGGCTATATAGGCCCAGCCTCAGGTTATCTCAGCTCGATTGAGCCCCCAGGGGTGTGGGAATTCATGGTCCACACTCCCATTGGTTTTATATTCATATTTAGATTTTTATATCAATTTTAATAATAAATTTAAAATTTGTACAATTAAAATCAGGTTTGGCTAGATACCAAGTCCCCAGCTCGAGGTTGAGCTGTGATATCTCCCGGTGCATGGACTGGCACCTCAGCTGCCTTGTCCTTGCATCTGGAGAACAATTAAACTAATGTCCACTAGGGGTCACCGCTTGTGATCCGATGGTGGCCCCTGTGGTCAGAAGAGTCGCACTTCCGGTTTATCGGGAATGTGGCTGTAGGGTGTGCTGCTCCCCGGTGCATGGACCGACATTTCAGTTGTTTTGTCCTTGCATCTGGGGAACAGCTAGATCGATGTCCACTAGGGGTCACTAATCGTGACCTGACGGTGGCCCCTGTGGTCAGAATTAGTCACGTTTCCGGCTCATCGGGAATGTGGCTATAGGGCTTAAATGAGTTCAGTTATTTACATTTGGGCTTGTCCCCCTCCTTATGCTAGGCATGTGAGTCTGTGAATACGGGCACCATGCCAGTAGTAAGGATGTCATCGGGGATGCCCAGTATATATTGAAATCAACAGGCCCAAGTATACCAGTAATAACAAACTAGCGTAGCAAATCAGATTCTGGTATGCAGCTAGCAGCCAATAGGGTGGTGAACAGTGCAGCCAACCAGACTAGCGTACGCGGCCGGTGTCTACATTACAGTGACACCTAGTGAGACCGCGCATGTCCGATCGATGGTTTGGACCTAAAACGAGGCTTGGTTATTCTGCACTATAAAGCGAGGTGACGCAGTGCGCCGCCCGTGCCCCTGGAAGAAGCAAGTTTTTGCGAAACGGACGTAGGGCGGAGCGACGCACTGACGTCACCTCAAACGCTTCCGAGAAGGATGGGACGGGTGTCTGATGAATGTGCAGCGGCCGGCACACCAGACTGAATGGGCTATTTTAAAACTGCATTAATGTAAGTGCAAACTTTATTTTAAAGAATAAATATTTTAAACGGTAATGCGCTATGTGGAGTGTGTCTATCTTTTACATACTGCCTGTGTCCACGGATGTCCATCGGGGATTGGTGATTTAGGAGTCCCAATTGCTGTGCTGACCTGTGGGAGGAACTGCTTAATCTCTGCATTTATTGATCCTCTGTCATGGGGGGTCAATTGTAGCTGGTAAGGAGAAATTTCTGTTGTTTGGTGGTGGAAGATCACAAAATTGGATGCAATTATTCACTTCGTATGATTTTTTACACGGAGCACTGGTGTTTTATAACGGACTTTACCTAAGAGATTTATTTTATGGACTTTATATCATTTATGGATTTTATATTTTGAAGTTGCATCACAGTACACTTTTATAATTTATTGTTTCTTTAAATTTTTTATTCATTAGTTCTTCATCGTTTGATGGGTGTTTATTTAATTTATTTTAAATTTTATGTTTTGTTCCTTTTCAAACAATTACAGATTTAAATTATTCACAGACTCCTTACGGAGCCTATGACACGGGTTAGCGCGATTTTTCTCTTTTCCTATTTTGCTATTATGTATGGTGGTTTACATCTTAATCGCAGCTCCCATTGAGTCACCAGTGAGAACACTTGGTGTCTTTTCTCTATCAATATATTTAGCGCAGTTTTACTCTTTTTTCCAAACACCCCTATGTATGCTCATATAGCGAAGGAATATGCAAACAGTAGCATCAAAAAAAGAGGGAGAACCAAAACAAAACAAAACAAAACAGAATCATAACATGGGGGGGACCCAAGACCATAAGAACATCTTGACATATAATTTGACATAATTTTTTCCACCTTTAGAGGCCAAACTGTATGAGCAATATTCCCATGTCACCGCCCAGACTGTCCCACTAAAGATGAGCATGATCCCCCTAGGGTCTGTCCAGACCCTCTCACACCTCTATCTCTTCTGACACCGAATTGATCCATCCAGCCCATACTTTGTTAAATTTTTTCAGACACCCCCTGGAAATGTAAGTTAACTTATATTTTGGGAGGGCTCCATTAACCAAGTCAATCCAGTATTGGAGCGACGGAGGCCTAACATCCTTCCACTTCAAAGCCAGTGCTTTCTTAGCATGGAAGAAAAGTGTTCTCAAAAGAGTCTTTTTAGAGTCTGACAATTCCTCATCCCCAAAGACACCCAATATACATCTGGCCGGATCACAGATATTCGGGAGAGCCAGTCTTTCCTCCAGGAATGACATAACACTCGACCAGAAGCCCCTCACCTGCGGACATAGCCATACCATATGAAAGAAATCACCTATCTCCACCCTACATCTGTTGCACTCAGGAGATTCCACCCTGCCCATCTTATGAAGCCGCTTCGGAGTGTAGTACACTCGGTGTAGGAAGGTAAATTGAATGACTTTATCACTGGCCGACGGCAATAAAGATGCGGTGACTGCAGCCCAAGATTCCTCAGTGAGAGCCGGGATATCGCCTTTCCACTGCGCCTCCACCTTTTCCATCCTAGGGGATGAGGATGTCATTAAAGATAAATAATATCTCAATAATAGTTTTGAATGGTCTTTCTCAAATAGCAGTTTCTCTAGCTCTGAGTTCCTCAGCTGAACCTCCCGCAGGCCAAATTGGGCCGCTACTGCATGGTGCAGCTGAAGATATCTATAAAAGTAAGTGTTGGGGCACTTATATTCAATCTGAAGATCCCTGAATGTCCTAAAAGTCTGGTTCCTAAACAGTTGATGCAGATACTTGAGGCCATACTGAGCCCAGCATGTCCCATCAGGGATTTTCCAGATCTCTGTTAGTTGAGGGTTATACCACAAAGGTGCGTTAGGAGATAGGGTTAGTGGGCCACCCCCCGTTCGTTTATTACATATGTGAAAATTTTTATAGGAAAGTTTAAGAATCTCTGCACCCTGAGGTGGGTACGGGCCATTCCTGTAAAGTACATTAATGAGTGCCTCAAACGAATGCATCAGGGCCGCCTGAGTTTCCACCGAAGCCACCTCCATCTCAGGGAAAAACCACCAATGGATATGCGTCAATTGTGCTGCCAAGTAGTAGCATTGTAAATTTGGTAATGCCAGTCCTCCACTCTGGACTGGTAAAAACAGAGTATCCAAGGATACCCGTGGTGGCTTATTGTCCCAGAGGAAAGAGGTCAAGATGGAATTGATTTCCGTGAACAATTTTTTGGAAACATATATCGGTGCATGCCACAGCACATACAGAAATCTAGGTAGGTAGATCATTTTAAATAAGTTAATATGACCTAGGAGGCCGAGGGGCAGCTTGGACCAGGTCTGTAAGTTATCCTTCAGGCGCACCATCATTGGGCGTAAGTTATTTTTGATATACACTTTCAACGGCAACTGCACCTCCACCCCCAGGTACCAAAATTTGGAAACGACTTTCAGAGGGACTTCATCTGGGAGATTCGGGGTATAGTCAGAGTCAACAGGGAAAAACACTGATTTATCCCAGTTGACCTTAAAACCAGAGTATCTACCGAACTTCTCAATCCTAGTTAATGCTGCGTTCAGGGAACCCTCTGCCTCCGCCAGGTATAATAGCATATCATCTGCATATAAGGAGTTTTTTTCCTCCTTAGAGTTTATCCAACAGCCCTTTACCTCTACATCTCCCCTCAACTGGACCGCCAATGGCTCAATAGCCAGAGCAAACAACAGGGGAGACAGCGGACACCCCTGCCGAGTGCCCCTAGCTATTTCAAAGGTCTCTGTCACGGTGTTGTTAACCCTTAATCGTGCTTGCGGTTTAGAGTACAACAACTTTACCCAGTTAATAAATTTAGGGCCAAAGCCGAATCTTTCAAGGACTGCCCACAAATAGGGCCACTCAATAGAGTCAAAGGCTTTATGGGCGTCTAACGACACTACAATTCGGGTATCTGGAATGGGGCCTACAGATTGTAGTACCGTAAAGAGTCTCCTCAAGTTTATAGCCGTGGATCTCGTTGGGATGAAGCCCGTCTGGTCAGGGTGGACAATGGTCCCTATTACTCCATTCAGACGCTGGGCTAGAAGTTTGGCTAAAATTTTTGCATCGACGTTGATGAGGGAAATTAGCCTATAGGACTCACACTGCTCATGATCCTTATGGGGCTTTGGGATCAGCACAATCAAATGCCTCCCGCATTGAGTCAGGAAGTATCCCCTCGTTCATAGCGTCTTTATATACCTCCAACAGAGTGGATGCCATAAACTCCTTATAAGTAGTATACCACTCAGCAGGGTACCCATCTAAACCGGAGGTTTTGTTAGGATTCATAGAGAGCATCGCAGACAGGGCTTCATCAGTGCTGAAAGGAAGGTCCAAGTCTTCTGCCATCTCTCTTGACAGCACCTTCAGAGGGACTGGCGCTAAAAACTGACAGACCTCCTCCTCTTGATAATCCACCCTAGTCTTATAAAGGTCGGAATAGAACTCCAGAAAAGCATCAGCCATATCCTTTTGCTCGGTACATAGAAGGCGACTTTTGTTATATATCCTAGGGATAGAGGCCGAAGCCTGTTGCGAGTGAGCCAAATATGCCAATAATTTGCTATTTTTGTCACCGAACTCAAGGATTGGTATAACAGCTTCTTCTGGGTTTTCTTCACCACCACCAAATCCAACTGCCTGGCCTTATCCTTCCATTCCCTGAAGTTGTGCGGAGTAGGATTAGCGATATACTCCACCTCTGCCTCCGCAGCAACTTGTTCACAGTCCTTCACCTTCCATTCCCTATCAGCTCTAAATTGTTTAATTAGCCCAGACATAGATCCCCGAAGGGTGGCCTTAAATGCATCCCAGGTAGTCCTAAGCGGTACCTCCCCTCTATTTTCCAACCAAAATTGAGATATTTCCTTGGCGGTTGCCAGTTCAAAACACTCCTCCTCCAGCCACTTGGGGCTCAGTCTCCAAGGTTTGGGACCCTGAGACCTACACATGGTGACCGACACCAGCAAGGGGGAGTGATCCGAAATAGCCCTTGGTAGGTATCGCACATCAGCCACCCTTTGCAAGACCTCCCCCATTACAAAACACATATCCAGTCTAGATAGAGTGTTATATGTGGAGGAGAAGCATGAAAACTCCCTCACATTAGCGTCTTTCCAACGCCATACCTCCACCAGACCATAGTGATCCATGCTACCAGGCAATGGAGAAGTGCAGCTGGAGACCGTTTTAAATCTATCCATATCAGGCGAAAGTACAGCATTAGCATCACCCGCCATAATAATAGGCCCCTCGGCCACCAGGAGCACCTTCGCCATTATCGTATCCCATAATGCAATAGTAAACGGCGGCGAAATATAAATAGCCACAAATGTATTGGGGGTGTTATCTATATTAAGAATCACTATGACATATCTACCAAGGGGGTCAGTTACAATCTTTTCCAGGGTATAAATTAGTGACTTGGTTATTAAGATAGACACTCCTCTAGCGTAGTTGGAGTAGGTGGAGTGAAAGGCATGTTTTACAAATGCCCTCTGTAAGGCCATGACCTTAGAGCCTACCAAATTAGTTTCCTGAAGGAAAATGATTTGGGGTTTGTGCCTCTGAATATAATTAAAGACCAGTGCCCTCTTAACTTTTGAATTGAGACCTCTCACATTCCAGGAGAGGAGTTTGAAAGTACTAAGCTTGTCCGCCATATCGGGAGGCTATTACATTATGGGACCTGGTGAACCAGGACAATGGCGGAGAGATCCTCCCCGTTATTGAGAAGTATACGGTGAACAAGAAATAACGCGCAATACAGAAAATGTCAATGGGTAAAGGTGGAATAATGATAACATGAGTCCCCCAAAAAAAAAAATGGAGGAAAAACAAAAAACAAAACATAAGTTTGAAAAAATGAAAACCAGGAAAAACAATGTCCCCTTCTGTAGGACTGGTGATCCGGAACACTGGACCACAAACTCCCCACCCCCCTCCCTGCCTGCAGTCCCCAACATACTACAGTCTTTTTCCCCAAACAAACATTAGTTTTACCCCAACAGGGGGAGCCCCTCCTTATCCAGCCGGATATTAAGGTCTCCTAAAGGGGGGTATATCTCCTGTGCCAGCCGGGCAGGAAGATTTTAGGGGTAAGTATGTGATGGGTAACAGAGCATTAAAGGAACCGCATTGATTGTAGAACACAGTTAATTAGTCTCACAGAGCTGAATAAGTACAGGATCAGTCAGACCGGAGATGTTTAAACATGGAAGACAAAGTATCATCTCAAAGGAAGAGTGTGCCCACTCAGCCTCCGCCAGTATGGCTTCAGCAGCCTTGGGGGGTCCCCCCCGGGCCATGTAATGTACTTACATAACAGGGGAAAGGCAGATATTTTATCCAGGACCCAGGGACTCAAGCCAGTGATTAGCCTCCCTGGGCGACATGAAGAATTGTGCCTTGCCCTTATGAATGACTCACAGCTTTGCTGGGTATAGCATACTGTAAGGCAGGCTGCGCTTCCTCAGATGCTGCTTCACACTTTGAAATGCTGCTCTCTGCCTCTGCGTGGCCGCAGAGAAATCAGGGAAGATGGATATGCGGGTGTTGTCGAACAGCAAATCAGGCATGGTGCGTGCTTTACGGAGGATTATCTACCCGGCTGAGGAGCCCTCAGGGGGACCCTATGCGCCCGTTCAATGGCAAACAGGTGGGAGAAGCTATCCACGCCAAAGGTTTGCTGGAGCCAGGATAGGAGAAACTCCTCCGGGTTCTTCCCCTCTGCACCTTCCGGGAACCCCAGGAATCGGAGGTTGTTCCTCCTGAGCCTGTCCTCAATGTCCCCCAGTTTGGCCTCCTGGGACTTGTGGTCCGCCGCCATGTCTCTCGCCTGGACCATCAAGGGGCGCACGTCATCCTCCACTGCGCTTATGCGTTGCTCTGTCTGTGTAACCCTCTACCTCACTTTGTGCGCATCATCTTTAAGGAGAGCAAAGTCCACCCTGATGGTCTCTATCTGGGTAGTCAGCGCTGCATGGCAGCTTTTAATGGTGTCCATGATCTGCATCAGTGTCGGTTCACTCACCTGTGTACCGGAGCCACTCTCCTCCGGTTCTGATTGGGGAGAGAGCAGGGGATTCGCAAAGGGGTCTGTAGGTTCAGGCCAGTCCATCTCCCCCTCGGTACACCGGCGGCTGGCAGAAGCAGACGGAGCGCGCTGTTTCTTCGCCGAGCGGGCGCCATTTTGGGACGCCTCGTGTGCAAACTTCGCCAGCTTCTCTGCGGGCGTAGGGTCCACACTCGGTCCATATTTCACCATGGCTGGGGTCCCGATGTGTTCACCGAGCGGGTCCGGTATGGTGGCGGCGAAATTAGCAGGTCTGTGAGTATGCAGGATAGTGTAGGATGATAGTGCGGTCGGAGCTCAGAGGAAAAGCTACCTCACATACCGGAAGTTGGACACGCCCTCCATCCTCTCATTTTTGGTGGGAACTTCCTCTTCCGACATCATACGCAGCCTTGTCTAATGTCGTGCGTAGTGTATGTTGACAATTATCTTTGGGGACCAAAGAGTTTAAGTGGGGGGAGTGTGTAGCGGGGTCTCCGCTGAGGCCCCATGGACTATGTTACCCAGAACCCCGTTTGGCACCCAGGGTGCATTGGGCTGCCACAGAGACTCATGGGTTGGGTATAAAAGGGGAGGGCGAGGCTAAGCTCGGCCTCTTTGGACACCGCGCGGCTGGCAAGAGGATTTCCTGTGAGGACCTGCTGCGAGTGCAAGGCCCGAGGCCTGGGCCTTGCGCACTTCCAGAGAGCCTTCCACCTTGCTGCGGAGCCTGTGCGGCTGCAGACATCTACCTGCTTCAGGGACGTCAGTGAACCGGAGATGAGGCGGTGGCAGATCCTGTGTGTGTGTGTGGACACAGCGGTGGGAGTCCCGGACTGGGATCGAGTCCGGAGGGGTGAGAGAGCACCTGCTCACAACTATAACCGAGTACTTTATTAGGCCTATAGACTGCCTTGGCCCATCGGGTTATATTTTCCTTTTTCCTGTCAGGAGACTAGTTGAGTTACATAGTCTCCGGGGAGTTGCTTACATTGCCTCAGGCCATTATTGGATTACAAATATTGTTCCTGTATGTACACTACCGATCATCTTGAATGCGAAGATTCCTTGTCTAAAAGACTGAACTTTAACTGAGTCAGGCCTGACTGGGAGTTTATAGTATTGCTGGGCACCATATTGCTAACGGGGCTCTAGCTAAATGTTAGTGTGAGATAGAACTGTTTGTGCACTAAAGTTAACCAGTGTTAGTATTACTGCAGGGCTCTGCATGCATGTGTTATATGTGATATTGATCGTTAATTCCTTTATTCACAAGTAAACCTTTTTTTTACAGTTGATCAACCTGGTATTGGAGTCTATTAATCTATTGTGAGGGGGTTAGCTCGGCAGCGGGTGTGTGTGACCCCCGGGATGGGCTCCCCACACAAAAACAGGCCCAGCAAACGGAGGTTGTGGTTTTCAAAATCAAAAAAAGGTGCGGTTTATTTTCTATTTACAGTGACAAAACACAGCAAAGCCAAAAGAAACATAAACAAAATAAATCCTGGTCAACTTGACCCCTGACTAAACATACAGGTTTCCTAACTAACAACTGGGATCAGCCTAGTGCTGTCCTAGTCCCTAAGTCCCTGGTTTTAAATGTCCAAGCAAATAGCCACACAGGCTTTGTCTCACCGCACAAGGGTTCACTCTCTCCAGGAAGTCCACACAGGTCTGCTTCCAGGCATGAGCTAACATCTAATGAAGCTGGGAGTTCTTATAGAGGCCTAAATGAGCTGACAAGCTTCAGCTGGTCTCATCAACTCCCTGTCTGCACGACGCCCCACACTCTCCCTAGAGGTATGAGTCATCCATGAGCCCACTAGCCTTAGCTGGGCTTATACAACTCTCCACCTAGTTGTATAAGTCGGCGTAAAGCCTGAATCTTGGCGAAATATATCTACCCCCCTGGATGCAACCAGGTGACTTTACCTTCCTGCTGTCACATACCCCCCCCTCTTGTTTTAACCTCGGGGTTGGAACACCAGCAATCAGGCATTCATGTACTCGAGACAAAGCATCCACATTCCCCATTTGAACGCCAGGGCGATGCTTTACTGTGAAGTTGAATTCCTGGAGGGCCAGGAACCACCTATTCACTCTTCTATTTGTTTCCTTGTTTTGAGCCATCCACTTTAACGGAGCGTGATCCGTAACCATGTCAAAGTGCCTACCTAGCAGGTAGTACCGAAGGGAATCTAGAGCCCACTTCACCGCTAAACACTCCTTTTCAACGGTGGCGTAATTTACCTCATGGGACTTCAACTTCCTGCTGAGGTAAATGACTGGGTGCTCTTCCCCGTTCCAGACCTGGGACAATACTGCTCCTAACCCCACATCTGACGCATCACTTTGTACGACAAAGTCTTTAGAGAAGTCGGGTGAGTACAACACTGGCTGGCTACATAAGGCTTGTTTCAAGAATTGGAATGCTGCCTCAGCCTCGGGGGTCCATTTAATCATGACCGACCCTTTCCCCTTCGTTAGGTTGGTTAGGGGCACAGCCTTAGAAGCAAAGTGGGGAATGAATCGCCGATAATACCCAGCGATTCCCAGAAAGGCTCGTACCTGCTTCTTGCTGTTGGGACGTGGCCAACTCTGGATGGCCTCGACTTTGTTGAGTTGGGGTTTTATTACTCCCCTCCCAATGGTGTACCCAAGATATTTGGCCTCCTCCTGCCCAATGGTACACTTCTTGGGGTTAGCCGTAAACCCCGCTTCCCGAACAGAGTCCAGGACTGCTTGCACTTTTGGCAGATGTGAGGCCCAATCTGTGCTATGGACAATTACGTCATCCAGGTAAGCCGCAGCATACTTCCGATGGGGCCTCAGCATCTGGTCCATTTTCCGCTGGAATGTGGCTGGCGCATTCTGTAACCCGAACGGCATTCTTTTATATTGGAACGCCCCGTCTGGGGTTACAAATGCGGTTTTCTCTTTGGCCAATTTGGCCAGGGGGATTTGCCAATACCCTTTTGTGAGGTCAAGAGTCGTCATGTATCGGGCTGTTCCCAGCCGGTCGATCAACTCATCTATACGTGGCATGGGGTAGGTGTCAAATTTTGTAACTTTGTTCAACTGACGAAAATCGTTACAAAATCGCCAGCTCCCATCCGGTTTAGGCACCAACACAATGGGACTAGACCAATCACTTTGGGACTCCTCTATCACCCCTAAGTTCAGCATTTTCTGTACTTCCTCCCGTATTGCCTCCCGTCGGGCCTCTGGGATCCGATAGGGTTTTAACTTCACCCTTTCACCGGGCGGGGTAATGATGTCATGCTCTACCCCAAATGTTTGTCCCGGCAGCTCAGAGAATACCTCCTTGTTGCGAAGCACAAACTCCTTAACCTCCTGTTGTTGGGGTTGTGACAAGGTGGCTGCTATTCCAACCTCAGGAATCACGCAACCAGTTTGAGCTGGTGACCAAGTGTCTGCGACTAGGGACTCTCTATCCCTCCAGGCTTTCAACAGATTAACGTGATAGATCTGTTCGGGCTTTCGCCTTCCTGGTTGTCTGACCTTGTAATTCACTTCGCTCACTTTTTCCATTATCTCGTAGGGGCCTTGCCATTTGGCAAGGAATTTACTTTCAACCGTAGGGACAAGTACCAGTATCCTATCCCCCGGGGAAAAGGTACAGGTCTTGGCTCCACGGTTGTACACTCTCTGCTGTGCTAACTGCGCTTGGGCCAAATGTTCCTTCACGATGGGCATTACCTGTGCAATTCGGTCTTGCATCAGGGCGACATGCTCAATCACACTCCTGTGGGGAGAACTCTCACTTTCCCAAGTTTCCTTGGCAATATCCAACAGCCCTCTTGGGTGTCTCCCATACAGTAACTCAAAGGGGGAGAATCCCGTAGAGGATTGGGGCACCTCCCTAATAGCAAACATCAGATAAGGAAGTAGACAGTCCCAATCCTTTCCATCTCTATCCACCACTTTCTTCAACATTTGTTTTAGGGTTTTGTTGAATCTTTCAACCAGCCCATCGGTTTGGGGGTGATACACAGATGTACGTAATTGCGTCACTTTGAACAATTTACACAGCTCCTTCATAACCCGGGACATAAAGGGTGTACCTTGGTCCGTAAGCAGTTCTTTACAAATACCCACCCGGCTAAACACAAGAGATAGCTCTTTGGCTATGGTTTTGGCCGAGGTATTTCGGAGAGGGATCGCTTCTGGATAACGGGTGGCATAGTCCATTATAACTAATATGTACTGGTGCCCCTTAGCGGACTTGATTATAGGACCTACCAAATCCATGGCGATCCTCTCAAACGGGACCTCAATGATGGGTAGAGGGACCAGCGGGCTACGGAAATGTGGCATCGGGGCCGACCTCTGACACACAGGGCAGGAGGAACAATAATTTTCTATGTCCTTCATCACCCCCGGCCAATAGAATCTCTGTAATACCCTCTCTCGGGTTTTCTCTGTCCCCAGATGACCTCCAAGAATGTGCCCATGGGCCAACTCCAACACCAACTTCCTGTAAGGTTTGGGCACCACAAGCTGCTCAACGGTTTCTTCTGCCCTTTTTGCCACCCGATACAGTAGGTCCTTCTCTACGCTGAAGTATGGGTAAGTGCAGGTATTATCTGGGTTCACTAACTCGCCATCTATTTTCACTACGTTTTCCCGTGCCTTTATTAGGGCGGGGTCTTTCAACTGTTCTGTGGCAAAGTTTTCCCTGTGAACCTCAAGATCAGAAAACTCCACAGACGGTAGGTTTTCGTCTGAGGAGGTGGGCTCCTCTCCAGTTTCTTGAGTCTCCCCTGCCAATACTGATAAGGGAAATTCCGGAGAGTCCTCACCACTCTCAGGGGAGTTCTGGCTATCACATTCCTGGTACATAGGGGCACCAGTGGGGGGCTCAGGATCATCCCACAGTTCCCAGAACTTCGGAAAATCCCTTCCCACAATGGCGTCATACGGTAACTGAGATACTAAGCCCACTGGATGAGAGAGGGTACCTTTGGGGGTCTCGAAACACACTGTAGTCACTGGATACTCTCGGGTGTCCCCATGCACACAAATAACAGCTACCTTGCTATTCCCAGAGACCTCTGTTTTAACTAACTCAGCCTTTATCAGGGTCACAAGGCTACCTGAATCCAGCAATACCACAACATTTCTACCATTAACACACATTTTGCATAAATGTTTCTCAGTTCCTCGAATGGCAGTGCATGCGACTGTCGCACACAGCGACTGACGTCTGCCCGTCAGAAAGTCACACTGCATGGGTTCCTCCACAACCGGGCAATTGGCTGCAATATGTCCCGCTTGCCGGCAGCGGTAGCAAACGATCCTTCTTGCCGCCTCTTGAGCCGCTGATTTCCCAGCCTTGCCAATATCTCAGCTTTTAGCATCACATAGTCTTTTGCTTGGTCAGGCTCTAGGTCATAGTAAGCCTTCTGCGATTCACCAGTTAACAGAGGAGCCACCAGTCCAGCCCACTGCTCCTCAGGCCACTTTTCTCTTTCAGCAGTCCTTTCAAATGTGGTCAAAAATACCTCTGGATCATCCTCTCCAGTCATTTTTGCCAATAAACGACTCACCCCAAAGGACGCGGTATTAGTGGGACGGCTTCCCTCACTGGTCTGCGGACGTTGCTGCATTACTGCTTCCATTTGTTGTAGTCTCTGCTCTTGCTTCTGTAACAGGTCTATGAAGCGGGCCTCAGATTGCTGCTGGGCTTGTTGCTGAGCTTCCAGACTCTGTTGGTGAGCTTGCTGCTGGGCTGCAAGGCTCTGTTGATGAGCTTGCTGCTGGGCTGCGAAGTTCTGTTGTTGAGCTGCAAGGCTCTGTTGATGAGCTGCAAGGCTCTTTTGCAAACCTGCATTTGTCTGCTGTTGATTGGCATTTGCTAGAGCCAGCTGCTTCAGTATCTCCTCCATGCTGGCTTAAAAAAAACTGCCACTGGTTCTCCACCAACTGTGAGGGGGTTAGCTCGGCAGCGGGTGTGTGTGACCCCCAGGATGGGCTCCCCACACAAAAACAGGCCCAGCAAACGGAGGTTGTGGTTTTCAAAATCAAAAAAAGGTGCGGTTTATTTTCTATTTACAGTGACAAAACACAGCAAAGCCAAAAGAAACATAAACAAAATAAATCCTGGTCAACTTGACCCCTGACTAAACATACAGGTTTCCTAACTAACAACTGGGATCAGCCTAGTGCTGTCCTAGTCCCTAAGTCCCTGGTTTTAAATGTCCAAGCAAATAGCCACACAGGCTTTGTCTCACCGCACAAGGGTTCACTCTCTCCAGGAAGTCCACACAGGTCTGCTTCCAGGCATGAGCTAACATCTAATGAAGCTGGGAGTTCTTATAGAGGCCTAAATAAGCTGACAAGCTTCAGCTGGTCTCATCAACTCCCTGTCTGCACGACGCCCCACACTCTCCCTAGAGGTATGAGTCATCCATGAGCCCACTAGCCTCAGCTGGGCTTATACAACTCTCCACCTAGTTGTATAAGTCGGCGTAAAGCCTGAATCTGGGCGAAATATATCTACCCCCCTGGATGCAACCAGGTGACTTTACCTTCCTGCTGTCACACTATCTTATCACTGTTAGAAAAGTATTGGGGGATTGTACATGAACTGGTATAGAGCTATACAAAAACACCACCCCTAGACTAGCGGTGCCAGAGAAGGGTTGATTGCCGGGGGTTGGCTGTGCTGTGTACAGGGCCCAAAAGCAAACCAGCGGCTCCCTTAGTTTGGGGGTATCGCTACATTTGTTTGCACCTTTTTGTCTATTGGTTTGTAGCTGCTCACATTCACAGGCAGCTCGGAATTTTTTGTACACATTTCTATCTGTTTATATGAAAGGTGTCAGACAGAACCAGTGTAAGAGGAAATCTCCCAAATGGGGATACAGGCAGACACATTTTTCTAAGGTTTAGAACCTCTGTCAGGATTGTACTACTAAAAATCACAGGGTAAAAAAAAAACAAAGTAACACACAATAGAATTTAAAGTCTGGTTTTATGCAAAAGAATGGCAAGCCTGTTTGGAGATTGCCTCCTCTAGGGGCATATTATGTAACTACAAGCCATTATTATGGAACTCCATACTTTGGTTTCTTGGGCATTAACCACTTCATGCCTGGAACTAACAGACACTGTAGACCCAACCTCTGACTCAGTATTCTTTAGCGTTACAAGAAGGGAAATTAGAACATGTCCCAGTCTTCACCAGACTCTCATGTCTCCTCCTGGCACCATACCCCTGATTCATTAGTGTTGCTCTGTATCTGAAATTCACTTTAGGCACATACCACCAGAAGCCACTGTACTTCTCCTGATGCAAGGTCTTGCATTTGTGATTCCCCCAGGCCAGGTTCCTGGGCTGAACCTGTGTCACAGCAGGCTCCAATATGGAGAACGAACTGCAAAGTGAGGGGCATGAAGTACACCTGTCCCCTCACCAACAGGGCTGTTGTCACCTGTCGCAGTCACCCACTTCCTCCCTTGACTGGCCACTATTTCTGGTAAATGTGTCTCAACCCAGAAGGTTAAATGTGTGATTCATCATATGTACTTAACTACAAGGGTTAACTTGGTACAAATGCTCTGCAGAAGCACAAGGCTGCTTAACCTGGTAGGTTGAATGGTTTTAACTCCCAAGCAAAATGTTCTTGTGATACACCATAGTTACATGTGTTCAATTCTTAAACATGTCCTCCCTGTAAGAAACACAGACAAGTTCTTTACTTAAATTTTGCGGGGTGTCACCTTATGGTATGCGATAAAGACTACTTTTATATGTAAGTGAACCCAGATCCCTCCGGAGTTCTATTTGACAATGGATTGGCTACTGTTTAACCTTGAGAAAGGTGCATGCTGGGACTTGTGGTACAGGGAGAGATGGACTCCAATGCCGTGGATGTTAAATAGACTACTGTACCCACAGTGCAGCTGTACACCCACAGTGCATTGCCCGGCGCAAGGTCTGCTGGGGATGGTTATTTAAAGGGGAGGAGGAGCAACACGCGTTCTCTTCGGACATCACCCGCCCAGCAAGTCGGAGCCTGTGGTGAGGCCTTTTGTGTCTGTCTAGGCCGTAGATCCTGGACCTGCAGATTCCGGTAAGCCTGCCTGTCGGAAGGAGAGGAATCCCATCCGGAGAGCCTGCTGACCTCTCAGAGCATCCAAGAGTCGACCCATCTATCAACTTCCATACGGTTGTCTGAGGGACCGGAGACTACGGGTGGTGGAGAGATCGTGTGCCGGAGCACCAGCAACGGAACCAGCCGAACGGACTGGGCCTGGTCGGGTGAGAGGGCACTTGCCCAGGACTCTTAACTGTTTAGTAGGCCCGTGATACTTTGTTTAGGGCCCACCGCCATCAGAGCAGTGCGCTACGCACCAGGGGACAGTGTGTTGCGCCGTAACTGCATAGTTAAAGTTGGGCATTTTATTACTTGTGACTTTGCGCCCTAAAGCATAGCAGGAGTTCAGCTAACTTTTGATACCCCTTGGATTACAAATATTACGTGCACCAACATTTGCTAGCGAAGATCCCTTCTGTTGGAGTAACTGTGTTTGAAAGTAGTCAGGCCTGACTGGAACTCACGGTGACACTACTTGGGCGCCATATTGCCTGCTGGGGGGAAGCTCGCGAGCATAGTTTATTCAAAGACATTTAGTGGGTAATAAGATTCTATTACATCCCTGTACTGTTATATTTTTATAACTTTGGCTCTTCCAGGGCTCTGCATAAGCAAACCGCATAATTGTTTAACCTGTCATTTCTTATTCAGTAAAAATACTTTTGTGGTTAAGCAAACACATTGTGTGGAGTATTACCTACTACAGAGAGAGGGCTAACACAGGTAAACCAAATATTGAACTGTGACTGTATGCTCTATAGTGGTGTTGTGGTTCCTATAGCTAGTGGGTTCCACACTCTTATTTATTACAGCTGTGTCAGTGGAGGGTCAAAGACAGTTTCTTGGGGTTGACAGCAGTACGGTACAGGCCCAAAACAATACCAGCAGCTCTCTTAACTAAGGGTGTGCTACATAAATAAATCCTCTTTACTTGCAAACTTGAAAAGTTAACATGGCAGATAACATAATTCTTTAATACATTTTTTCATACATATAACATTAATCAACATATGGCTGTGCAATATTGTTGAAGTAGAATGAGGTAGAATGGCTGTGCTGGTGAATCAATACACTGTTCCAAGCGGTTGACATAGAATAGGTGCATAGAGAACTTAGTGCAGCCCATACCTGAGATGGAAACATGCATAGCAACAACAGTCCATGAAAGGTGAAATCCCTGAAGATGGGCCCATTGGATGGATGGCAGAAAAAAGGAAAAGGAACTACATCAGAACATTTGATCTTCCTATAGGATTTTCTCCCTTAGGTCAGTCCCCTGCACACACATATACAGTATATATACCCTAGAAAAGACAGGATATGACACGTCTGCAGGGGAAATAGTCACAAACCACCCGACTCCTGCAGCAATGAGCCAGAAATAATAAAGAGGCAGCTGCCTACAAGCCAACACATTTTGGGAGCCAGCCTGTGCCCTCCTCGGTGCTTAATAAGCTGCGTATAATGAAAAATATTCACATATTCTAAAGTAGACTGGTGGGGGAATACTGCTAAAAAAAACGATTCAGCCAATGTCAGCCAATACTTTAAAGTCTTTTTGTTTCTCCTTCTGCAAGTTGATAGGCATCCGACAGAACAGAATGTAAAGGAAAATCCCTTCTACAGAGAAGTTGTAACCCATATCTACAGAAAAAAACAAATAAATGTTTGGGTGGAGATGGGCTTTAAATCACTCATATAGTCTACAACAGAATTAAACTCTAATCACATCCAGACATATAATAATACAGATAATTATAGCACAGCTATACAATTTGTTTGTTGCCAGAGTAATAATTGAGAAGTAGATTGCATAGTTTACTGTACATCAACTTTAAATAGCAAATTAAAGTGGATGTTACTAATAATGTAATGTAGTGGAAAAAGAGATGCTAAATCTATAGCTAAAGGCAATTTTTTATTTCATTTTTTTTTTCAGTTTTAGATAGAATGGAGAGGGATTAAATTGTTGGTTTTTATTGCTGCTTGCACTCCTAGTAGGGAGATTCACCCTCTTTATTTTTGTTATTTACTTATTATCACCGAGAGTAAAAGTGAAAGAAATCCGACGGGGACACTAGTTCTGGTGACCCTGGTGACAACCAGGGATCCCCTCACTTCGAAGCAATTTGCTCTACTGTTATGGCTATGGGGCAGAAAAGGAAATTAAATAGTTTGCCTTTAGTTTTACTTCAACCGCTTAAGGACCAGCCGCCGCAGTTATACTGCGGCAGGTTGGCTCCCTTGCGCAAATCGCTGTCATTGTATGGCGGCTCGCGCAGGTGCAGTTGCGGGCGCGCACTGCCGGCGGGGGCGCTCTCGCGCCTGATGCACAATGCGGGAGCGTAGCCATGGGTCAGGCAGGCTCGATGTCTGCCGGAGGCCCGCGATCGCCTTGTACACAGGCAGAACAGGGTACTGCTTATGTAAACAAGGCATTTCTCCGTTCTGACAGATGATATGTCAGAGATCTACTGTTCTCAGTGATTGTTGGGAACAGTGATCTCTGTCATGTCCCAGGCAGTCCATCCCCCCTACAATTAGAACACACCTAGGGAACAAAGTTAACCCCTTGATCACCCCCGAGTGTTAACCCCTTCCCTGCCAGTGTCATTTTTACATTGATCAGTGCATTTTTATAGCAAAAAGTGTCATTTGGGGTCAGATTTGTCTGCCGCAATGTCGCAATCCCATAGTTAGTAGACGTGATAACTTTTGCGCAAACCAATCAATTTACTCCTATTGCAATTTTGTTTTACCAAAAATATGTAGAATATATAATGGCCTAAACTGATGAATACATTTGTTTTTTTATATATATATTTTGGATATGTATTATAGCAAAAAGTAAAAAAAATGTAATGTTTTTTCAAAATTGTCGCTCTTTGTTTGTTTATAGCGCAAAAAATAAAAACCACAGAGGTGATAAAATACCACCAGATAAAGCTCTATTTTTGGGTAAAAAAGGTCTTCAATTTTGTCAGTTAAAGCGACGCAGTGCCGTATCGCAAAAAATGGCCTGGTTATTAAGGGGGCAAATCCTTCCAGTCGTTAAGCCGTTAATATGTGTAGCAATATCCCCATAGCGGCCCGCTGGTTTAGATTTTGGGCTTTGCACAATACCTCTAAGTTCGTTGTCAGGGGAAGAAAGTCTGTAGAAACTGCAATGTCCAGACAAGATGTAAAACCTTCAACTGTTGGGTTTTATTTTTGCTGCAGTAACTTGTAGAGAAAGTAGAAGGTATGAGAAGATAGGGGAAGGTTCAGACACCCATTGCAGAACACACAAAAAATGTCTAAAGTCATTCACCACTCTCACTCTTGAGCGGGTATTCCTCACCCGGATAGACCCCTCTCACCTGGCCTAGCAGCCGGGATGATGAATGAACCAGTATGAGAACAGTCTCTGCCACAGACCGTTTGAGAACAATTGTGGATAGCCAGGAATCCTCTGCCACAAGATTTCAGTCCCGAAACTTCCAGCCGTGCAGTAAAAGAACCTTTAAGTCGATCCAGCAAAGTGCTGGGCTTTTAAAGTAGTGGATTCCTTCTTAACGAAGTCACCAGGCCTATCCCGAGACATTAGCGCTTTGCTGGTCTCCTCCAGGGCAGGTCCTCCCCCGGTTCCCTTCTTTAAGCAGCTTCCTCCCTCTTGGTGGACAGTAGGCTTGTGCACAACGGAAAAAATCGTTCCGTTTCGGTTCGTTTCTTTCCGGTCCTGTTGATTCGTAATCATTCGTATTTTTGCAAGCGACATTTTTCGTTGAATTTTTTGTTGCTTTATAATTCGTACTTTCGGTAGAGTACGTTGTTTTTCGTTGATTCTGGACACAACTCCTACTTTCGTAACTTTTTTTGGGTTCGTTGATTCGTAATTTTCTGTGTCTCTCTCACGACGACGCTGACTATTATGCCTAATGTGCTTCGAATGGATTTGTACTTTTCGAAATACATAGCGGTTATTTGTAACGATTCGAAATCTCGTATTTTACTTTCGTTTTTTACATGCGGCTATAGCCTCCGCCCCTGTACACCATTTTGAGAGGGTTGAGCACGGTGAGGGAGAAGCAGAGAGCAGAGCAGAGTGTTATTGTGCTTCGAATGGATTAGAAATCTCGTATTTTACTTTCGTTTTTTACATGCGGCTATAGCCTCCGCCCCTGTACACCATTTTGAGAGGGAGTTCAGCACGGTGAAGGAGAAGCAGAGAGCAGAGCAGAGTGAGTGTTATTGTGTTTCCAATGGATTTGTACATTCGTAAGTTTTTTCATAACGAATTATGCCAAAGACATTCGGGCATTCGCTATTTTGCGGTATAATTTATTTCGGATTCGGTTTTATTCGTAATTGCTTTGTTCGGAAATTCGAATGCTTCCGAATGTCCGAAAGTTGCTAAATTCGGACGAATTTCGATTCGTTACGAAACGAATTGCACAAGCCTAGTGGACAGCTTGGGATCCCCTTTAGGATTGTAGGCCCCAGTCATCATAACTGAGCCTACTCGCTAGAGATGCAGCCTCGGGCCAACGTGAACCCGGGCTGAGAACACACACACATACCTCGCGCCAGGAGGGCCATGAGGCGAACGACCCCGCACAATGGCATCTGCCCCTTAAGTATCCCTCCCCAGCATGCACAGCGGGGCACCACTCCCACTTAACCGCTGCCGAGAAGGGACACCCAATACACCATGGTCTGCCTGTGTTCCAACATGGGCCTGAGGTGGTACCGCCACCTTAAGGAAACAGGGGAAAATGCTATCAGGCACCACCAGAACCCGGACAGAGGCAATTTGAATATAATTACACAAGTCTGAGCCCAACTATTGGCTCAGACACCCCCTAAATTTACAATAGCACCCCAATCATCGGGGGCAGGGCGCTACATATGGTTCTTGCAATTTGTGTGGACACTTTCTTTCTATGATCCTGGTGTGTATTCCAAATACTGACACACTTGTATTTATGGGAGAAAAAGAAACCCTGGACTGCCGCACTCTGTATAGACAGTTATTTATTCCAAAATTTCAGGTAAAAAATCCAAATTCAAAATAAATCAGTACTGATTGGTGTAAAGTTACTTTATTTTTCATTTATACCTCTATTGATTCCCACACACCTAAGCTATGAGTAAGCGTCAATTTGTGACGTGAAATGCGTTAGCCACCCTTCCCTGCATGCACACTATCTGCATTTGTTGTTTTGGATTTATGGATTTATTTTGAATTTGGATTTTTTACCTGAAATTTTGGAATAAATAACTGTCTATACAGAGTGCGGCAGTCCAGGGTTTCTTTTTCTCCCATGCATCAGTGCAGAGCCAGCACCTGTGTGAGTGACCGGGCGTAAGCAGCTATTTGGTGAATTCTTAAGCTTTTGAGCGGTACGTTTTTCCTCTACACTTGTATTTATGATGGTTCTCCAGTTGTCCCTGGCTTTGATGGGCTCCCCTTTATGGGCAAATCTTTCACAGTTATTCTGAGCACGATAGCAGAAATGAGAGATAATGTTATATAGATTAATTATGAATGATTAATTAGATCAAATTGATCTAAAATACCAACAGTTGTCCATTTTGACCATTAGTGTACAGGCCCATGTCACATGAATGATCTTGTCACTGGCAACAACTTGCCATCAACAGGATGTGACTACCGGTACCTTATTCTATGAAGTCCCTTGCTGGCTAGCAAAACAAGTGAGATTTTGCTCTCCCACTGCTCCCTTTGCTAGTGAGTGACATTCAACAGAGTTCATGTCCAGATAGGTAGCAGTTCCATTAAAGTGACACTAAACTCTAGTTTTAAAAAATCCTCTTCAGGCATGTATTCCTAAAGTGGAAGTTCACTCAGAATCTAATTAAAATCTTCTTCCACTCCCATTCTAAGACCACTCTATCTACCCCGTGAAAGAAATAATGCTTATACATACCTATTATGAAGCTGCTGTGGTCCAGTCACATGATCAGATCCCATCACCAGCTTTAGTATGGGCAGCCAACAACAGATGCCCCATAATAAGCCTATGAGCGGCTTCACCACACAGGCATTTGCAGCTGTTGTCGGTGAACACTCCTCTACACTGAAGCCCCCGCTGGAGAGATCATGTGACCAGATCGGTGCGGCTTCAGAATAGGTAAGTAAAAGTATATTTTTCTTTACAATGTAGAATAGTATTAGAAATGGGGTGGGACCCTATAGTCGGATAATAGATGACCTTTCCCTGCCACATACACCAGCTGACACGACTGATTCCTGAACAATCCCTGCTCCCCCAAGACTTCTTGCAGAGTGCTTAGTTTACACCCCCTCCTCCTTTTCTTTCATCATTGCTCTCTTGCCTTTTGTCTTGCTTACTATAGCACTACCCACTCAGCCCAAGCCACCCCTGCTACAGGGTGGACGAGGCTTGGGGAACCCACCACTGGAGGGCCTTCTTGGCTCAGCACTCCCCCCCCCCTCCACTTTTTTTGTTGTCTTTCTCTTCACACTTTCTGTCTCCTTTACCCCTCATGGGCTGGCAGAATTCATCCCCTGGAAGATTTTACAGTTAGGAGGATCCTATTAGCCATAGTGTACATTTTCTAACCTGGCGCCACACTAAAATTGAGCCCTCCGCCACTAGAGGAATTAAGCCCTGCCCCTTCAAGGAGCAAGATGCTACAAGCTTTTTCCCTTACTTACTTTAACTACCTTTACCCCTAACGTATGTTTTCCCACTCTGCCCTGTGTTACAAGTGGGACCTCATATTGAAATGTATTTCCATGCATGATATTTGTATCCAAATGTCTGCATTGCATTGTCAGTTTCACCTTGTTCCTTCATGACATCTGCTTCTTTTCGCTGTAAGATGTAACAGCCATGGAACTTGATTATCTGTATTGTTATGACCCTAATTTGGTTTTGAGAATCTCTTATTACTTGACTGTGATTTTGTTGAATTGTAATCTGCACATATTTTCAATAAAGGTTGCTTTGAAGAAAAAGGAACTGGGGTGGGAGTAGGTTTTGAGCCCATTCACACAGGGGCGGCACGACTTGTGCCGCGACTGTGCTGGGCGATTTCAAAAAGACTTCAAAGCAGACTTCCAAAATGACTTCTGTATAGAAGTCAATGGAAGTCGCCAAGTAGTACAGGAACCTTTTTCTAAGTCGGAGCGACTTCAGTCGCTCCGCTTAGAATGGTTCCATTGTACAGAATGGGACGCGACTCGTCAGGCGGCTGAGACGCCTGACGAGTCGCCCCTGTGTGAATGGGGTCTTAGCCTACGTTAGATTTTGACTGAACTTTAACTCTAAAAAGTCCCTTCTTCTGCTCTCAGTCTCCTCCATATATCTAGATAATTTTTTTTTTTACTGCTGTGATTTGACCTCCTGTTAGGGGGTGGCTAAAATCATTCTCCATGGTTCCACTGTACAGAGGAAAGCAGCCGTCCTCTCTTACTCACTCCTGAGAATGACTATGGACTATGGGATTTGTAGTGTGCATACAGCAGGGTACACAACCACACAGGGCCGATCCTAGGGTCACAGACGCCTGGGTGCAGAAATATTTCTGGCGCCCCCACATGGGCGTGGTCACCATCTTACCAACTCCTCCCCTTTACAAATGTTTCTAGGGCAACGACTCAAACACAGAGATGCTCCCCTAAGAAGTCTTCGTTACCCTAGGATCCTCCCATGATCTTTTAACAATTAAGAAAATACTGAGAGTACACTAATGAGACCTGGAGGGGAGTCTCTCTGATGAACACAGAGAGGGCTTCTGTTAGAGACATAGTGTCTGTGCCCCAAGAAATACTACAGGAGATGCTCAGAGACTGTAGACATGATACAAGAGACGGTCAGAGACTGCAATCATAGTACTGGAGATGGTCAGAGAGTGCAGACATATTACAGGAGACAGTCAGAGAGTGCAGACATATTACAGGAGATGGTCAGAGACTGCAGACATACTACAGGAGACGGTCAGAGACTGGAGATATAATACAGGAGACGGTCAGAGACTGCAGATATAATACAGAAGATGGTCAGAGACTGAAGACATGATACAAGAGACGGTCAGAGACTGCAATCATAGTACAGGAGATGGTCAGAGAGTGCAGACATATTACAGGATACGGTCAGAGAGTGCAGACATATTACAGGAGATGGTCAGAGACTGCAGACATACTACAGGAGATGGTCAGAGACTGGAGATATAATACAGGAGACGGTCAGAGACTGCAGTTCCTATGGACGCTAGTAGATAATGGCCGATCGGCCCTCTCACCTGACCCAGCGATACAGCAACAACGTTTCCTCTGATCAGGAGTCAGCTCACTCTGAATTGCCCATGGCGACTCCGCTGGGTAGAGCCCAGGTCTGTATTCTGGCAATGAGTCCATCCTTTTTTCCACCAGGGATGGCGCCAGGCTGTGTGGCTTTTACTCTGGTGGCGCAGGGCAGCGGGGTTCTCTCTCTGATGGTGTTCTCTCAGCATTGTCCACTCCCTCTGGAGTCCTGGGTGCACTTCCCTGAAAGCTTTCCTGGGCTCCTGGCTCTCTCTCTCTCCCATTCAGCTGGGCATGCTGTGTGGGCTGCAGTTTCTTTGTTATAGTGGGGCTGCCAGTCCTTGAACTACATGTCCCGCAATCCTCTTCTCTGCTCCTTTTTCTATTCTATTTCTTCCCTGGCCGATATGAAGGTGGGGGGAAGAAACATAGTGGGCGGCTGTGCTGGCAAGCGCCGCTCACTAGTACAGCATTGCGTGCGAGGAGGAGAGGGAGGGGGGAAAGAAGAGCCCGCAGCTGCAGTGGCGTCACTAGGGTTGGTGTCACCCGGTGTGGTAAAACATGGTGTCACCCCCCTTCCACCACCTATAGTCGCCCCTCAGTACAGACCCCCTCCACTAAGTATAGACCCCCTCCGTCAGTGCAGACTCCCCACTAAGTATAAACCCCTCCCTCAGTACAGACCCCCCAGGACAAACCACCCCCTCCATTAGTACAGACCCCCCAGGACAAACCAATCCCTCTCCATTAGTACAGACTCCCCAGGACAAACCCCCCATTAGCACAGACCCCCAGGACAAACCCTCCCATTAGTAAAGACTCCCCCCCAAGACAAACCCCCCCTCCATTAGTACAGACCCCTCCAGGACAACCCCCCATAGTACAGACTCCCTTCAGGACAACCCCCCCATAGTACAGACTCCCCCCAGGACAAACCCCCCCATTAGTACAGACTCCCCCCAGGAGAAACCCACCCCTCCATTAGTACAGACTGCCCCAGGACAAACCACCCCCCAACTTTAGTACAACAGATCCCTCCAGGAAAACCCCCCCATTAGTACAGACTCTCCCCAGGACAAACCGCGCCTCCATTAGTACAGACCCCTCCAGGACAACCCCCCATTAGTACAGACTCCCCCAGGACAACCCCCCTCCATTAATACAGACCCCCAGGACAACCCCCCCTTAGCCCAGACCCCTCCAGGACAACCCCCCATTAGTAAAGACTCCCCCCAGGACAAACCCCCCCTCCATTAGTACAGACCCCTCCAGGACAACCCCCCCATTAGTACAGACTCCCCCCATTAGTACAGACTCCCCCCAGGACAAACCCCCCTCTCCATTAGTACAGACCCCCCAGGACAACCCCCCCATTAGTACAGACTCCCCCAGGACAAACCCAGCCTCCATTAGTACAGACCCCCCCAGGACAAACCCCCCTCTACATTAGTGCAGACCCCCAGGACAACCCCCCCATTAGTACAGAGTCCCCCCAAGACAAACCCCGCCTCCATTAGTACAGACTCCCCCCAGGACAAACCCCCCTCCATTAATACAGACCCCCCAGGAAGAACCCCCCATAAGTCCAGACCCCTCCAAGACAAACCCCCCCAGGACAAACCCCCCCATTAGTACAGACTCCCCCCAGGACAAACCGCCCCTCCGGCCCCCTCTATTAGTCCCCCCCATTACATACATAAAAACACCCGGCGGCAGCTGAAGAGGAGAGGACAATGTGCAGCCGCGTCGCCCGGGTGGAGCACAGATCGCAGCAGCAGCAGGCAGGAGCTAAGACACAGAGAGGAGGAGAAGGCACGGACCGCCCCCTCAGCGACGGCATTGCGCGGCTTGTCTCTCTCCACACAGAGACAGCCGCTCTGATCTCTGCTTCACTCTCCTCCTCTGACAGGAGGAAGGAGGAGGGAGGGGGGGACGCCGGCCTTAGGTTTGAAAAACACATCGGCGGCGGCGACTGGCACGGACAAGGAGAGGAGGTGGAGAATAGAGGGGAGCACTCTGGCGCTACAGCGCCCCCACCTTTGTGGCGCCTGGGTGAACTGCACCCCCTGCACCATATCTAGGATCGGCCCTGCAACCACAAAAAATATGTGCTGCTCCATCCTAAGCAATAAACAATCTCATGAAAAATTGATTACAGGGCCATTAACCTCTGGATATGTATAGATTATTTTTGGAGAATAATGTTATCGCTTAATAAAAAGAAAAAACTGCGCTAACCAGGAAAAATTATTACTAAATATAGGCAGCAGCTTTAAGTGAGATAACACAAACAGCATGGACAAAAACTGGAAAGCTGCGGCAAGCGTTGAAATTAAATTAAATTGTTTGAGCAAGTCCTTAAATGACACAAGAATTACACATTCAGTCTGGTTCAAACATGAGCCACCGGGTAACAGTCTATAGGCATATCACAGTTCTTGTATTGAAAAGAAACGACACCACAGTGACTTCTTAAGCATGTGTGAGGCCCACCACCGTGTAACAAAGCCGCTTACCAGAAGGCAAGCACAATGGAGCAGTCGGCTATAGCCCAGCCAAGGCCTTTGATCCCGGGAAGGATGTGCCTCATATGAGACGGAAGCTCACGGACAAGAATTTCTCCACACTCGTGCAAGTAGATCTTGCTTTCAGCTCCGCTCGGGCCATGCAAAGAACTTATGTTATCGTTTAGTGTCACTTTAAATTTAGAGAAAGGTTCTTCTCAGAAATCCTGCTGCTAGTAATGTGTCGCAAACAACAGAATCACCTGTGTTACACGGCTGTTGAGGATGTGCTGGCTACATGTATGCTGAAGGGCCTTCATGTCCAAATTCTTCTCTAGTATCCAAAGCTAACAGATTTAGTAGCATGTAATGCTAAAATAATCTGAGAGATAGCACATCCCATTCAAATAAAGGATAAACCTCTAAAATGAAAACGGGAGCAGTGTAATGCCTTGTACACACGACCGCGATTTCCGACAAGAAAAAAAACGTGTTTTTTTTTCAGCCGGATAACGGCTCAAACTTGTCTTGCATACACACGGTCATACAAATCTTGGCTGAAATTCCGGCCATCAAGAACGCGGTGACGTACAACACGTACGACGAGCCAAGATCAATGAAGTTCAATAGGCAGTTCGGCTCTTCTGCTTGATTCTGAGCATGCGTGTTTTTTTTGCACGTCGTAATTGCATACAGACGATCGCGATTCCCGATTGGAATTTTCGTGAAAATAGAGAACCTGCTCTCAATCTTTTCTTGGAGGAAATTCTCACAAAAAAAGTGCGATGGAGCATACACACGGTCAGAATTTGCGAAAAAAAGCTCACATCGCACTTTTCTCTTCGGAAATCGTGATCGTGTGTACGAGGCATTAGCATTTAAAAAAGCCTTGTATCACAAAGACTTGGCTTTCATGGCCAACTGTGATATTAAAGAAAACCCATTCTGATTCTGATGTCATGTAACTACATTTCAAATGACCTTTTGTGTATTTGGAAAGTACATATTAAAGGAATGTCAGTGCCTCAATTTGTAATTAACAAGAACTAACTATGTTTCCTTATGGCTTCCAGATCCAGATTTTTTATTCCATCTGAAAGCTGGTATTGGAATGTTCAGTTCTAATTGGTTTCTGCAGGCAGCAAAGAATCACTTGCAGAAAAGTATCTAATACAAGAACATTTGTTGTTCAACATCAATGAATTAAGATTTATCTTCATGTTAAGTACAATCTGACAGGTAATTATAGGCAAAGGAAATGTTCTTCCTTCATACACTAATAACGATGGGCTGTTCTTTGCTGGTTCTTTCTGGTTTGTGTTTCAGGTTCCTAGTGGCCTGCTAGGGCAATTTACCTTGGTTGCCGAGCAGATCTTCAGTCAGCTGACCGCTGGATTGGTGACAATCTGAAAACATCTGTGGGAAAACATCTGACCAATGAGTGTAACCTTTCACCTGTATATTCACCCATGTCACTGTACAGTTACCTCAGGTGTGTCCTCTGGACTCACCTCTGGATTATATTCAGCCTTTCTTTTGGTCTGCTTCCTCCTCCTGCTCTATTTCCCCCTTGCCTTTATAGCGTAAAGTCGCCCACTTTGTTGTTGGTAAATTCTAATTTGGTTGGTGTAAGATATTTCTGCTTCAGGCTTGGTGACTAAGCTTATTGGTCCTTTAATAATTAGCAGTGATTCAGTTTAATAATAAGGGTTATATTTTATTTTGCAGTTAAATAATTTTTAAACCCAATAAAGGGGGCTGCGACCTAAAGTTTTCCCATATCGTTTGTTGTGTGTTTACTTTATGTAAAGAGAGAGGGCTAATGGGGTACCACATCCATATAAACTGTAAATTGAAAAAGTAGGACTTTTATGGGCGGACTTTAAAGGTACCAGAAAAGGAAATCACAAAATAGAAACAATATTATTTTTAACATACAAATTGATAAAAAAGGTTTACAAAAATAGCATTAAAAACACACAGATTTTGGACTCTCCATAGGAAACATACATTAAATGACAATTCCCTATTGATATATCTAAGACAAAATTGGTCTACGTTTCGCTTGTTGCTTCCTCAGGACTTATTGTCAAATATCAGAGAAAAGGGAATCTGTGTGAAGAAAAAATAATAATCAAATGCATATAACGACAGTGGGCATATATGTGTATACTCTACGGGCCCTTTTATATTACAGTGTCCCAGTCCTATTGTGGCCAAACACGGTACAGCGTAGCTCTCTCTGGTGGTACTGTACAGCGTGGCTCTCTCTGGTGGTGTGATTACAGCGTGGCTCTCTCTCTCTCTGGTGGTGCGGGTACAGCGTGGCTCTCTCTGGTGGTGTGATTACAGCGTGGCTCTCTCTCTCTCTGGTGGTGCGGGTACAGCGTGGCTCTTTCTCTGGTGGTACGGTACAGCGTGGCTCTCTCTCTGGTGGTGTGGGTACAGGGTGGATCTCTCTCTGGTGGTGCAGGGACAGCATGGCTCTCTCTCTGGTGGTTCGGGTACAGCGTGGCTCTCTCTCTGGCGGTGCAGGGACAGCGTGGCTCTCCCTCTCTCTGGTGGTGCGGGTACAGCGTGGCTCTTTCTCTGGTGGTGCGGTACAGCGTGGCTCTCTCTCTGGTGGTGTGGGTACAGCGTGACTCTCTCTCTG
The DNA here is from genome assembly GCA_029206835.1 of Rana muscosa. Lineage (NCBI taxonomy): Eukaryota > Metazoa > Chordata > Amphibia > Anura > Ranidae > Rana > Rana muscosa. Next base: position 223,842,441 of record CM055124.1, on the reverse strand, counting down.
GTGGTGCGGGTACAGTGTGGCTCTCTCTCTGGTGGTGCGGGTACAGCGTGGCTCTCTCTCTCTCTGGTGGTGCGGGCACAGCGTGGCTCTTTCTCTGGTGGTGCGGTACAGCGTGGCTCTCTCTCTGGTGGTGTGGGTGCATCGTGGCTCTCTCTCTGATGGTGCGGTACAGCGTGGCTCTCTCTGGTGGTGTGGCTCTCATGGCTCTCTGGTAGTGCGATACAGCGTGGCTCTCTCTGGTGGTACGGTACAGCGTGGCTCTCTCTGGTGGTGCGGGTACAGCGTGTCTCTCTCTCTCTCTCTGGTGGTGCGGGTACAGCGTGGCTCTTTCTCTGGTGGTGCGGTACAGCGTGGCTCTCTCTCTGGTGGTGTGGGTGCATCGTGGCTCTCTCTCTGATGGTGCGGTACAGCGTGGCTCTCTCTGGTGGTGTGGCTCTCATGGCTCTCTGGTAGTGCGATACAGCGTGGCTCTCTCTGGTGGTACGGTACAGCGTGGCTCTCTCTGGTGGTGCGGTTACAGCGTGGCTCTCTCTCTGGTGGTGCAGGTACAGCGTGGCTCTCTCTCTGGTGGTGCGGGTACAGCGTGGCTCTCTCTCTCTCTGGTGGTGCGGGTACAGTGTGGCTCTTTCTCTGGTGGTGCGGTACAGCGTGGCTCTCTCTCTGGTGTGGGTACAACGTGGCTCTCTCTCTGATGGTGAGGTACAGCGTGGCTCTCTCTGGTGGTGTGGGTACAGCGTGGCGCTCTGGTGGTGCGCGTACAGCGTGGCGCTATGGTGGTGCGCGTACAGCGTGGCTCTCATGGCTCTCTGGTGGTGCGATACAGCGTGGCTCTCTCTGGTGGTACGGTACAGCGTGGCTCTCTCTCTGGTGGTGCGGGTACAGCATGGCTCTCTCTCTGGTGGTGCAGGTACAGCGTGGCTCTCTCTCTGGTGGTGCAGGTACAGCGTGGCTCTCTCTCTGGTGGTGCGGGTACAGCATGGCTCTCTCTCTGGTGGTGCGGGTACAGCATGACTCGCTCTCTCTGGTGGTGCAGGTACAGTGCGGCTCTTTCTCTGGTTGTACAGTACAGCGTGGCTCTCTCTCTGGTGGTATGGGTATAGCGTGGCTCTCCCTCTGATGGTGCGGTACAGCGTGGCTCTCTCTGGTGGTGCGGGTACAGCGTGGCTCTCTCTCTGATGGTGCGGTACAGCGTGGCTCTCTCTCTCTCTGGTGGTGCGGTACAGCGTGGCTCTCTCTCTGGTGGTGCGGGTACAGTGCGGCTCTTTCTCTGGTTGTACAGTACAGCGTGGCTCTCTCTCTGGTGGTATGGGTATAGCGTGGCTCTCCCTCTGATGGTGCGGTACAGCGTGGCTCTCTGGTGGTGCGGGTACAGCGTGGCTCTCTCTCTGATGGTGCGGTACAGCGTGGCTCTCTCTCTCTGGTGGTGCGGTACAGCGTGGCTCTCTCTCTGATGGTGTGGTACAGCGTGGCTCTCTCTCTGGTGGTGCGGGTACAACGTGGCTCTCTCTCTGATGGTGCGGTACAGCGTGGCTCTCTCTGGTGGTGCGGGTACAGCGTGGCTCTCTCTGGTGGTGCGGGTACAGCGTGTCTCTCTCTGGTGGTGTGGGTACAGCGTGGCTCTCTCTGGTGGTGCGGGTACAGCGTTGTTTCTCTCTCTCTGGTGTTGCGGTACAGCTTGGCTCTCTCTCTGATGGTGCGGAACAGCGCGGCTCTCTCTTTCTGGTGGTGTGGGTACAGTGTGGCTCTATCTGGTGGTGCGGGTATAGCGTGACGCTCCAGTGGTGCGGGTACAGCGTGGCGCTCTGGTGGTGCGCGTACAGCGTGGCTCTCTCTGGTGGTGCGGATACAGCGTGGCTCTCTTTCTGGTGGTGCGGGTACAGCGTGGCTCTCTCTCTGGTGGTGTGGGTACAGCGTGGCTCTCTCTCTCTCTGGTGGTGCGGGTACAGCGTGGCTCTTTCTCTGGTGGTGTGGTACAGCGTGGCTCTCTCTCTCTGGTGGTGTGGGTACAGCATGACTCGCTCTCTCTGGTGGTGCAGGTACAGTGCGGCTCTTTCTCTGGTGGTACAGTACAGCGTGGCTCTCTCTCTGGTGGTGTGGGCATAGCCTGGCTCTCCCTCTGATGGTGCGGTACAGCGTGGCTCTTTCTGGTGGTGCGGGTACAGCGTGGCTCTCTCTCTGATGGTGCGGTACAGCGTGGCTCTCTCTCTCTGGTGGTGCGGTACAGCGTGGCTCTCTCTCTGACGGTGCGGTACAGCGTGGCTCTCTCTCTCTCTGGTGGTGTGGGTACAACGTGGCTCTCTCTCTCTGGTGGTGTGGGTACAACGTGGCTCTCTCTCTGATGGTGCGGTACAGCGTGGCTCTCTCTGGTGGTGCGGGTACAGCGTGGCTCTCTCTGGTGGTGTGGGTACAGCGCTGTTTCTCTCTCTCTGGTGTTTCAGTACAGCGTGGCTCTCTCTCTGATGGTGCGGAACAGCGCGGCTCTCTCTGGTGGTGTGGGTACAGCGTGGCTCTATCTGGGGGTGTGGGTACAGCGTGACACTCCAGTGGTGCAGGTACAGCATGGCGCTCTGGTGGTGTGCGTACAGCGTGGCTCTCATGGCTCTCTGGTAGTGCGATACAGCGTGGCTCTCTCTGGTGTTACGGTACAGCGTGGCTCTCTCTGGTGGTGCGGGTACAGCGTGGCTCTCTCTCTGGTGGTGCGGGTACAGCGTGGCTCTCCCTCTGATGGTGCGGTACAGCGTGGCTCTCTCTGGTGGTGCGGGCACAGCGTGCTCTCTCTCTGATGGTGCGGTACAGCGTGGCTCCCTCTCTCTGGTGGTGCGGGTACAGCGTGGCTCTTTCTCTGGTGGTGCGGTACAGCGTGGCTCTCTCTCTGGTGGTGTGGGTACAGCGTGGCTCTCTCTCTGGTGGTGCGGGTACAGCGTGGCTCTCTCTCTGGTGGTGCGGGTACAGCGTGGCTCTCTCTCTCTCTGGTGGTGCGGGTACAGCGTGGCTCTTTCTCTGGTGGTGCGGTACAGCGTGGCTCTCTCTGGTGGTGTGGGTACAACGTGGCTCTCTCTCTGATGGTGCGGTACAGCGTGGCTCTCTCTGGTGGTGTGGGTACAGCGTGGCACTCTGGTGGTGCGCGTACAGCGTGGCGCTCTGGTGGTGCGCGTACAGCGTGGCTCTCTCTGTGGTGGTGTGGGTACAGCGTGGCTCTCTCTCTGGTGGTGCGGTACAGCGTGGCTCTCTCTGGTGGTGTGGCTCTCATGGCTCTCTGGTAGTGCGATACAGCGTGGCTCTCTCTGGTGGTACGGTACAGCGTGGCTCTCTCTGGTGGTTCGGGTACAGCGTGGCTCTCTCTCTGGTGGTGCAGGTACAGCGTGGCTCTCTCTCTGGTGGTGCGGGTACAGCGTGGCTCTCTCTCTCTGGTGGTGCGGGTACAGCGTGGCTCTTTCTCTGGTGGTGCGGTACAGCGTGGCTCTCTCTCTGGTGGTGTGGGTACAACGTGGCTCTCTCTCTGATGGTGCGGTACAGCGTGGCTCTCTCTGGTGGTGTGGGTACAGCGTGGCGCTCTGGTGGTGCGCGTACAGCGTGGCGCTCTGGTGGTGCGCGTACAGCGTGGCTCTCATGGCTCTCTGGTGGTGCGATACAGCGAGGTTTTCTCTGGTGGTACGGTACAGCGTGGCTCTCTCTGGTGGTGCGGGTACAGCGTGGCTCTCTCTCTGGTGGTGCAGGTACAGCGTGGCTCTCTCTATGGTGGTGCAGGTACAGCGTGGCTCTCTCTCTGGGGGTTCGGGTACAGCGTGGCTCTCTCTCTGGTGGTGCGGGTACAGCATGGCTCTCTCTCTGGTGGTGCGGGTACAGCATGGCTCTCTCTCTGGTGGTGCGGGTACAGCATGACTCGCTCTCTCTGGTGGTGCAGGTACAGTGCAGCTCTTTCTCTGGTTTTACAGTACAGCGTAGCTCTCTCTCTGGTGGTATGGGTATAGCGTGGCTCTCCCTCTGATGGTACGGTACAGCGTGGCTCTCTCTGGTGGTGCGGGTACAGCGTGGCTCTCTCTCTGATGGTGCGGTACAGCGTGGCTCTGTCTCTCTGGTGGTGCGGTACAGCGTGGCTCTCTCTCTGGTGGTGCGGGTACAGCATGACTCGCTCTCTCTGGTGGTGCAGGTACAGTGCGGCTCTTTCTCTGGTTGTACAGTACATCGTGGCTCTCTCTCTGGTGGTATGGGCAGTGGCGGAATTTTCAGGGTCGCAACAGTCGCAGTTGCGACTGGGCCCTGTAATTCCGCCAAGTCCGGGGGGCCTCGCAACCCGTCCGTGTATTCCGCCGCCCATGTGAATGGCCCACCCACCTGACTGTCACTCACTGACAATGTTGCAGGCGTGGGCTGGGGCGGGTGGCAAGGTGAAGATCTCCCCCCGGGCCACTTCCATTTTCTTTAAAACGGCCGCGGTCCGCGGCGCTAGCTACCTGTAATTAATTTTTTTTCCCAAAGTCGTCTGCGGCGGCCATCGATTGGCTGGCTGGCTGCCTCTGCATACCCTGCACTGCATTGTGGGAGTTGTAGTTCGGCCACGCTAAAGGTAATTGACCTATTAGCGCAGCAAACTACAACTCCCACCTCCCAGGAGTCTCAGAGGCAGCCAGGCAGGTCATGTGGCACATCGGGGGAGGGTCAGGGGGTACGAGCGGCGTCAAGAACGTCACACTCGTGGGCTGGGACTGGCTGCAGAGGAGTGACGTGATCATCATCATCACGGTGCAAGGACCTGGCTAAAGTAAGAAAGTAAGTGTGACTGATGACTCCCCCCCGCCAGCACCCCCCCCCCCCCTCGGCCAGCATACACTCAGCCAGCACCCCCCCCTCGGCCAGCATACATACACTCAGCCAGCACCCCCCCCCTCAGCCAGCATACACTCAGCCAGCACCCCCCCCCCCTCGGCCAGCATGCACTCAGCCAGCACCCCCCCCTCGGCCAGCATGTACTCAGCCAGCACCCCCCCCTCGGCCAGCACCCCCCCAGCATACTCAGCCAGCCCCACCAGCACCCCCCACCAGCATACTCAGCCAGCCCCGCCAGCACCCCCCCCGCCCACCAGCAGACTCAGCCAGCGCCAGCCCTGCCAGCACCCCCCCTCAAGTACCACCGCAGCCAACCCCCCCTCAAGTACCACCGCAGCCACCCCCCTCAAGTACCAATGCAGCCACCCCCCCTCAAGTACCAACGCAGCCACCCCCCTCAAGTACCACCACAGCCCAGCCCCCCTCAAGTACCACCGCTGCCACACCCCTCAAGTACCACCACTACCACCCCCCCTCAAGTGCCACCGCTGGTACTTGAGGGGGGGTGGTAGCGGTGGTACTTGAGGGGGGTGGTAGCAGTGATACTTGAGGGGGGGTGGCTGCGGTGGTACTTGGGGGGGGTCGCTGCGGTGGTACTTGGGGGGTGGCTGTGGTGGTACTTGAGGGGGGGTGGCTGCGGTGGTACTTGAGGGGAGGTGGCTGTGGTGGTACTTGAGGGAGGTGGCAGTGGTGGTGCCATCCTCTCCCACCACCACCACCTGTGCCTCCTTACTGATCCCATACCCCCACCACTGATCTCATCCCTATCCCCCCCATTACTTCTACAACAGAGGTGATGGGGGGGGATAGGGATGGGATCAGTAAGAGGCAGAGGTGGTGGTGGGAGAGGATGGCAGCACCACTGCCACCGCAGCCACCCCCCCTTAAGTACAACCGCTGCCCCCCCCCTCAACACCAGCACTTCACTGATCCCATTTAGGGTTGCCACCTGTCCGGGATTCACCCGGACAGTACGGGTTTTGAAACATGTGCCCGGGTCTCTGCCCGCCTGAGACCCAGGCACATTATTCAGACCTGCCAGTGGCTCCCTGTGCCTGTGCCGAAGCTGTGCCGCCACCGCTGTGTGCGTCTCGAGTTCAGTCCGCTTTATTCTGCAACTGCTGCCTTCCTATCTACCCCCCCCCCCCGCACTGTCGGTTCACCTCCGTCCGCTCTGTGTGCTGCAGACGGGACACATATACATTATACAGTCCCCCCATATATACAGTTCTCTCTCGCTCTCCCCCATACACCATCCATATATACAGTCCCCCCATATATATAGTTCTCCCCCCCATACACCATCCATATATACAGTCCCCCCATATATACAGTTCCTCCCTCCCTATACACCATCCATATATACAGTCCCCCCATATATACAATTCTCCCCCCCATACACCATCCATAGATACAGTTCTCCCCATATATACAGTTCTCCCCCCATACACCATCCATATATACAGTCCCCCCCATATATACAGTCCCCCCCCCCATACACCATCCACATATACAGTTCTCCCCCCATACACCATCCATATATACAGTTCTCCCCCCATACACCATCCATATATACAGTCCCCCCATATATACAGTTCCCCCCCATACACCATACACATATACAGTTCTCCCCCCCCATACACAATCCATATATACAGTCCCCCCATATATACAATTCTCTCCCCCCCCATACACCATCCATATATACAGTCCCCCCCATACACCATCCATATATACAGTTCTCCCCCCCCCATATATACAGTTCTCCCCCCCTATACACAGTTCTCCCCCCCATACACTATCCATATATACAGTCCCCCCCATACACCATCCATAAATACAGTTCTCCACCCCCCCATATACCATCCATATATATCGTTCTCCACCCCCCCACCCCCATAACCATCCATATATACAGTTCTCACCGGGTGACACCGTCCTCTGCCCTACTGACACCGTCCACTGCCCTACTGACACCATCCACTGCCCTACTGACACCGTCCTCTGCCCTACTGACACCGTCCTCTGCCCTACTGACACCGTCCTCTGCCCTACTGACACCGTCCTCTGCCCTACTGACCCCGTCCTCTGCCCTACTGACCCCGTCCTCTGCTCTACTGACACCGTCCACTGCTCTGCTCTACTGACACCGTCCTCTGCCCTACTGACACCGTCCTCTGCTCTACTGACACCGTCCTCTGCCCTACTGGCTGACAGTGTCCACTTTTAAGGTAGGCTAGTTTCATATTTTAACTGACATTTCTTTTATTAATTGAATCATATTATATGGGTACACATGCTTTTTTTTATTTAACCATTAACCATGCCGCTTTAAGTCCCCCCCCCCCCACTGTTAATGCAATTTGGCCACAGCCACTGTTCATTGTAGCACACCTCATTACTACTCTCTTTGGGTCACCCAAAAGGTGTCCCAGGTATTTTACAATCCTATAGCGCGTAGTACAAAAAAATTGCCGTGCACCGCGAAAGTGTTCGGGTTTGGCTTGAAGAAAAGGTGGCAACCCTAATCCCATCCCTCCTCCCCACCAGCACTGTTACTGATCCCATTCCCCAGGTCAGATTTAATTGATCCTATGATTGCTTCATAGGATCAGCAACTGATGTATTGCTTCATTTATGTGAAATCCCTGGTGATATGGCCAGTCCCTCTTTGTACAACAAAGTCCCCCTTTGTTGTACAGTGTAAAAAAATTAAGTATCAAAATCAGGCTTTTCGGCGGTGGGGGGGGGGGGGGCCCTTCATGATTTCTTGCACCGGGGCCCTGAAGTCTCTAGTTACGCCACTGGGTATGGGTATAGCGTGGCTCTCCCTCTGATGGTGCGGTAGAGCGTGGCTCTCTGGTGGTGCGGGTACAGCGTGTCTCTCTCTCTGATGGTGCGGTACAGCGTGGCTCTCTCTCTCTGGTGGTGTGGTACAGCGTGGCTCTCTCTCTGATGGTGCGGTACAGCGTGGCTCTCTCTCTGGTGGTGCGGGTACAACGTGGCTCTCTCTCTGGTGGTGCGGTACAGCGTGGCTCTCTCTGGTGGTGCGGGTACAGCGTGGCTCTTTCTCTGGTGGTGCGGGTACATCGTGTCTCTCTCTGGTGGTGCGGGTACAGCGTGGCTCTCTCTGGTGGTGCGGGTACAGCGTTGTTTCTCTCTCTCTGGTGTTGCGGTACAGCGTGGCTCTGTCTCTGATGGTGCGGAACAGCGCGGCTCTCTCTCTCTGGTGGTGTGGGTACAACGTGGCTCTATCTGGTGGTGCGGGTATAACGTGACGCTCCAGTAGTGCGGGTACAGCGTGGCGCTCTGGTGGTGCGCGTACAGCGTGGCTCTCATGGCTCTCTGGTAGTGCGATACAGTGTGGCTCTCTCTGGTGGTACGGTACAGCGTGGCTCTCTCTGGTGGTGCGGATACAGCGTAGCTCTCTCTCTCTCTCTCTGGTGGTGCGGGTACAGCGTGGCTCTTTCTCTGGTGGTGCGGTACAGCGTGGCTCTCTCTCTGGTGGTGTGGGTACAGCATGACTCGCTCTCTCTGGTGGTGCAGGTACAGTGCGGCTCTTTCTCTGGTGGTACAGTACAGCGTGGCTCTCTCTCTGGTGGTGTGGGCATAGCGTGGCTCTCCCTCTGATGGTGCGGTACAGCGTGGCTCTCTCTGGTGGTGCGGGTACAGCGTGGCTCTCTCTCTGATGGTGCGATACAGCGTGGCTCTCTATGGTGGTACGGTACAGCGTGGCTCTCTCTGGTGGTGCGGATACAGCGTGGCTCTCTCTCTGGTGGTGTGGGTACAGCGTGGCTCTCTCTCTCTCTGGTGGTGCGGGTACAGCGTGGCTCTTTCTCTGGTGGTGCGGTACAGCGTGGCTCTCTCTCTGGTGGTGTGGGTACAGCATGACTCGCTCTCTCTGGTGGTGCAGGTACAGTGCGGCTCTTTCTCTGGTGGTACAGTACAGCGTGGCTCTCTCTCTGGTGGTGTGGGCATAGCGTGGCTCTCCCTCTGATGGTGCGGTACAGCGTGGCTCTCTCTGGTGGTGCGGGTACAGCGTGGCTCTCTCTCTGATGGTGCGGTACAGCGTGGCTCTCTCTCTCTGGTGGTGCGGTACAGCGTGGCTCTCTCTCTGATGGTGCGGTACAGCGTGGCTCTCTCTCTGGTGGTGTGGGTACAACGTGGCTCTCTCTCTGATGGTGCGGTACAGCGTGGCTCTCTCTGGTGGTGCGGGTACAGTGTGGCTCTCTCTGGTGGTGCAGGTACAGCGTGTCTCTCTCTGGTGGTGCGGGTACAGCGTGGCTCTCTCTGGTGGTGCGGTACAGCGCTGTTTCTCTCTCTCTGGTGTTTCAGTACAGCGCGGCTCTCTCTCTCTGGTGGTGTGGGTACAGCTTGGTTCTATCTGGTGGTGCGGGTACAGTGTGACACTCCAGTGGTGCGGGTACAGCGTGGCGCTCTGGTGGTGCGTGTACAGCGTGGCTCTCATGGCTCTCTGGTAGTGCGATACAGCGTGGCTCTCTCTGGTGGTACGGTACAGCGTGGCTCTCTCTCGTGGTGCGGGTACAGCGTGGCTCTCTCTCTGGTGGTGCGGGTACAGCGTGTCTCTCCCTCTGATGGTGCGGTACAGCGTGGCTCTCTCTGGTGGTGCGGGTACAGCGTGGCTCTCTCTCTGATGGTGCGGTACAGCGTGGCTCTCTCTCTCTCTGGTGGTGCGGTACAGCGTGGCTCTCTCTCTGATGGTGCGGTACAGCGTGGCTCTCTCTCTGGTGGTGTGGGTACAGCATGACTCGCTCTCTCTGGTGGTGCAGGTACAGTGCGGCTCTTTCTCTGGTGGTACAGTACAGCGTGGCTCTCTCTCTGGTGGTGTGGGCATAGCGTGGCTCTCCCTCTGATGGTGCGGTACAGCGTGGCTCTCTCTGGTGGTGCGGGTACAGCGTGGCTCTCTCTCTGATGGTGCGGTACAGCGTGGCTCTCTCTCTCTGGTGGTGCGGTACAGCGTGGCTCTCTCTCTGATGGTGCGGTACAGCGTGGCTCTCTCTCTGGTGGTGTGGGTACAACGTGGCTCTCTCTCTGATGGTGCGGTACAGCGTGGCTCTCTCTGGTGGTGCGGGTACAGTGTGGCTCTCTCTGGTGGTGCAGGTACAGCGTGTCTCTCTCTGGTGGTGCGGGTACAGCGTGGCTCTCTCTGGTGGTGCGGGTACAGCGCTGTTTCTCTCTCTCTGGTGTTTCAGTACAGCGCGGCTCTCTCTCTCTGGTGGTGTGGGTACAGCTTGGTTCTATCTGGTGGTGCGGGTACAGCGTGACACTCCAGTGGTGCGGGTACAGCGTGGCGCTCTGGTGGTGCGTGTACAGCGTGGCTCTCATGGCTCTCTGGTAGTGCGATACATCGTGGCTCTCTCTGGTGGTACGGTACAGCGTGGCTCTCTCTCGTGGTGCGGGTACAGCGTGGCTCTCTCTCTGGTGGTGCGGGTACAGCGTGTCTCTCCCTCTGATGGTGCGGTACAGCGTGGCTCTCTCTGGTGGTGCGGGTACAGCGTGGCTCTCTCTCTGATGGTGCGGTACAGCGTGGCTCTCTCTCTCTCTGGTGGTGCGGTACAGCGTGGCTCTCTCTCTGATGGTGCGGTACAGCGTGGCCCTCTCTGGTGGTGTGGGTACAGCGTGGTGCTCTGGTGGTGCAGGTACAGCGTGGCGCTCTGGTGGTGCGCGTACAGCGTGGCTCTCATGGCTCTCTGGTGGTGCGATACAGCGTGGCTCTCTCTGGTGGTATGGTACAGCGTGGCTCTCTCTGGTGGTGCGGGTACAGCGTGGCTCTCTCTCTGGTGGTGCAGGTACAGCGTGGCTCTCTCTCTGGTGGTTCGGGTACAGCGTGGCTCTCTCTCTGGTGGTGCGGGTACAGCATGGCTCTCTCTCTGGTGGTGCGGGTACAGCATGACTCGCTCTCTCTGGTGGTGCAGGTACAGTGCGGCTCTTTCTCTGGTGGTATAGTACAGCGTGGCTCTCTCTCTGGTGGTGTGGGTATAGCGTGGCTCTCCCTCTGATGGTGCGGTACAGCGTGGCTCTCTCTGGTGGTGCGGGCACAGCGTTGTTTCTCTCTCTCTGGTGTTGCGGTACAGCGTGGCTCTCTCTCTGATGGTGCGGAACAGCGCGTCTCTCTTTCTCTGGTGGTGTGGGTACAGCGTGGCTCTATCTGGTGGTGCGGGTACAGCGTGACGCTCTGGTGGTGCGGGTGCAGCATGGTGCAGATACAGCGTGGCACTCTGGTGGTGCGGGTACAGCGTTGCTCTCATGGCTCTCTGGTTGTGTGGGTACAGCATGGCTCTATCTGGTGGTGCTGGGGCTATTAGTTCCCCCAGCACAGTCCTCTTTCTTTCTCCTGTAGTACCTGTTTGTTTCCGGGTTTTTTCTTTCTCCCCCAGCAGAGTGCATGCTGGGGACTGTAGCCGTCTCCCTGCTGAGATCAATTGGGCCACCTATCTCTGGGACTACATTTCCCATGATGTCCCAGTGGTTATTTCTGATTGGCCCACCGCTGTGGCCAATTGGGAGGGAAGCAGGAAGCTTTCTTTTCTCCCGTGCTGCCGACAAGCCCGACATGAGAAAGAGGGAGAGGACATCCTGACAGCGGCCCGCAGCCGCCCCCCCTTCCCTCACTGTGCGGATGGACACCTATGGTTGGAGGAGGAGCAGTCCGTAGGGGCCGAGAACGGAACTGTCAGCACAGCTCTGAGGCTGAGCTGTGTGTGAGAGAGACACACAGCTCAGCCCATGCAGCCGCTAGTTCCGCCAGAGAAGGCACGGCCGCATAGCAGTAGGCGAGCGGTGGCTGTGGCCTGTGTTAACCCTGTCCAGGCCGCAATCACTGCTTACCTCTCGCTGTGTGGCCTGATCATCAACAGGCCACGGAACGGGCGGCCCCGGCCCACCAGGCATATGCCCAGTCTGCCCTATGGCCAGTCCGGGCCTGACTACAGGGAATGAGCCTTATCACTCTGGGTCAAGAAGTGTGTTACTGTCAGGTGACTATAAAAGAAAAAAAAAAGCCTGAAAATGCTGCAATATATTACTCTTTTGTTCTTGGGTTTAGATGGATTTTAAAATCAGAGATCTCAGCAATTAAGTCCCCAAGAGATTTAAAAAGTTGGGAGGTGGTTTCTTTCCATCTGGGTGGTAGTGTAACCCAGATGCACTGATTGCTAGGGGATCTGAGGCCCTTTTATGGTTCTTGGAGGACTCTGGTGGTGTGAGGTTCCATGGGCCTATAGGTGGCGTTGTTGCCGGGGGCCGGAGGTGAACTCACACCGCAAGACTGTGCCTTTTTGTCCTCCCCTGGAGCTGGTACAGCGGGGCGGGGAACCCGCTGTGGCGCGAAGGGAGAGGAGATAAAAGGGGCGGACGCCCTTACCACGGGGTTCAGAGTGCAGAGTCGGAGGGCATGGCCGCACCCAGGCACCTTCAGCTTGAGTGCTGGCGTTCCGGTGTTCCGGGCCCAGGTGCCTTTGACCTGGCCGGAGCGGAGATGGAGTCCATCTCAGGCACCTTTAGCCTGGGGTGAGGTACTATGGCGGATGCCTGGGGCTCAGTACCTTTGACTGAGTTCCGCGAGGGTGGAGGAATCCGAGGGGCCCCTAACTCCTTGGGTGCCCGTGTCTGAGTTTGTGAGGTCTGGTGTGCAGAACTTCTCTGGAGAGTCCGGCGCAGCATCGCTGGTGACAGAGAGGCCTCCGGTATCTCCCTTGGACGGATATCTTTCCACTGACAGGGGCCGTGCTAGCGAAGGTAATTCACGTTCTATTTCACATAGTCAGTGGCAGTGACTATTCGCCACCAGTGATACCACAGTGGTTGGCAAGAGAAGAGAAAGGATTGTGCCTCAACCTATCCCCATTAAGACTAAGTTGTTGCAAAAGAATCCAACTTAACCGTGCTGTGTGTTTATTCGCTGAGAAGAATAAAACCGTGTTGGACCTATTCACTGTGTGGAACTCTGGTTACTAGGAGCAAAGGAGTCAGGGACAAAGTACAGGACTTGACTCTAGGACACCTACACAAAGCCCGATCTTTCTGGCCTTCACCTCTTCACTATGGAGGACATGGGCCGTGGTGTATCTCATGCCTCCCCCCCAGCACTAACACCCCTAGACAAAGAAAGACAAGCCGAGAATGAGAAGGGGTGAGAGGGGTGAGGTCGCTACACTACCAAAAGCAGAAATCTAAGTTTTGGATGACTCAACTCTTCATTATGTACTCTCATTCCTGTCCTTAATGTGTGCTGTAAAGAAGTGTGTGGACTGGTTAGCTGGGATCCTTTACCTCTTTACCTGACTGATGATAATCTTAATAATATCAAATCATAATATCTATATGTAGCAATACCCTGTTCAGGGCCGCTGGTTAGTTTTGGGTTTTGCACGTTACCTCTTCAGCTGCTTTGTCCGGGTAGGAAAGTCTGTAGTAATGCAATGACCACACAGATGTAAAACCTCAAAATGTTTGGCTTTATTTTCCTTATGCAGTATAACTTTGAGAAGTAGAAGGTACAGAAGAGTAGGGAAAGGTTCAGGCACTCGCCACAAAAGTTGACAAAGGTACAAGTTCAAAATCACTTAGCACTCTCAATGTTAGAGTGGGTATTGGTCACCCGGATAGTCCCCTCTCACATGGCCTAGCAGCCGGGATGACTCACGAATCAGCAAGAGGGCAGTCTCTGCCACAGACTGCCTAAGGTGAAGAAGGTCTCTGCCACAGACCTGTTTGAAGTTGAGCAATGGATAGTCCAGGAATCCTCTGCCACAGGATATCAAAGTCCCAAACTTCCAGCCTTACAGTTAAAGAGCCTTTAAGCCAATCCGGCAAACTGCAGGGCTTGTAGTGTAGTACCGCACCATCAGAGAGAGAGCCACGCTGTACCTGCACACCATGCCATTTGACTTCAGGAGCATACGGAGCCATCATACAGCAATGCCATATTGCATACTGGAGGAGCGTCCTAGGTGTTCTGATTGGGTTTGAGTTCCATCCACCCACTACATGCAAGCTAAAGGCCGCGGCTAGGTTATAGCCGACTGCGCTTCTTTGCTTGCTTCTGGTAAGCAGACATTTTTACTACAGTGGTGGTCACTCTGGTTGTCAAGCACGGTGGTGTTACTATACTTTACGGTTCCTGGATGTTTCTACAACATATGTGATTCCTGCCTTCTGATATTATATTGGCACCTATAGCTCACTCTTTTGGACTGCCTTCATAGCCTTCTTATCATCATTGACTTTTGAGGATGGCTCATTAACGTTCTTGGCGCAGCTTTTTTCTTTATTTAGTGTAGTGGATCCCTCCTTAATAAAGTTGCCAGGCCTCACCCGAGACAGCAACATTCTACCGGTCTCCTCCGGGGCAGGTCCTCCCCTGGTCTCCTTCATTAAGATGATTCCTCTCCATTAGAATGGAGAGCTTGGGATCCCTTTTCTGGATATAGGCCCCAGCCATTCTAGCTGGGCCTACTAAGTAGCGATGCAGCCTCGGGCCAACGTGGCCCCAAGACCAGGATCAAACACACACCTCGCGCCCGGAGGGCTGCGGGGGAAGAACGAACCCCAATCAATGACATCTGCCCCTTAAGTATCCCCTCCCAGCAAGCACAGCGGGTCGACCGTTCCCACTATACCACTGCCGAGAGGGGCCACTCAATGTAACATGATCTGCCCGTGCTCCAACAGGTGCCTGAGGTGGTAACGCCACCTACAGGCAAAAAGGGAAATCACTACCAGGCAAACCATAACTGAGACAGAGGCTAAATTAAATGTAATTATCAACCATCTGAGCCCTCTACTGGCTCAGACATCCCTCTAAATTTAAATAGCGTCCCAAACTTTTGGGATGGTCGCTACATATAAAAAGGAGAACGTTTACAACATTAGAGTGTTTGAGTAGGTGTCTATGGGTTCTATTCTCTGCTAGTCCTGATGGTTTTACATAAATTCATGAGGTGGTTTTGTTGCCATATCAGTCATCCAGATTTGTCCTGCCCCTTTCCTCAATGATGTATGAGATTCTGAAAAGAGGAATCTACTTGGAAGCTATAAACAATAAAAAAAAGTCCTTCCTAAACCCTTTCATCCATGCTGAACAACGTCATACATTTTGCAATATTTAACAGTTACCAAATCTCTCCAAATCTCCTGAGACTAGCAGCCAGAGGCATCCGTGCCTTATGATCTCACACTATAGATACACAGCTATGAGGCTGTAGGCACAGTAGTGCCTAGACACCCTCATGTATTTTTCAAGAAGAATACAAGATAAAAGGTAAATTTTTTGTTCCAGCTACTGCTTAGGCACAATTAAAGTGGAACTTTCATTTTTTTTAAACTGGTGAACAGGTAGGTTAATGCAGAACACATGCTATATTTCTTCTGCATTAAAGTTTCTTACCTTTAAGAACAAGTTTAAAAAGTCCACCAGCACACAAATGCTTCCCAGAATCTCCCAAGCAGCTGAACCAACGACTAACGCCCCAGGCATACTCAGTTGAAAAATTCAAGAAAAATGTTCAGCGCTTCAGGAACAATTATAAAAGGTAAGTATTATCCTGCAGATGACTTTCCAAGCCTTTTACCAGATTTCCAATCCACTTATGCCAAATGGGTCCAATAAGTTTGTCCTGTCAATTTGCCAGCTTAATGTGTACTAACCCCTTACTAAAGGTAGGCCCTTTAGAGCACAAAATCTGGTAATCTTAGATCTCCTAATCTTCTCAGTGGTCAACATCAATACTAGGCTTGTGCAATTCGTTTCGTAACGAATCGAAATTCGTCCGAATTTAGCAACTTTCGGACATTCGGAAGCATTCGAATTTCCGAACAAAGCAATTACGAATAAGACCGAATCCGAAATAAATTATACCGCAAATAGCGAATGCCCGAATGTCTTCAGCATAATTCGTTATGAAAAAGTTACGAATGTACGAATCCATACGAAGCACAATAACACTCACTCTGCTCTGCTCTCTGCTTCTCCCACACCGTGCTGAACTCCCTCTCAAAATGGTGTACAGGGGCGGAGGCTATAGCCGCATGTAAAAAAACGAAAGTAAAATACGAGATTTCGAATCCATTCGAAGCACAATAACACTCTGCTCTGCTCTCTGCTTCTCCCTCACCGTGCTGAACCCTCTCAAAATGGTGTACAGGGGCGGAGGCTATAGCCGCATGTAAAAAACGAAAGTAAAATACGAGATTTCGAATCGTTACAAATAACCGCTATGTATTTAGAAAAGTACAAATCCATTCGAAGCACATTAGGCATAATAGGCAGCGTCGTCGTGAGAGAGACACAGAAAATTACGAATCAACGAACCCAAAAAAAGTTACGAAAGTAGGAGTTGTGTCCAGAATCAACGAAAAACAATGTACTCTACCGAAAGTACGAATTATAAATCAACTAAAAATTCAACGAAAAATGTCGCTTGCGAAAATACGAATTAGTCCGAACACGAAAAATCCCGTCTAGCAAAATTACGAATGATTACGAATCAACAGGACCGAAAAGAAACGAACCGAAACGAACCAAATTTTTCCGTTGTGCACAAGCCTAATCAATACCCATCATAAAGTGCATAAAGATTGGAAGAGAGTTCTAAGATTACCAGATATTGTGCCTTAAAGAACCTACCTTTGGTAAGGGGTTAGTACATATTAATCTGCCATGTGGTGTGGGAATCACAGGTCTGCACTTTATTATCAATAAAATGTGAGCATGATTTATTTATTTATCTGGTTTACAGTGTTAGGCTTCATGTACACACAGACTAGGTTGAGCGCCGGCTGCAGGAAAACACAAAACGCCGCAAAATCGCACCACGATTTTACAGCGATTTTGCGGCCGGCGGTCAAAACGTTCCTATCCTGAATGCGATTCTTCCCCATTCAGGAGAGGAAGGTTGAGGGAGGTTGAACCTCCCCTAACCACAGCAGCTTCTAAACTCTTGTAAAAGCCTATGTGTACATGGACACATAGGCTTTTATGGAGTTGAGTTTAGGAGCTTTGGCAAAAAGACAACAAAAGCTCCTAAACTTGGGTTTAGAAGCTGTAGTGTACATGACCCCTTAATATTCACGTTATTACACTGTTTTGAGTCATTTTCTTTTGAGTTATATCGAGAAGAGGAACATCAAGGGATGTTGATCCGCTGACCTACCTGGAATGGAATGTAGCGACCTCACCCCTCTCACCCCTTCTCATTCACGGCTTGTCTGTCTCGTCTAGGGGTTAGCACTGAGGGGAGGGATGAGATACACCACGGCCCATGTCCTCCAATGTGTAGAGGTGAAGGCCAGAACTATCGGGTTTTGTGTATGTGTCCCAGAGTCAAATCCTCTCCTCGGATTAACTCCCCTTTGCGCCTAGTAACCAGAGTTCCACACACTGAAAAGGTCCAACTCGTATTTATTCTTCTCAATAAATAGTCATACAGCACAGACAGGTTGAGACCCATATACCACTTCAGTATTTGTGAGGAGTAGGCCAAGACACAATTCTTTTAGATAGAGCTAACCACTGTGATGTCACCAGTGGCGAATAGTCACTGCCACTGACTATATTGAACAGAACATGAATTACCTTCGCTAACGTAGCCCCTATCAGGAGAAGGACATCCGTCCAAGACAGTTACCGGAGGCCTCTCCGTCACCAGCAATGCTGCGCGGGACTCTCCGGAGAAGTTCCGCTCACCGGCCTCCTCGTCTCAGACACGGGCACCCAAGGTGTTAGGGCCCCCTCGGATTCCTCCACCCTCGCGGAACTCAGTCGAAGGTACTGAGCTCCAGGTTTCCGCCATAGTACCTCACCCCAGTCTAAAGGTGCCTGAGATAGACTCCATCTCCCGCTCCGGCCAGGTCAAGGGCACCTGGGCCCAGAACTCCGGAACGCCAGCACCCAGGCTGAAGGTGCCTGGGCGCAGCTGCGTCCTCCGACTCTGAACCCTAAGTTCAGGGCGTCCGCCCCGTTTATCTCCTCTCCCTTTGCGTCACAGCGGGTTCCCCGCCCCGCTGTACCAGCGCCAGGAAAGGACAAAAAGGGAAGCAGTCTTGCGATGAGTGTTCAGTTCCGGCCCAGGGCGACAGCGCCACCTGCAGGCCGCAGAGAACCTCACACCACCAGAGTCCTCCAAGAACCACAAAAGGATCTCAGATTCCCTGACAATCAATGCATCTGGGTTACACTACCACCCAGATGCCTCCCCTAAATTCAAACCCCCCCCTACAAGAATGATATGCGGTTTTAATTTAATTATTTGGTAAGAGGCTGCACAAGTAATGGGTGGAGCACTTTATCACTGGTGATGCACTGATGTCAGTATATTCACATGTGAGCACAATATACAGTAAATATGTGTAAGGGTATGTACTTACCGAGGCCGAGATGCCGAGAGTGGCTCACCTTTGCGACTTGACGCACTCCACCCCCTGGAGTTGAGACAGGGAGTGGATGGCGAGAAGCGGCACCGGCTACCGGCAGGTGGTGGGTACTTGTAGACGGTCCGGTAGTGCTGAGTAGACTGAAGAACAGGCTTCAAGCAGGAACTAGACGGATTGGTAAAGTTCAAACAGCAGGAGACAATTGAAGCCGGTGCAGGTTGAGTCCGGGTTGCAATTGCAAAGGTAACAGTCCCGGCTGGGGGTCTAGCACAGCAAAAGGTAACAAGTCCAGAGAATACCGGGAACCAGGCAGGAGTTCAAAGGAAACGTGGAAGTCCAAAGGTACAAGCAGGAGGTCAAGGATTGTAGACAGGCAGCAGATCCGAGTCACAGGCCGAGGGTCAAAACACAGGAGAAGGCAGAAGTCCGTATAACAAGCCGAGGGTCAGGTCCAGGAGAGAGATCAGAGGAATCAAGCCAGTCTGGGTCACAAGGAGATTTTCAAGATAGTTTTCCAGAGTCTTGGGTATACAGGAAAGCTGACAAACCAGCAACTTGTCAGTGCAACTGGGTTTCTTTAAATAGGCCCGCCTGGATTCCTATTGGTGCGCCGCCACGCATGCGCGCGCGCCGCTGCGTCGGCGCGCGCACCCGAGAACGTAGAAGCGCTGTCCCGCGCACGCGCATGCGCCGAAGCATCATTCCGCCGCGTGTGCGCATTGGGCGCTGATTGGCGCTGTTGGACGGATTTCCCTGACAGTGCCCTCCTCCTAGGGGCGGACTCTGGATGCCCAGACTAGACATCAACTCGGGATGTTCCTGGTGAAAGACTCTAATTAGACGGGGAGCATGTAGGTTCCTAGATGGTTCCCAAGAGTTGTCCTCTGGGGGATACCCCTTCCATTTGATTAAATACTGTAATTGCCTGCCTCTTTTCCTGCAGCCCAAGATAGATTCCACCACGTACTCGTTTTCACCATCAACCTCCACAGGTGGAGGAGGTGGCTCATCCCTTCCCGGGAAGGAGCTGGAGACTACCGGTTTCAACAGAGACGTGTGGAAGACCGGGTGTATCCTGTAGGAGTCGGCAGTTCCAATTCAAAGGCCACAGAGTTGATTACTCGCTTGATTTTAAAAGGGCCTATGAATCTTGGTCCCAATTTCCGTGAAGGGATCGGCAATTTGAGGTTGGTGGCGGAGAGCCATACTTCCTCCCCAACTTTGAAGATTGGATTTTCCTTCCTACCTTTGTCATAGTGTCTCTTGTAAGACTCCTGGGCGTTTTGCATCATTTCCTGGAGTGTCAGAAAATTAGATTGAACAAAGGCTATCCGATCTTGAACAGCAGGAACAGAGCTCTTCGGAATGTCATCAGGGAGGAAGGAAGGATGGAAGCCAAAGTTGGCCCAAAAAGGAATTTGACTGGTGGCTGAATGCACCGAGTTGTTATATGCAAATTCAGCGTAGGATAATAGGGAGGACCAATCGTCTTGTGAGGCTGAGCAAAAACAACGGAGATATTGTTCTAGGGTTTGATTGGTTCTCTCTGTCTGTCCGTTGCTCTGGGGGTGATATGCCGATGATAGGCAAATCTTGACTTCTAAAGATTTGCAAAGTTCCTTCCAGAATTTCGACGTGAATTGAACGCCTCTGTCAGAGGTGATGCTCTTATGCATCCCATGGAGCCTGATTATCTCCTGAAAAAAGGCTTTGGCTGTATCTGCAGCAGAGGGGGTACCGATCATGGGCACGAAGTGTGCCATTTTGGAGAGGCGGTCAATTACGACCAGAATCGTGGTAAAACCTCCAGAGGGCGGTAGATCTACAATGAAGTCCATGGACACATCTGCCCACAGACGTTCAGGGATAGGCAAAGGTTTGAGTAGTCCCCAACTCTTGGTTTTGGGTCCCTTATTCCGTTGGCAACGGGTACAGGAGGCAACATAGGACTTGCAATCTTGTCTCCAACCAGGCCACCAGAAGGAGCGAGAGATTAGTTCCATGGTTTTTTTGGCTCCAAAGTGGCCAGCTAGTTTGTGGTCGTGGAAAGTTTTCAGAATCAGTTGCCTTGTTTCCAGAGGGACGAAGACTTTACCTTGGGACCAGAGCAAGTCATTACGCTTCTCCAGGGAAGGGGTTACTTGGTCAGGACAATGCTTAGAGGCAGCTTTTATGGAGGTTAGTAGATCAGCCTGTGGGATGAGCAGAAAGTTTTGTGCTGATAGGATGGTACTTGGTTCCTCTGCTTGAGGGGTCTCGGGAAACATCCTAGAGAGTGCATCCGCCTTCACGTTCTTGGAACCGGGCCTATAAGAGATATGAAAGTTAAACCTGGTGAAGAAGAGGGCCCATCGGGCTTGTCTGGGTCGAAGACGTTTTGCTGTTCTCAGATATTCTAGATTTTTATGATCCGTGAATATCATGACAGGGTGAGGGGCTCCCTCCAGAAGGTATCGCCATTCTTCCAGAGCGAATTTGATAGCCAATAGTTCCCGGTCTCCGACGTCATAATTACGTTCCGGAGAAGTTAGTTTACGAGAGGCAAAGGCTACTGGATGAAGAAGGGATTTGGGGCCCTGCCTTTGAGAGAGGATGGCCCCAGTGGCTGACTCTGAAGCATCTACTTCCAGAGTAAACGGCAGTAGCTGATCTGGATGCTTCAATACAGGTGCCGATGTGAATGCATTTTTTAGTTTATCGAAGGCATCCTGAGCTTCCTGTGACCAGTGAAAGCGGTAGCCCTGGCGTGTCAGTTGGGTTATAGGTGCCACAATAGAGGAGAACCCCACAATGAACCTCCTGTAGAAGTTGGCGAAACCTATAAACCGTTGTACCCCTTTCTTGTCTGTTGGGGCTGGCCATTCCTGGATAGCTTTGACTTTCTGCGGGTCCATTGCGACCCCATTGGTAGAAATAATAAATCCCAGAAATTGCACAGTGGTTTTCTCAAAGTCACATTTCTCGGCCTTGAGGTAAAGTCTATGTTCTCGGAGAATAGTGAGGACCTTGATGACATGGATTCGGTGCAGTTCAAGGGAGGACGAAAAAATAAGAATATCGTCTAAGTAGACTACTAGGAAGTCGTCCAGGTGTTTACGGAAAATGTCATTGACCAGGTGCTGGAAAGTAGCTGGGGCGTTGCAAAGCCCGAATGGCATGACCAAGTATTCAAAATGACCGAACCTAGATCTAAAAGCCGTCTTCCATTCGTCTCCAGCCCTGATCCGGATGAGGTTGTAGGCCCCTCGAAGGTCCAGTTTAGAGAAGATCCGAGCTGATCGGAATCGTTGGAACAACTCCGGGATGAGAGGAAGCGGGTATCTATTTTTAATAGTAATTTTATTTAATTCCCTATAGTCGATGCAGGGTCTCAAAGTCCCGTCTTTTTTTTCAACGAAAAAGATTCCGGCACCGGCTGGGGAAGAAGAGGGGCGAATGAATTTCTTTTCCAGATTTTCCTCAATGTAAGACTTGAGGGCCTTCAACTCAGATTCGGACAAGGGAAAGATGCGGCCGAATGGAATTTTGGAGCCAGGCAGAAGGTCAATGGGGCAATCGTAGGGACGATGTGGTGGTAGGCGGTCGGCCTGCTGTTTGTCGAAGACGTCCTGGAATTCCAAGTATGCTGATGGAACATGTGGTAGGTTATCCGGTTGAGGGGTTAAAGTAGCACAGACAGTTGGAAGTGCAGAAAGACAGTGTTGGGAACAATACGAAGAAGTGAAGTTAACTTCCCTTTTGGCCCAGTTTATATGAGGCTCATGTGCTTGCAGCCAAGGGAGGCCCAGGATGATGGGGAACATGGGAGATGGGATGAGGTCAAATCGGAGGTATTCTTGGTGGCCTGAATCCGTGATAGCAAGGACGGGTTTTGTTTCTTGCGTAATTACCCCTGAACGAGGCAGGGATCCATCCGCCAGACGAACCTGAAGATAACGGTCCTTGGTTTGCAGAGGAAAGTGAAGTTGGGAAGCAAGTGAAGAGTCCAGAAAGCAGCTGCAGGCTCCTGAATCAATAATTGCCGGTAGGCGGGTTGCTCCTGTTGGTAGCTGTAGAGAAATAGAAAGAACAACATAAGTCTGTGTTAAGCCAGAAACTTGGTAGTTCAAAGTGTCTTTGAGGGTACACTTACTAGGTCTTACTGGGCAGCTCCGAAGGAAATGGCCAGTACCCCCGCAGTAAAGACACAGATTGGCCTGACGCCTGCACTGCTTTTCTTTAGGAGAAAGGGGAGGACGAACCAGACCAAGCTGCATGGGTTCAGGCTCGGGAGGAGAAGATGCTGTAGGAACTTGGATGGGTGGATAGGCAGAAGCTGATCGGGGCAAAGTCCAGTTTGGACGGGTAGTCTGGAAACGCTCAGAACGCCGCTCCCGCAGGTGTCTGTCAAGCTGAGTGACAGACTGGATCAAATCTTCCAGAGTAGTTGGAACACCAATCCTGGCCAGCTCGTCTTTAAGAGCCTCAGACAGTCCTTAGCGATATTGGTATTTAAGGGCCGTCTCATTCCAGCCAGTGTCAGCTGACCATTTCCGGAATTCTGCCGTGTAGTCCTCCACCGGCCTTCTCCCCTGGGTTAAACTGTGGAGAACAGACTCAGCTGTGGCTGATCGCTGAGGATCGTCATACAGCTGCGCCATACTCTCGAAGAAGGTGTCCACGGAATCTAGTATGGGGCTGCTTTGCTCCATCAGGCCATGGGTCCAGGCCTGAGGTTCATCGGTTAGAAGGGAGATGACGAATCCCACCTTTACCACTTCCGAAGAGAAAGTCCTGGGTTGAAGGGCGAGGTAAAGAGAACATGCGTTTTTGAAAGCCCGATATTTCTTACGGACGCCAGAAAATCGTTCAGGCAGGGGGACCCTGGGTTCAGGGGTAGCCATTACTACGGTGGGGTTTGCCTGATTTTGAGACGTGGAGGCAACATTGGCAGCGGTGGCAGCTGGTGATGCTGGTCCTGTAGCTCCAGTAAGTAGCTGAAAGCGGCCATCCATTTGGACATAACCTTCTTGTAATTTCTGAACCGCATCGGTTAGTGCGGTGACTTGCTGACATAGGGTCTCGAACGGTGAACGCACCCTGTCGGCCTCAGACATCTGGCTGGTTTGTACTGTAAGGGTATGTACTTACAGAGGCCGAGATGCCGAGAGTGGCTCACCTTTGCGACTTGACGCACTCCACCCCCTGGAGTTGAGACAGGGAGTGGATGGCGAGAAGTGGCACCGGCTACCGGCAGGTGGTGGGTACTTGTAGACGGTCCGTTAGTGCTGAGTAGACTGAAGAACAGGCTTAAGCAGGAACTAGCCGGATTGGTAAAGTTCAAACAGCAGGAGACAATTGAAGCCGGTGCAGGTTGAGTCCGGGTTGCAATTGCAAAGGTAACAGTCCCGGCTGGGGGTCTAGCACAGCAAAAGGTAACAAGTCCAGAGAATACCGGGAACCAGGCAGGAGTTCAAAGGAAACGTGGAAGTCCAAAGGTACAAGCAGGAGGTCAAGGATTGTAGACAGGCAGCAGATCCGAGTCACAGGCCGAGGGTCAAAACACAGGAGAAGGCAGAAGTCCATATAACAAGCCGAGGGTCAGGTCCAGGAGAGAGATCAGAGGAATCAAGCCAGTCCGGGTCGCAAGGAGATTTTCAAGATAGTTTTCCAGAGTCTTGGGTATACAGGAAAGCTGACAAACCAGCAACTTGTCAGTGCAACTGGGTTTCTTTAAATAGGCCCGCCTGGATTCCTATTGGTGCACTGCGTCGGCGCGCGCACCCGAGAACGTAGAAGCGCCGTCCCGCGCACGCGCATGCGCCGAAGCATCATTCCGCCGCGCGTGCGCATTGGGCGCTGATTGGCGCTGTTGGACGGATTTCCCTGACAATATGCTTGTTTCCATTTTTTTAAAATAAAATACTACACAATATGATTTTCTTTTGGGTTTCACATGTGATGAGTCAAAGATACTTGGGAAGCAAAGGTAAATAAAGGAGAAGACACACAGTTGGTGATTTTGACAGTTTGTTGAGCCCATTTGGTATAAGTGGATTGGAAATCTGATAAGAGGCTTGAAAAGTCATCTGCAGGATAACACTCACCTTTTAGAATTGTTGGGAACCCAGAGGAAGACCAGCCGAAGATATCAGAGGTCTGTGAGGGAGCTCTGGGACACCACATCACTGGAGTGGAGGTGAGTATAATTTCACTTTAAAATTTCTAAATGTCCCCTATATACGTAACATCTCCACTTTTTGAGTTCAGGTCCAACTATAGTCCCCTGCAAGCCCAGTTATGACTGATCCATTTTAAATTAATTCATGAAACTTTCTGAATAATAATGTTTTTACATAGATACAGTAAAAAGTAACTCAGCTGTTTTAAAAACACGTTACATTTTCTTCTCTATTATTTGTATAATAACATTTTATTTTACCCAGCTCTACCATATTGGCATCTACCACTAATAAGCATTTTTCCCCCAGAACTTTAATAATCCCACTTCAGTTCAGTCCCTCTGAAATACTCATTTACATTGCCAGTGCACTTTTTATTTCATAAATCTTTTAAATTAGGACTTCCATGATTGATTTCAATTAAAAATATTGCACTTTTTCTATAACAAGATCATGAATTATTGAACAGAACATTCAGTTCTATTAACAAAAAGTATTGTACAGAGCTATTCCAATTAGGATCCATCTCTTTAGGTCACATTATATAAAAATTACATACTATAATTAATGTATGCTAAGACAAATACAAGATGTATAGAACTGGTTTCCACCTTATAATTAACAATGATGTTTTGCAGATAATATTATGGTTAGATACCTTCCTGAAGAGCCAATCACGGCGAAACATATGTTGGAGCAGAGGATCCGTCATTTACGGGTCCATATTTGATACCCCACATCAGGCTTTGCTCATCGGAGCGAGACGTGGAACGCACACCACCCCCAGGGATCAGCTGACTCATACACGCTGTTTACACCTAGTGCCAGGCCAGGCACTATTACATGTGAGTGTAACTGCTATTATTGCTGCTTTTTTTACTTTATTAAAAATGACTACACTATGAGACTTTTATCCGTGTCTCCTGTGGAGTAATTTTTAACATTCTAGCCCCATCCTGAGTGTACATTGGAGTGGATTTATGCCATTAGCAGAACCAATCTGGTGTCCCCAAAGCGTTTTTTTGACCATCCTGTAAAAAGGGGTCAAACAGCTCTGGTGAGTGGCCATCTTCATACTGAGCACTCGTGGTGGAAGGTCTAGAAATTTTATCTCAGAGCATTCCGTTTTGGTGTTGGGATTTATTCACTTATGGATTTTATGCTTGCTTATTTTTTCATTTATGTGCACATTTAAGTTTGATGCAGTGTTTTTCTTTGTGCCAGTTTTTCACATGAACATGTATAGCGCCTTATTCTTTACTTTATAATTCTATTCAGTTCTATTACAAAAAGTATTGTACAGAGCTATTTCAATTAGGATCCATCTCTTTAGGTCACATTATATAAAAATGACGTACTATAATTAATGTATGCTAAGACAAATACAAGATGTATAGAACTGGTTTCCACCTTATAATTAACAATGATGTTTTGCTGATAATATTATGATTTTTTTTTTTAACAAGAAAGGTTGGTCTTTATTGAGAAGTTATCAAATAACAAGAGATACACAGACATTTCCTACACAAATACATGGCAAAAATAAGTACACACCAGCAATACAGAAACCAATGTCAATCCAGCCCAGTAAATCATAACACAGCCAGGATTTATTTTTCCAAAGCAAATTAAAATAACATCCTAAACCTATTGGACCCAGGGAAGCCAGACCCGGTCAAACTTCTTGGGACAACCCCTGCTAACGTACGTCAGCTTATACATCGGCAGGATCGCATTAACAGAGGAGTCCCAAGAGTCAACTCTGGGGGGGGCAGGGGAGGACCATTTTTTAAGAATTTCTTTTTTGGCGTAGAACAGTAACATAGATACTAGTAACTTCGTGTACCTGGGCCTCTGGTCATCGTCATTTATCCCAAGTAGGGCCAGTTCAGGCGATATTGGTAGAGACAATGCCAGACGGATATTGATACACTCAAAGACCTCGGTCCAGAATACCACCACCAAGGGACAGGTCCAGAACATGTGAAGAAATGTACCGACAGAAGAGTGACATTTCGGGCAGCTAGGGGATCTCTCTGGGTATATCATGTGCAGTCTCTGAGGTGTGTAATATATGCAATGTATAAATTTAGTCTGCAGTACTTTATCTCTGGAGGATATCATCAACTTTGATCCATCCTCAAAACATTCCTCCCAAGTAGCTCTGTCTAGGCTGGGAACATCAGTCAGACATTTTTCCCAAAGAGCGTCAATCTTAGGCGAGTCAACTACCAACAGGGCAAGATAAAGAGCAGAGAGCGTTTTTTTAAGATCTTCCTGAGCCAGCAACCTCTCAATAGGGTCCGTCGCTAAACTAACAGTTTGGGGGAACTGGGCCCTAGCAGCATGTCTCAGCTGAAAATACCTGAATAGCATCTGCACAGGCAGCCCATACTGAGCAACCAACTCCCGGAAGGACAACAGTCTTCCAGAGCGAAAGATATCTTGGAGGGTCTTAATGCCATACCCAGCCCAAAGGTGCAGGTCATGGATCGTCCGAAAGTGGGGGAGGGAGGGGTTACCCCCATAAGGGACAGAAGGGAGAAAAATGGTTCGGGCGCATAAATCTCTTATGAGCAATGGTCCATACTTTGAGGGTCGTCCTGGTGGGTCCTGGAAGAGATGGGTGTGCAGCAACACCCCGATATACCAGGTTTCCCAACTCCCGAAGCGAACCCAAGACAGCGGCCTCCAAGCAGGTGGCCGCGTTTGACCTGGATTGCATGAACCACCAGCGAACTGTGACCAGGATTGCCGCCCAATAATATACCAAGAGGCTGGGGAGCGCAAGACCCCCACAGCGGACTGGAAGCTGTGAGGCTGACCTCGCCAGCCTAGGCGAGGAACCCCTCCAGATAAAGGAGCCTATACAGACATCCAGCTCCCTAAAAAATTAGCCAGGGAGCCAAATCGGGCAGTTCCGAAACACATAAGTAAATCTGGGTAGGAATAACATTTTCAGTACATTTATGCGACCGAGGAGGTTAAGGGGTAAGTCCCTCCATCTGATGCAATGTTCTTTGAGTCTCCCGACAAGGGGCACCAGATTGAGGCGGCGAAAGTCCAGTAGATCCCTCGACACCACAATTCCGAGGTATTTAAACTCCTGGACCCAAAGCAGCGGAGTATGAGCGGCTCCGCTCTGGGACCTAGGATCTAGTAGGGAACAAGACAGATTTTGACCAATTAATCCTGACCCCTGAGAAGCGGCCGAATTCCTCAAAGATCTGCAGAGCTGCCTGCAGTGAAGCATCTGCGTCATGAAGGTATAGTAAGGTGTCATCCGCATAAAGGGAGACCTTCTCCTCCAGCGGGCCAACCCACAGGCCCCGAACAGCAGACGAGCCCCTAATCAGGCTCAAGGGCCAGGGCAAACAAGCTTGGTGACAAGGGACATCCCTGCCGGGTGCCCCTCTGGAGGAGAAAAAACTCTGACAATCTGTCATTAGCATGGACTCTGGCTCTAGGGGACTCATACAGCATACCCAACCATTTAAGAAACCGTGACCCAAACCCGAATCGCCTCAGAACCTCCCACAAGTAACCCCATTCCACCGAGTCAAAAGCCACTATTGTCATGGGAGGTGTCCAGATTAAGAAACAACCTGCGGATGTTAATGTCCGTACCCTTATCCGGCATGAATCCCGTTTGATCCAGATGGATCAAATCTTCCATCACCGTGATCAGACGTAAGGCAAGAATTTTGGCCAATAGCTTGGCGTCAGCATTAATAAGAGAAATGGGTCTATACGAGCCACATTCCTCTGGATCCTTACCAGGCTTGGGCACCAACACCACAACAGCATCAGCCATCGATTCCGGAAGGGAACCTAGCTCCGAAAATCTCTGAAAAAGAGTAGTCAGCCTAGGCGCCAGTAATTCCTGATTCTCTGAATAGAATTCAATGGGAATGCCATCCAACCCAGGGGCCTTCCCCGACTGCATACAACTCATAGCTGCCTGCACCTCCTCTAAAGTAATGTCCTTGTCTAGGTCCGCACTCTTGTCTGGGTCAAGTGTGGGGAGGGGGACCCCATCTAAAAAGTCAGAAAGGTCTGTACCAGTATAGGTCACCCTGGTTGAATAGAGGTCCTGATAGAAGTGGAAAAATCTAGAACAAATGGATTCAGGGGTAGTCAGCAAAGAGCCGTCTGCATCTCTAAGCCTGCCCACATGAGTAGTAGCATGCTGACCCCTGGCCAACCAGGCCAAGAGCTTGCCATTTTTATCACCAAACTCGAACACCCTCTGAGCACTATCCAGAATGGACTTCCAGCACATCTGACATAACCAAGTTAAAATCCCCCACCAGAAGCACCTTATCCACCCCATATTGAACTGCCATCTGCATCACCGAGTGGAGGAAGGTCGGATCCGCAGGGGGAGGCAGATAGAGTCCAACAATGACATAGGGAGCATCCCCTACTAGAGCATGTAGAAGAACAAACCTACCACCAGGGTCAGTCCGGACCTCCTTCAGCTGGAAAGGCAAAGATCGGTGCACAAGAATGCTCACTCCCCTAGCATAGTTTGAATAGGAGGCATGGTAATGTGCACCCACCCAGGCCCATCTCAGCCCCAGGATCCTAGAGCCCACCAAGTGCGTTTCTTGCAATATACAGATTTTTGGATTATGTTGTTGAATGAATTTAAACACCAGTGACCGCTTGATAGCAGAATTAAGGCCCCTGACATTCCACTACATCACTGTAAAATTAGCCATCATGTAATTGTAGCATAAACAAAAGAGTGTATCTCATATGCCTCAGCCATGGTCCTCTGAGGGAGCGCAGCGCCCCCGCACCAAGCAGTGCAGTCACCAAGTAAAACAAGGCCGTAGAGCACCGCACCCCCCCCCCCCCCCCAGTGGATTCAAGAGAACATACCCGAGGGACACAAAACAAATTAGATATCTTAAAGACCAACCAACTAAGTGTATATACAGAGAACAAAGCAACCCAAAAAGCAACAGTAGTACAGACGGCAACGGCCATCCAACCCCTACCCCCCACCCTGTGTCCCCCTAACATGGAGGAGCACATATATCCCCAAACCAAAGAATGTCAAATGACTAAATCCAAGGAGATTGGAAGGCGTGAGCCGCAACAGTCCGGCCCATCTAGTCAATAATGACCGTCAGACAGTAGAAAGTCAAATAGGACAACAAAAAAGAAAAAAAAATAACCAGAGAAAATATTTCAAATTGCGTCTACTGGCTTGGAATGCTGAAATGAAGAATATAACATGTCAGCGCAGTCATACTGATCTCCTGGGTAGAGCAAAGTGCAGCAAATGAAGGGCCACTCGACAGGTGTAACAGATAGGGGGTCCCAGTGTCTCTCCAGGCAAAACGTATGATGTGGGCTCTGGAGTACAACATCAGTCTATTCAGATTGAACAACCCCCAGAAAATAAAACAAAGTCACAGACCTCTAGAGAGTGGCCCAGCAAACAATAACAAGATTCCAAAAAAAAAAGAAATTACATATTCAGGGCAGGTAGATCCTTATGGAGGCAGTGTGTCTCCAGCCATGCCCCCGCATCCTTAGGATTAGCAAAGATCCTCACAGTCTCACCATCGACCACCCGCAATTTAGCCGGGAACATGATGCTGTAGCTGATTCCCTTTGTTCGGAGAGACACTTTCACTCCATCAAAGGAGCGGCGCTGCCTTTGCGTCTCCATTGTGTAAACCGGGAAGAACATCAGCCTGGTGTTTCGGTACGGGAGATTGCCTGCCAGGCAGGCGGCACGTAGCAGCTCATCCCTATCCCGGAAATTCAACAGCCGAAGGAGAAAGGTACGGGGTGGGGCCCCCTCCGGACCCGGTCTCGGCGGCATGCGATGTGCCCTTTCAACCGTACAATAGGGGGATAGTTGGGCCGCAGGAAGCAGGGTCTTAAGAAGATCTTCTATGAAGGCCGTAGGATTGCGCCCCTCCACCCCCTCCGGGAGGCCGACAATGCGTATGTTGTTGCGCCGACTGCGGTTCTCGGCGTCTTCCGCACGGTACTCGAGCGCCTTTACCTTAGTTAGCAGGGTCCGGATGGAGGCATCATGACTGGTTCCTGCATCCTCTACATCGCCGACCCGGTGTTCAGCTTCCGTGAGTCTGGAGCGAATTTTGTCCAGATCTTGGCGCAGCAAGCCCACGTCCAACTGCATGGCTTCGATCTTATTAGTGAGCGTCGTCTGGCAGGTAGTGATAGCCGCTTGGCAGGTCGTGATAGCCGCCATCACCTCTGGGATGCCAGGCGGGGAGGCCGCAACGCTCCCTTCCTGGTCCGTCTGCGACGCCATATTGTGTTGGCGCGCTGGCTCAACTTGCGGTGAACAGGCCGGACTCATTGTGGCCACGATATCCGCAGGAAACTTCCGCTTCGGGCCCCCGGAGGTTCTGGACGGCATACAGGTGCAGTGGATCCTAAATAAGAGAAAATCCACCCAGGAATGGAGTCAATAACGGATTATTTTCCAGCAGAGCTCAGTAAGCACGTCTACTCAGTCTGCAATTCCGGCCACGCCCCCGATAATATTATAATTAGATACCTGTTGAGTTGAATGAAGCAACTAATTAACTTCTGTTTTGATGTGAAGTATATATTTCAGAACCACCGTCAGCCTTTTCTCACAGTTCTTGCCCTTTTGGGGAGACAAGACCCTGGTTTGCAACCACAGTTATCAACCTCGGTTTTGTTTTTAATGGACACAATGTCCAAAAATCCTGAAAACAACTTTTTTTCACAGGCACATCATCATTAATATATATATAGTTTCACTTTGTATACAGTATTTGTGGTAATAACACCTTACTAATATATTTTAGTACTATGCCTTTATCTATAGTTACTAAATATAACCTTCCAACAATTCTGAGGTCTCCTACATACAGCAAGATTTAATCTTAGAATGCAAACATTACTCTTAAAAACATTGGGTTTAGAGAGCATTTATAAAGCTTCAAATTGATTTCTGGAAGCCCTTAAAGTGTCCATTAGCTCATTTGGTGTGTTGCTATGGCAATTTCTATAGTGATTTTATGATAATGATATAGAGTTTAGGTTTAGTTACAGTGACCCTTCCCCCCCCCCTCCATTGATATGTCTGGACGTTCTTTGCAGGAAGCAGGAAATGGGCGGGAGGGGCTTGGAAAGGGTTGAGGAGAGACGTGTGTTGGAACAACAGTTGGTGTTTGGAAGGACAAAGGAAGGAGTTGGTGTTTGGGAGGACAAAGGAAGGAGACATGGCTGCCTGAAGCTGGATAACTTTGGAGACGCTTTTGGGAGTTAGACTGAGCAAGAAACTATGGACATTACATCTTGACCTCTAAGTTGAGTAATTATTTAGTTTACTTAATGTGATATTTTGTAAGCTATAAATTGTGTTGTGTTGTGCATCCTACAGTTGTATGTGCAGATTTTTCCTTGTTTAGTAAAGCATTGATACACTACAGAAGTTAAGCTTCCTTGGTTTTACCACAAGAATTTAATAGACAGACGAAAAAGCATTACAATGGGGGGCTCGTGGCCGGAATTTGTGCTAAAATTTCAACAGAAGCTGACCTGTTTTCTGTGGTGTGTATTTTTTGCTTGTGCTGGGGGAAAAATGCTGCGTACACTGTTTAGGAAGAGTAAAGTTGCAAAGGTTTCTGGTGTCCAGGAGGACTTGAAGGCGTGCACCCTTCCTATCTGGGCCAGAAATAGTCAGTGGATGTCTGTTGCAAAGGAGCTGGCTGGATATGCTTCTCCTTTGAACAGAGCTTGGGGGGATGGAGTCTCTGATCTTTCCTCAGATTTTAGCCTCAAAAGTTTTGGGTTCAGTAAGAGAGAGATGCGGGCAGTTGCTGTGTTTGGTTTGCATTTCCTGCATGCTCTACATATTGAATCTGAAAAGAGGGAAAAGGCAGAATTAGAAAGAGATTTAATTAAGGGGCAGCTTGCAGTGGCATCCAAGTGTTTGGAAGAAACTGCAAGCAAGGCAAAAGATTTAGAAAGTAGGGTAATCAAAGTTAAACCTGCAGTGGCTTCCAAGAGTGTTCAATCCGCTGTAGGCCGAGCTGAAGATTTGAATGAGCGGTGTGCAGCCCTCATGAATAAATCTAATGATGCTCTAACAAAGGACAAAGGCCCAAAGCCTGTAAGCAGAAGTAGGACATGTGCTGCTGTTACTTCTCATAACCGGGAAGCAGAGGATTTGATCAGCTCAAATTACAGAGTTGATTCAGATACAAGGAAGACAAGGCCTATGATCTCCAGGAGACACTTGTGGATTGATTTACTTAAGGTGGGGGTCCCTAGAGAGGAAATAGATGGGATTCCTACACCAGCATTGTTTAAGAAGTGGAAGCAAATGGTTGGGAATGGTAGATTCAGTCACATTAAGTGTTTCTGTTGCCACAAAATGGGGCATTTTGCAAAAATGTGCCATACTGTGAAGCAGCAGGCCTCTGTTCTTCCAAGGACGGCACGGAGAGACATGCACGTTTATTCGTTACGTTGGAAGTCAATGCCTTTCCGTGAAAGTGTTTCAAGGCAACAGTGGGCACCCTACAATAGTTTTGCAGTTAGAAATGGGCAGATAGAGAAATGTGAGCAGTGAGCTATGTTTTTTGGCACAGTTGGAAATTAACATATAATCTGTTTTTGTCTCTTACTCTTTTCAGATATTGAGCATCGAGAGGTGGAGCAGGCAGAGCAGACGACCATGTTGGGTGGGAGGAGGAAGACCAGAAGAGAGCCTGATGAAGATGCGGATGATTTCCTAAAGGTGGCTGAATTGGAGTGGACTTTCATCTGAGCATTTCCTTATGACCAAGAGGACAACAGACTTTCATCTGGGACTTTCTTTACACAAACTGCCAAAGACATTAACCCTGCTCAAAAGTAATGTTGCAGCCTTCCAGAGACAAAGCAAAAGTCTGACCGCCCAGATGGGGGTCAAAAGGGAATTTTTTCCTCCCATTTAGGGGGGTTTATTTCGCCCTTTTCTGGACAAAAGGCTTTAAGAAGTTTCCTATATCATTCTATAAAGTCAATAGGTGGTATGTGTTGCTATGGCAATTTCTATAGTGACTTTATGATAATAATATAGAGTTTAGGTTTAGTTACAGTGACCCTTCCCCCCTCCTCCATTGATATGTCTGGACGTTCTTTGCAGGAAGCAGGAAATGGGTGGGAGGGGTTGGAAAAGGTTGGGGAGAGACATGTGTGTTGGAACAACAGTTGGTGTTTGGAAGGACAAAGGAAGGAGTTTTTTTATGGCAATAACTTGCATATAAGCCTTAAAAATGATCACTTTTGATTTTTCATGTTCGTGTCCCATAGACTTTAATAAGGTTCGCATGTTTGCTCTAACCTTTTGCCTGTTCGCATGTTCTTGTGCCAACCAAACCACGGGGTGTTCAGCTTATCCCTACTCCACAGGAGTGAGTGGAGGCTCCGATCAGGTCCACCTGAAAAACTGTGAAGGGGGCCTTACAGTTCATTTTCTTTGGAAGGCAGCAACGGCCTGATTTTTTTCTTTGGAAAGCAGCAACGGCCTGATTTTTGTTTTGTTATATATTTTTTGCCTGTAGATTATATAGAAAATAAAATAATTCTTGACAATATTGTCAAAAGAAAATCTTGTTTTCCCAAAAATGATAAATGTCTTACTATGGTATCATATGTAATAAAGCTATTGCTGAATCAATAGACCCATAGTGGAATTGTAAAAATTGCTCTTATCCAGGTGGAAATAAATAAAACGCTAAGCTATTGACAAATTAATTTGATTACTACATTAGAACGGTTTCTTTCTACATTATTTCTGCAATATAAACATTTCTGTGTTTGATTTCTTCATTAAAAACTTTGAAAACTGTTTACTTTTACAACATATTTCTTTATTTGGAAAAAAATATAAATTCATTAGGAATTAGTATTATGCACAAATTAAAATCATATACAATCTATATAGTAAAATGTATGAAAAATAAATGACATACAAGAAAATAAAGGGAAAAAATTATTTATGACAAAATTAACTGAGATAGTCCATTCACTAATCAAACTTGATATACTGTAAATGAGGAATAGGCTTTACATGTTTGTAAGTCAAAGGTAATTAGATACATATTTCAAATGATTAATGTACATGTATTTATTACATTTAGATAAAAAGATAAAAGATCGTTTCCAAGGACAGATTAGGGATTTGCTTTGGGTCAAACATGAGTTCAACTCAAACCCAGCCTGTCTGCAGTTCACTGAGCCACTGAACAAACTGGCCATATTTTGGCAGTTAGTCTGGCTGCTGCAATGACTATAGGACATCACGAAGGATCCCCTTTGCCTCATTCACATTACCATAGCTTTGAGGAGTTTGTCATATGTGGCGGAAGTGTGGCATGGAAGCATTGTTGTGCAACCAAGGTCTTGTGTTTTTTTACTTGTTCACTTTTTTGGGAATGAGTAATAATGGGTACTAATATACCTCATACTCATTTTCCTGGGAGGGGGTGTATATCTGGGACCCCCTTATTATATAGGCAGGCTTTCATATTCCTATAAGTCTTCCCCACAAATCCCCTATATCCATTATGGGGCATCAGATGTGGGAAAGAAGCCCTTGCTCCTCAACAAAAGGACAAGGTACCTTGCAAGATTGGGGTGGGCTTTACCACTCAATTTTTAAAGACAAGTGGCCTGGTCTGGTACAGGAAGGGGGGCAAGTGTTTGCTGGCCTTGTTTGCTGGCCACCCAGGTTGCATGCCTGGATAAGACTTTGGTAGAAATAATAAGGGGAACCTTTAAAGGGGAAAAACTGTGTGAGGCTCCCCTTACAATTCCTACCAAAACCTTATCAAGACCTGCATACTCATGACTATATATGCTCAATGTCACCCAGGATCCCCAAGGCACATTGCAATTTATTTATTTTTTTAAATATTTTTTTTTAAAGGTTTAAGCAATTCATTAAAGTTGAGGTAAGGAGTGCATTTATAATCCCTAATTATTATTTTTATACATTTGTTTATTTAAAGATTTTTAAGTTTTACAATGCAAGGAAAACATATAGCATGTTCAACAAGAACAGTAATTATCACTAATTATAATCATATTCATAACAGAATATATGTAGTGGAAATATTGGTCATTTGTAATAATTAATGTCATTATTTTAAGGGGTAAAATTTTTCTTTCACTCTGTCTGAAAAGTGTAATTTATTATTTATCAGTTTCTGAAAAAAGATAGATCTGTCACATAACCCATGCTGGGTACAGATAAAGACTGTTTTTGACAAAAATGTGCAAAGCTTTATAAACATTTTTTAACAAAATAAACAAGGAGGGAGAAACCAATATTTTCCTCCCAGCATTCATCAGAACTATGTATTGTAAAAGGTGTAGCATAATGTGAAAGTTAAATTTCAGACAAGTGAGTTATTTTAGGCCTAGTTTACACTTGAAGTTGGGGGTGATAAAATAGGCGATGGGGCAGTTTGTCTACTCCGAGGAATACGCGGAACTGATGAATTAAATTCCCGAGAGTAAGGGTCTAAAATGCTGACTCCCCAGGCTTGGAAGGAGTGGTTGACGGGGGACTCCTGTCCTCACACCCTTCGCCCCCCCCCTTTTTTTTTCCTCTCCCTTTTGCCACTTCTTCCCCTTCCCTTCCCCGCATTTGCTGTTGTTTCTTTTTTTACTCATTTATTTTTTGCCGAGAGGCACCCATGGGATTCTACGATTTTTCATCTTGTAATCCGGTGTATAACGTGTAAAATGCCACATGGGATACAGAGACCTCCTAGACCCTGAAGTTTCTAGTCTGCGCCTCATTTAAATGTTCACATCTTTATATGCAGATGCTTTGTGTGCTGTAGACTTATTATTTATGGAATTGTTCATGGTTATACACATCACGATTGTGGTTTCTGTATTACTGTGTGCTTTCTTTAAATAAAGTGTAGCGCTACCCCCAGTTAAGAGAGCCGCTGAATTTGTTTCGGGCCCTGAATACAGCACCGCCAACCCCCGGCAATCTACTCGACCCACTTTGGCACAGTTAGTCTAAGGGTTGTTATCTTATCACAATCTAGCAATATATGCACAATGAAAACACACTGAGGGCGAAATGTTAAAGTGTAACTAGTTTACTTCTGTGTAAAAGGCATAGATTAACACATAACACATATATTGTCTGCAGAGCCCTGCATTGGTAAATATAGTACACACTAAGGATGCTGGCGAATACACGCCAAGTGCAGCTATCCCTATCTATGCGCCCTTATGGCGCAGCAACAAAAAGTTCTACCCCCTGGTCAGGCCTGACTCAGATATAACTTAGTCTCTAGGGGAACAATTTCTTCACATGCAGCTTGAACGGTGGTGCACATATAGAAAGAAACAGTATTTGTAATCCACACGATAAGTAATAGAAGAACACTTCACCGGAGACCACACGACCCATTTCTGTTAC
The DNA here is from genome assembly GCA_029206835.1 of Rana muscosa. NCBI lineage: Eukaryota > Metazoa > Chordata > Amphibia > Anura > Ranidae > Rana > Rana muscosa. The sequence goes on along the minus strand of CM055124.1, from coordinate 223,805,601 downwards.
TAGTCTCCGGTGGAACAACAGATAAAACTTGGTGGGCCAAGGCAGTCTCTAGGCCTAATCAGAGTAAAGTATTTTTTTTGACTGAGCAGGTGCTCGCTCACCACTCCGGACGCGATCCCAGTCCGGGACTTCCACCAACTGTGTCTCCGCACACAGCGTCTGCAACGGCCGGGTCCCCGGTCCAACTGATGTCAGCAACTTGGAGAATTCGGATGCCACCCAGGCTTGCAGTGGGGTGGAAGGCTCTCTGGAAGTTGTGCAAGGCCCTGGCTTCAGGCCCTGTACTGCCGCAGATCCGCACGAGAAGCCCTGTTGATGGCAGCACGGTGTCCAAAGAGCCCGAGCTTAGCCTCGCCCCCTTCCTTTATAGCCCTACCCATGAGTCTCTGCGGTGGCCAAATGCACCCTGGGTGCCGAACAGGGTTCTGGGTAACGTAGTCCAGGGGCCTTAAAGGAGACCCCGCTACACACTCCCCCCACTTAAACTCTTTGGTCCCCAAAGATAACTGTTAACACATACTACGCACAACATGAGACAAAGATGCGTATGATGTCGGCAGAGGAAGTTCCCACCAAAAACGAGGAGGTGAACTCCCTTGCCCACAGGTCACACTGTCAGTAGTGGCCTGCCTAGCTGTGCCAGCGGGTGAGTTGGGGTTGCCCCCCACCAAATGAACAGTGGAGGGATCAGGGTCTTCCACACTCCTCCTAGCAGTGACCACAGTGTCTTCCGAGCTCTTCCCCATCTGTGGGTAAGTCAATTTTCGGGGGGGCCTTATGGTCCTTCTCATCTTTCGCTCTCTCGGGATTTCTGGTTCAGACAATACAGGTTCCTCTTCTGGAACCGACTTGGGAGTTTCCACTGGTTCTGGGACACTTGACTCAGGAGCAGGGAGATACATGGAATCTCTTGGATCCCCCTCTAAGAGTAAGTCACAGGCATCTTCCCAAGAATCTGACAAAGGACTGGACGGGATGAACTCAGTAGCTTCTGCATTCAGTATACTGTCTATGGTGTCTTCATCAGGTGGAAGATCAATAGCAGAAGTTTCTGGGGCCTGGGAAGGCCAAAGCCAATCAAGTTCTTCTCTCTCATCTTCACTTAGCTCCAAGGTCTCTGTATCCCCAATCTGAGGGGTCTGGGACCGAGTGTTCGGCCTGGGAGTATCCAGGATGGAATTTGGCTCAGGGGAACCCATCGCAGGGGGAATCCGAACTGCTTCAGCTAGTGGGAGTAGGTGGTTCCGATGCCAAGTCTTTAAGGGCCCCACCTTCCCTTCTGGCTTTAGTCTGTAAACCGGTAGGCCCAGTAGTTTCTTGCAAATAATATAGGGTTCAGGTCTCCATCTGTCTGCAAGCTTGTGTTTTCCAGGGACCCCCAAGTTCCGTAGCAACACTCTGTCTCCAGGTTGTAAATCTTGAATCCGAACTTTCAGATCAAAGTTTTTCTTGTTGCGAGCCCCCCTTTGTTCTGAGGCTGCTTGGGCCTGCCCATAGGCCAATTTTAAATTGTGTCTGAGTCTATCTACATATCCTTTGTGAGAAGTGGCAGAACAATGGTCTATGGAGGTGCCAAAGGCCAGATCTACCGGTAGTCTTGCTTCTCTTCCGAACATAAGTCGATAGGGTGAGTACCCTGTAGCGTCACTTGTGGTGCTGTTGTATGCATGCACAACTGCTGCTATGTGGTTGCTCCAATGCTGCTTCTTTTCACTGCTTAAGGTCCCCAGCATGTTTAACAGGGTTCGGTTGAAAATCTCCGGCTGAGCATCACCTTGTGGATGGTAGGGGGTAGTTCGTGTCTTCTTGATCCCCAAGGAATCCAGGAGCTTCTGGATCAGCCGACTTTCAAAGTCCCTTCCCTGATCTGAGTGAAGCCGTTGTGGTAGTCCGTAGTGTACGAAGTATTTCTCCATAAGTACTTTGGCTACAGTGGACGCCTTCTGGTCTTTGGTTGGGAAGGCCTGAGCATACCGGGTGAAATGGTCGGTTACTACCAGAACATTTCCTAGCCCACTCAAGTCGGGTTCAAGGCAGAGAAAATCAATGCATACCAAATCTATTGGGCCTTGACTTTGCAGATGGCCCATTGGGGCAGCTTGATGGGGTAAAGTCTTTCTCTGGATGCAGCGTGCACATGAGTGGCAGTATTCTTCAACTTCGGCCCTCATGCAGGGCCAATAGAAACGGTCTCTAACGAGTTGGAAGGTCCTTTCCGGCCCCAGGTGGCCATGGTTGTCGTGTAGAGCAACCAAGACAGTCTCTCTGTGTTTCTCGGGCAGAAACAATTGCCATTTGTCTTCCAGGTCATCAGAGGTGCCCCTTCAGTAGACCACTCCCTGATGCACCTGCAACCTGTCCCAGTCCTTCCTCAACAGGCAAGCTTCCTTTGAAGAGTGACGCAAGAGTCTATCTGGGTCCTGCCTCTCCAAGGTTTCCAAGACCAATCTCCCCATCGGGTCTTCTAATTGGTCACATCTCAACTCCCTCTTTGACAGTTTCTCTCCTGTCTTCTGATAGCAGTGTTCCAGCTGGTAAGTGAGCTCAGTGACTTTCTCTGTTCCACCGAACACATTCTGCAAAATGTCCAGATAATTCTGTGCATCACAGTCTTTCTTGGTCATCTTGAGGTTGCGTATGGCCTCCAAGGCAGGCCCCTTCAGACTCTCTGTGATTTTCTGTTTGTTCCGGTGTTCTGGGACTTCCCATTCTTCTAAAGCCTGAGTGGCACCGTCTAGCCACTCCTCAAATCCCTCTTCCCCGAAGGTACAGGCTTCCTTCCAGAAAATATCCTAAGTTTTCTGTATCCCGACATCGGGTAGTCTGTAGGATCCTTCTTGCACTGGGCTACAATCTCCCCCAGGACCGCGCATAATTCTGCACTGAGGGTGGCTGGTGGTGATCCGGGACTCTCTTTCTTATGCCTTCCTGCTTTTGGGGACTGCACTGGAGATATCTGTGGAGGTGATGGAATTGGTGTCTGAAACCATCCTTCCCTGACTGGCAGCGCATGCATTAAGCTATAGGTCTGATCATCTATTGCTGTTATGCTTGGACTTTTGAAATGCTCTGGGATTTCATTCTTCCATTCTATTAGTGCGTGGGTCAGCGAAGAATTCGACCTGACATCCATGACCCATGCTTTCTGGTGTGGGGACAGCGACATTATTAGCTGCTTTACCGCTACTTCTTGCCAGATCCCCGGGAGTTCAATAACTACTGCCACGGCTGAATCGGTGCCAACCACCGCGCACCATCGTTACACTTCTAATGGGTCCATGCCGGTACTTTTGGTGCGTTGCTTGCTGTATCAGGATCCCGGACTCAGAGCCCCCACGTGTAGCGCTACCCCCAGTTAAGAGAGCCGCTGAATTTGTTTCGGGCCCTGAATACAGCGCCGCCAACCCCCGGCAATCTACTCGACCCACTCTGGCACAGTTAGTCTAAGGGTTGTTATCTTATCACAATCTAGCAATATATGCACAATGATAACACACTGAGGGCGAAATGTTAAAGTGTAACTAGTTTACTTCTGTGTAAAAGGCATAGATTAACACATAACACATATATTGTCTGCAGAGCCCTGCAACGGTAAATATAGTACACACTAAGGATGCTAGCGATTACGCGCCAAGTGCAGCTATCCCTATCTATGCGCCCTTATGGGGCAGCAACACAAAGTTCTAACTCCTGGTCAGGCCTGACTCAGATATAACTTAGTCTCTAGGGGAACAATTTCTTCGCATGCAGCTTGAACGGTGGTGCACATAGAGAAAGAAACAGTATATGTAATCCACACGATAAGTAATAGAAGAACACTTCACCGGAGACCACACGACCCAGTTCTGTTACTAGTCTCCGGTGGAACAACAGATAAAACTTGGTGGGCCAAGGCAGTCTCTAGGCCTAATCAGAGTAAAGTATTTTTTTTGATTGAGCAGGTGCTCGCTCACCACTCCGGACGCGATCCCAGTCCGGGACTTCCACCGACTGTGTCTCCGCACACAGCGTCTGCAACGGTCGGGTCCCCGGTCCAACTGATGTCAGCAACTTGGAGAAGTCGGATGCCACCCAGGCTCGCAGTGGGGTGGAAGGCTCTCTGGAAGTTGTGCAAGGCCCTGGCTTCAGGGCCTGTACTGCCGCAGATCCGCACAGGAAGCCCTGTTGATAGCAGCGCAGTGTCCAAAGAGCCCGAGCTAAGCCTCGCCCCCTTCCTTTATAGCCCCACCCATGAGTCTCTGCGGTGGCCAAATGCACCCTGGGTGCCGAACGGGGTTCTGGGTAACGTAGTCCAGGGGCCTTAAAGGAGACCCCGCTACAAAAGTATTGGTTAAAAAAAAAATAGGCGATTGAGCCATATTTTTACTGGCCCAAAATGCCCCCCCCTTAAGGTGCAAAGGCACACAGGGGGTATACACATGCAGCAGCTGTGATGCTTGCATGAAGGTAAACATTAGCCTGCATTATTGTGTATTGTGTTAGAATAGTCCTTTCAGTTGAAATCTAAATGTCTGCGTACACTGACCCTTAGGCATGATCCAATTAAACTTATGGGAGACTCATGAACTAAAAACAGCCCAGGGTCTATAGTACAATGACATCCTGCTCTCAAGGCCTGATATCAATTGCATATCCTCACAGACATTTTACAAGTGCAGTAAACTTTAATTATTCATACATGTGGTCCCTGGAATTCCTCACTGCAACTAGCACTGGGCTGTGGCCCCTGGGATTGCGCCCCCAGGAGGTAGCAGGTACAGGAGGGCTACTGTGGAAAGACGGAAGATCTGGGTTAGCAACAATTAGGCAGTAAACTAGGCTGGAGAAGAAAATAGTCAAGTTCGGGCAGGGGTCTTGAAATGCAGCAAGCAAAGGGTAGTCAGACAGTCCTGGTTGACAAAGGAGAAGAAAGAAAACAAGAGAGTAGTTAGGAAACCTGGGTCAGCAACAACAGGCTACTGGCTTTAATATCATAGCTCTTGCTCATGGGTGGCTGGTTTGAAGACACAGCGCCAGTCATTTTAAAGGCTGTAGCTTAAATACCCTTTGGGTCAGAGAACACACCTAGAGTAGTTTTAGGGAACGCTAGAAGTCTTGGCAAGGAATTGTTGGGATTACCATTGTAAGTACGCAGCAGTGATTTTTGGGAGTACCATTAAAAGTACTGGCAGGGATTTTGTAATTTCTGGCAAGGAATCTGCAAGTACAATTGGTACTGGCAGGGATTCTGAGAGTACCATTGGAAGTACTGGCAGGGATTCTGGAAGTGTGATTACATAGTTAGTTACATAGTTACATTGTTAGTCAGGTTGAAAAAAGACAAAGTCCATCCAGTTCAACCATAAAAAAATAAAAATAAAAAATATCGTACAATCCCATATACCCAATTCGATACCCACAGTTGATCCAGAGGAAGACAAAAAACCCCAGCAGAGCATGCTCCAATTTGCTACAGCAGGGGAAAAAATTCCTTCCTGATCCCGCGAGAGGCAATCGGATTTACCCTGGATCAACTTTACCTACAAATGTTAGTGCCCAGTTATATTATGTACATTTAGGAAAGTATCCAGGCCCTTCTTAAAGCAATCTACTGAGCTGGCCAGAACCACCTCTGGAGGGAGTCTGTTCCACATTTTCACAGCTCTTACTGTGAAGAAACCTTTCCGTATTTGGAGATGAAATCTTTTTTCCTCTAGACGTAAAGAGTGCCCCCTTGTCTTCCTGTATTGCATGTATTCCCTCCCAGTCTAAGTCCTGGAGAGCAGCCCTCATCCTTGGAAAATTTGCTTTATTGAAATTAAGTGTTTTTATCTTTCCTGCGTGTATTTCTTGCTTACAGCTAACATCAAATGAAATCATGTTATGGTCACTGCTACCCAGGTATTCCTTTATCTGAACATTAGTAATACGCTCTGTCCCAGCAGTGCCATTACTCCAGTCAATTTCTGGGTAGTTAAAATCCCCCATTATTATCACCATCCCAGCCCTTGCAGCCCTTTCCATCTGTGCAAAGAGCTGAGTCTCCACCTCCTCATTAACATTGGGTGGTCTATAACAAACTCCAATGATTAACTTTGAACTACGCACATCTGTATGCAGTTCCACCCATAATGCTTCAGCCTCATCACACTCTCCATCAACCAGGTCCTCTTTCACACTCGCTTTGAGATCACTTCTCACATAGAGACAGACCACGCCACCTTTCCTTTTTACCCTGTCTCTTAGAAGTATTAGAAGGGTTCTAGAAGTTCTGTCAGATATTAGGCAAGTTCCATTGCAAGTACTGGCAAGGACTGTTGTAACTCATCAGAATGCATGTGTATGGTGAAATATATGCGCTATCCCAAACCAATAAGAAATTATTGTGATAAAAAAAGACAAAAAAATGTGAAATTATAAAATAAAAAATTCAAAATACAAAATGGTGCTGCAACTTAATTAGCCTGAATAATCAGCTCATAGGATTGCGAATAAAGTAAAAATGTGCAACCAAAAACAATGATATGTGCAAAATTGATGTAAAAGCATGAACACAATATTGAATATTAAAGTCCATACAGTGCTCCAATGGATAAAACCGTGATGTCGGACACTCAGATACAACTTGGTGCTTCTGTTCGGATAATATGATATAAAAAGCGTCGCTTAGCAGATTGGGTGGATCTCAGATTATAGAGATCTAAAATAGCTCATCCAGGGATCACTCAGCTTAGAAGTACTCCTTCAAGGGCTCATCCAATGCAGGGATCCTCTCTATACAATGTGCTCCTTGTTCATATGATATTCCTCACAAATGCGGTGATAACTCTCTCCCAGTAATCTCCAACAGTGGGACATATCACAGGATAGAAAGAAAAGGCTTAATGGTGCAGTACTCCAGTTTAAAAATGTATTAAAACTTCGTAGGCACGGACATCCAAAGAACAGTGAAACAGTACTTTCAAACAGCTGCATGCCTTCTGGTTCCACCACTTGCCTTGATCATTAAGTGCACTTCTGTTACTCATACTTTTACTAGTATGGAAGGCATTTTTTCACAATGTAGGTGTTATGCAACAATTCTACCAGAACTAATGATATGTTGGATAACCATAATAATTTTTTTTAAACCTTTACTTGTAGAAATAGCTGTTTACATAACTGTCAGTGTTGACGTTATTGTAGGGATGTGACCTATTTGCCGTAAAAGAGGAACGGTAGATCAGCAAGTACTCTCCAGTCTCCAGGACAGCCTGTCATTTCTTTGAATGCAGCTCAATCAACAATGCTTTTCCAAGAAAATAGGTACCTGTTGCTTATAAGTGTATGGCTGACCCAACCCTAATTATCATTTTGTTAGAGCTAAATATAGGCTGTACTTTGCCATCTGATGCCCAGCCCTTAGACATTCCTCACAAGAATCATCTAAAATGTTTTATGGATTTTTTTTATCTTCCTAATGTACACCATATCCAATATTACAGTGTGTATGGAGGAATTGTTTTCTTGATTTAAGGACTGCACTATCATTTTTTTTTTTTTTTTTAAATGTAGAATGGCTTCTTTTAAAGCGATTATATATACAGTTGTGCTCATAAGTTTACATACCCTGTCAGAATTTATGATTTCTTGGTACAATTTTTCAGAGAATATGAATGATAACACAAAAGCTTTAATTTCACTCATAGTAAGTGTTTGGCTGAAGCCATACAACAGAAACTACCCAAATGACCCTGATCAAAAGTTTATATACCCCAGTTCCTAATACCGTGTATTAACATCAATGACAGCTTTAAGTCTTTTGTGGTATTTGTGGATGAGTCTCTTTATGTTCTCAGATGGTAAAGCTGCCCATTCCTCTTGGCAAAAAGTCTCCAGTTCCTGTAAATTCTTGGGCTGTCTTGCATGAACTGCACGTTTGAGATCTCCCCAGACAGGCTCAATGATATTGAGGTCAGGAGACTGAGATTGATACTCCAGAACCTTCACTTTATTCTGCTGTAGCCAATGACAGGTCGACTTGGCCTTGTGTTTTGGATCATTGTCATGTTGGAATGTCCAAGTACGTCCCATGCACAACTTCCTGGCTGATGAATGCAAATGTTCCTTGTTATCTTGTCATCAATTTTGGCCAAATTTCCTGTGCCTTTGTAGCTCACACATGCCCAAAACATCAGCGATCCACCTCCGTGTTTCACAGTAGGAATGGTGTACCTTTCATCATAGGCCTTGTTGACTCCTCTCCAAATGTAGCGTTTATGGTTGTGGCGAAAAAGCAAAATTTTGGTCTCATCACTCCAAATGACTTTGTGCCAGAAGGTTTAAGGCTTGTCTCTGTGCTGTTTGGCATATTGTAAGCGGGATACTTTGTGGCATTTGCGTACTAATGGCTTTCTTCTGGCGACTCGACCATGAATCCCATCTTTCTTCAAGTGCCTCCTTATTGTACATCTTGAAACAGCCACATCACATGTTTTCAGAGAGTCCTGTATTTCACCTGAAGTTATTTGTGGGTTTTTCTTTGCATCCCAAACAATTTTCCTGGCAGTTGTGGCTGAAATTTTAGTTGGTCTACCTGACCGTGGTTTGGTTTCAACAGAACCCCTCATTTTCCACTTCTTGATTAGAGTTTGAACACTGCTAATGGGCATTCTAAATTCCTTGGATATCTTTTTATATCCCTTTCGTGTTATATACAGTTCAACTACCTTTTCCCACAGATCCTTTGACAATTATTTTGCTTTCCCCATGACTCAGATCCCCGAAAAGTCAGTGCAGCACTGGATGAAAGATGCAAGGGTCTGTCAGGAGTCAAAAAACTCATTGACCTTTTAGGTGAGGATGGTTACCTTTAATAGCCATTTAAACCCTTTGTGTCAACTTGTGTGCATGTTATCAGGCAAAAATCACCAGGGTATGTAAACTTTTGATCAGGGTCATTTGGGTAGTTTCTGTTGCCATTATGATTTAAAAGAGTAAACACAGTTGATTGATAATAAATGGCTTCTGCCAAACACTAACCATGAGTGAAAGAAATGTTTTTGTGTCATCATTCATATTCTCTGAAAAATGGCCAAGAAACCATAAATTGGGCCAAATTTGGATATTTTCACTTTTGTTGCCAGCGGTTTAGACATTATTGGCTGTGTGTTGAGTTATTTTCAGGGGACAGCAAATTTTCACTACTTTACATTGTAGCAAAGTGTAATTTCTTCAGTGTTGTTACATGAAAAGATATAATAAAATATTTACAAAAATGTGAGGGGTGTACTTACTTTTGTGAGATATATATATATCTCACAAAAGTGAGTACACCCCTCACATTTTTGTAAATATTTTATTATATCTTTTCATGTAACAACACTGAAGAAATTACACTTTGCTACAATGTAAAGTGAGAATTTGCTGTCCCCTCAAAATATATATATATATCAAGCTTGTTTATACACATGCGTAATAAACATAAATTTAAACCGATTTAATCAAAATGACATAATGGCAAATTGCACAGGAAGGGAGAAAAGTGACAAGAAACACATAGTATTTTTCTATTTGCCTGTTTCTTGGGGTGTTACCTCTCTTCTTGATGGAATTGTCATCATGGAAGGAATAGAAAAAGTAAAGAAGGTGCTCTCCTAGTGTGGTAGTGTCAGTTGGAGATGTATGTAGTGCACGGGTGACAAGTACAGGCTCATCTGGATAGGTGGCAATGAAATAGAACACTACTAAAGGCTTACAGGGATATTGTGAAGCTGCCCACTTATCCACTAAGGATCAAGGAAAATCCTGTATGTGGTCCCTTATGTTCTCATCCCTCTCCAGTACTGAAATACATTTTCAGCAAGTCTTTAAGCAGGCTAAAAAGTCAATTCTTCCTATCACAGCCCTGTCCCCTTAGACATATATCACAAATTGTACTGTTTTTCTTAGAATAATGTCTTTATGTAATGAAAAACTTTCCAATTTATGTTCCTGAATGGCTACTGACTATGTATTTTGATCTCTCTTCTGCATGTTTTGTTGCTGCATTGTGAAGAAAGGATCCTTGAAGGGTAAACCTTTGTGTTTGCTGGCTCATTACAGCCTCTCTATTTGAAACTCGTCCTTACATAGGTTTACAGTATATACACCCACACAAATGTTTTACATGTCTGTGCCTACTTCACTGTGCTGTGACCCATCCAGGGGGTCCTGCACACCCCACTACTGAGATAATCCCTTACAATATATATATATATATATATATTGTGTGACAGCAGGAAGGTAAAGTCACCTGGTTGCATCCAGGGGGGTAGATATATTTCGCCCAGATTCAGGCTTTACGCCGACTTATACAACTAGGTGGAGAGTTGTATAAGGCTAGTGGGCTCATGGATGACTCATACCTCTAGGGAGAGGGCTGGGCGTCGTGCAGACAGGGAGTTGATGAGACCAGCTGAAGCTTGTCAGCTCATTTAGGCCTCTATAAGAACTCCCAGCTTCATTAGATGTTAGCTCATGCCTGGAACCAGACCTGTGTGGACTGTCTAGGGAGAGTGAACCCCTGTGCGGTGAGACAAAGCCTGTGTGGCTATTTGCTTGGACATTTAAAACCAGGGACTTAGGGACTAGGACAGCACTAGGCTGATCCCAGTTGTTAGTTAGGAAACCTGTATGTTTAGTCAGAGGTCAACTTGACCAGGATTTATTTTGGTTATGTTTCTTTTGCTTTGCTGTGTTTTGTCACTGTAAATAGAAAATAAACCGCACCTTTTTGATTTTGAAAACCACAACCTCCGTTTGCTGGGCCTGTTTTGTGTGGGGAGCCCATCCCGGGGGTCACACACACCCGCTGCCGAGCTAACCCCCTCACAGTTGGTGGAGAACCAGTGGCAGTTTTTTTTTAAGCCAGCATGGAGGAGATACTGAAGCAGCTGGCTCTAGCAAATGCCAATCAACAGCAGACAAATGCAGGTTTGCAAAAGAGCCTTGCAGCTCATCAACAGAGCCTTGCAGCTCAACAACAGAACTTCGCAGCCCAGCAGCAAGCTCATCAACAGAGCCTTGCAGCCCAGCAGCAGACAAACGCAACTTTGCAACAGAGTCTGGAGGCTCAGCATTGAGCCCAGCAGCAATCTGAGGCCCGCTTCATAGACCTGTTGCAGAAGCAAGAGCAGAGACTACAACAACAGATGGAAGCAGTAATGCAGCAACGTCCGCAGACCAGTGAGGAAAGCCGTCCCACTAATACCGCATCCTTTGGGGTGAGTCGTTTATTGACAAAAATGACTGGAGAGGATGATCCAGAGGTATTTTTGACCACATTTGAAAGGACCGCTGAAAGAGAAAAGTGGCCTGAGGAGCAGTGGGCTGGACTGGTGGCTCCTCTGTTAACTGGTGAATCGCAGAAAGCTTACTATGACCTAGAGCCTAACCAAGCAAAAGACTATGTGATGCTAAAAGCTGAAATATTGGCAAGGCTGGGTGTCACCCAGGCTGTCCGGGCTCAGCGTGTGCATAACTGGACTTTCCAGCTTGGAAAACCCCCCAGGTCTCAAATGCATGATCTCATTCACCTGAGCAGAAAGTGGCTACAGCCAGAGACTTTGTCCGCACCAAAGATTGTGGAACGTGTTGTAATGGATCGGTTTTTGAGAGCTCTTCCTACTGCCATCCAAAAGTGGGTAAGCCATGGAGACCCAGAGACGGCCGATGGTCTTGTGGATCGTGTGGAGAAATACTTGGCTACAGAGAACCTGACGGCCTCTTCCAGAGACACTCGGACTTTCCACCCTAAGACCAGACCATCCCCAGGGGCGGATAAGAGGATTCCAAGGGGTGAGGGTGGAGAGAGTGAGAGGGTGGGAGCTCTACCCCAAGTTTGGCGAGAACAGCCTGGGAAATCAGCGGCTCAAGAGGCGGCAAGAAGGATCGTTTGCTACCGCTGCCGGCAAGCGGGACATATTGCAGCCAATTGCCCGGTTGTGGAGGAACCCATGCAGTGTGACTTTCTGACGGGCAGACGTCAGTCGCTGTGTGCGACAGTCGCATGCACTGCCATTCGAGGAACTGAGAAACATTTATGCAAAATGTGTGTTAATGGTAGAAATGTTGTGGTATTGCTGGATTCAGGTAGCCTTGTGACCCTGATAAAGGCTGAGTTAGTTAAAACAGAGGTCTCTGGGAATAGCAAGGTAGCTGTTATTTGTGTGCATGGGGACACCCGAGAGTATCCAGTGACTACAGTGTGTTTCGAGACCCCCAAAGGTACCCTCTCTCATCCAGTGGGCTTAGTATCTCAGTTACCGCATGACGCCATTGTGGGAAGGGATTTTCCGAAGTTCTGGGAACTGTGGGATGATCCTGAGCCCCTCACTGGTGCCCCTATGTACCAGGAATGTGATAGCCAGAACTCCCCTGAGAGTGGTGAGGACTCTCCGGAATTTCCCTTATCAGTATTGGCAGGGGAGACTCAAGAAACTGGAGAGGAGCCCACCTCCTCAGACGAAAACCTACCGTCTGTGGAGTTTTCTGATCTTGAGGTTCACAGGGAAAACTTTGCCACAGAACAGTTGAAAGACCCCGCCCTAATAAAGGCACGGGAAAACGTAGTGAAAATAGATGGCGAGTTAGTGAACCCAGATAATACCTGCACTTACCCATACTTCAGCGTAGAGAAGGACCTACTGTATCGGGTGGCAAAAAGGGCAGAAGAAACCGTTGAGCAGCTTGTGGTGCCCAAACCTTACAGGAAGTTGGTGTTGGAGTTGGCCCATGGGCACATTCTTGGAGGTCATCTGGGGACAGAGAAAACCCGAGAGAGGGTATTACAGAGATTCTATTGGCCGGGGGTGATGAAGGACGTAGAAAATTATTGTTCCTCCTGCCCTGTGTGTCAGAGGTTGGCCCCGATGCCACATTTCCGTAGCCCGCTGGTCCCTCTACCCATCATTGAGGTCCCGTTTGAGAGGATCGCCATGGATTTGGTAGGTCCTATAATCAAGTCCGCTAGGGGGCACCAGTACATATTAGTTATAATGGACTATGCCACCCGTTATCCAGAAGCGATCCCTCTCCGAAATACCTCGGCCAAAACCATAGCCAAAGAGCTATCTCTTGTTTTTAGCCGGGTGGGTATTTGTAAAGAACTGCTTACGGACCAAGGTACACCCTTTATGTCCCGGGTTATGAAAGAGCTGTGTAAATTGTTCAAAGTGACGCAATTGCGTACGTCTGTGTATCACCCCCAAACCGATGGGCTGGTTGAAAGATTCAACAAAACCCTAAAACAAATGTTGAAGAAAGTGGTGGATAGAGATGGAAAGGATTGGGACTGTTTACTTCCTTATTTGATGTTTGCTATTAGGGAGGTGCCCCAATCCTCTACGGGATTCTCCCCCTTTGAGTTACTGTATGGGAGACACCCAAGAGGGCTGTTGGATATTGCCAAGGAAACTTGGGAAAGTGAGAGTTCTCCCCACAGGAGTGTGATTGAGCATGTCGCCCTGATGCAAGATCGAATTGCACAGGTAATGCCCATCGTGAAGGAACATTTGGCCCAAGCGCAGTTGGCACAGCAGAGAGTGTACAACCGTGGAGCCAAGACCCGTACCTTTTCCCCGGGGGATAGGATATTGGTACTTGTCCCTACGGTTGAAAGTAAATTCCTTGCCAAATGGCAAGGCCCCTACGAGATAATGGAAAAAGTGAGCGAAGTGAATTACAAGGTCAGACAACCAGGAAGGCGAAAGCCCGAACAGATCTATCACGTTAATCTGTTGAAAGCCTGGAGGGATAGAGAGTCCCTAGTCGCAGACACTTGGTCACCAGCTCAAACTGGTTGCGTGATTCCTGAGGTTGGAATAGCAGCCACCTTGTCACAACCCCAACAACAGGAGGTTAAGGAGTTTGTGCTTCGCAACAAGGAGGTATTCTCTGAGCTGCCGGGACAAACATCTGGGGTAGAGCATGACATCATTACCCCGCCCGGTGAAAGGGTGAAGTTAAAACCCTATCGGATCCCAGAGGCTCGACGGGAGGCAATACGGGAGGAAGTACAGAAAATGCTGAACTTAGGGGTGATAGAGGAGTCCCAAAGTGATTGGTCTAGTCCCATCGTGTTGGTGCCTAAACCGGATGGGAGCTGGCGATTTTGTAACGATTTTCGTCAGTTGAACAAAGTTACAAAATTTGACACCTACCCCATGCCACGTATAGATGAGTTGATCGACCGGCTGGGAACAGCCCGATACATGACGACTCTTGACCTCACAAAAGGGTATTGGCAAATCCCCCTGGCCAAGTCGGCCAAAGAGAAAACCGCATTTGTAACCCCAGACGGGGCGTTCCAATATAAAAGAATGCCGTTCAGGTTACAGAATGCGCCGGCCACATTCCAGCGGAAAATGGACCAGATGCTGAGGCCCCATCGGAAGTATGCTGCGGCTTACCTGGATGACGTAATTGTCCATAGCACAGATTGGGCCTCACATCTGCCAAAAGTGCAAGCAGTCCTGGACTCTGTTCGGGAAGCGGGGTTTACGGCTAACCCCAAGAAGTGTACCATTGGGCAGGAGGAGGCCAAATATCTTGGGTACACCATTGGGAGGGGAGTAATAAAACCCCAACTCAACAAAGTCGAGGCCATCCAGAGTTGGCCACGTCCCAACAGCAAGAAGCAGGTACGAGCCTTTCTGGGAATCGCTGGGTATTATCGGCGATTCATTCCCCACTTTGCTTCTAAGGCTGTGCCCCTAACCAACCTGACGAAGGGGAAAGGGTCGGTCATGATTAAATGGACCCCCGAGGCTGAGGCAGCATTCCAATTCTTGAAACAAGCCTTATGTAGCCAGCCAGTGTTGTACTCACCCGACTTCTCTAAAGACTTTGTCGTACAAAGTGATGCGTCAGATGTGGGGTTAGGAGCAGTATTGTCCCAGGTCTGGAACGGGGAAGAGCACCCAGTCATTTACCTCAGCAGGAAGTTGAAGTCCCATGAGGTAAATTACGCCACCGTTGAAAAGGAGTGTTTAGCGGTGAAGTGGGCTCTAGATTCCCTTCGGTACTACCTGCTAGGTAGGCACTTTGACATGGTTACGGATCACGCTCCGTTAAAGTGGATGGCTCAAAACAAGGAAACAAATAGAAGAGTGAATAGGTGGTTCCTGGCCCTCCAGGAATTCAACTTCACAGTAAAGCATCGCCCTGGCGTTCAAATGGGGAATGTGGATGCTTTGTCTCGAGTACATGAATGCCTGATTGCTGGTGTTCCAACCCCGAGGTTAAAACAAGAGGGGGGGGTATGTGACAGCAGGAAGGTAAAGTCACCTGGTTGCATCCAGGGGGGTAGATATATTTCGCCCAGATTCAGGCTTTACGCCGACTTATACAACTAGGTGGAGAGTTGTATAAGGCTAGTGGGCTCATGGATGACTCATACCTCTAGGGAGAGGGCTGGGCGTCGTGCAGACAGGGAGTTGATGAGACCAGCTGAAGCTTGTCAGCTCATTTAGGCCTCTATAAGAACTCCCAGCTTCATTAGATGTTAGCTCATGCCTGGAACCAGACCTGTGTGGACTGTCTAGGGAGAGTGAACCCCTGTGCGGTGAGACAAAGCCTGTGTGGCTATTTGCTTGGACATTTAAAACCAGGGACTTAGGGACTAGGACAGCACTAGGCTGATCCCAGTTGTTAGTTAGGAAACCTGTATGTTTAGTCAGAGGTCAACTTGACCAGGATTTATTTTGGTTATGTTTCTTTTGCTTTGCTGTGTTTTGTCACTGTAAATAGAAAATAAACCGCACCTTTTTGATTTTGAAAACCACAACCTCCGTTTGCTGGGCCTGTTTTGTGTGGGGAGCCCATCCCGGGGGTCACACACACCCGCTGCCGAGCTAACCCCCTCACAGTTGTGACAGCAGGAAGGTAAAGTCACCTGGTTGCATCCAGGGGGGTAGATATATTTCGCCCAGATTCAGGCTTTACGCCGACTTATACAACTAGGTGGAGAGTTGTATAAGGCTAGTGGGCTCATGGATGACTCATACCTCTAGGGAGAGGGCTGGGCGTCGTGCAGACAGGGAGTTGATGAGACCAGCTGAAGCTTGTCAGCTCATTTAGGCCTCTATAAGAACTCCCAGATTCATTAGGTGTTGGCTCATGCCTGGAACCAGACCTGTGTGGACTGTCTAGGGAGAGTGAACCCCTGTACGGTGAGACAAAGCCTGTGTGGCTATTTGCTTGGACATTTAAAACCAGGGACTTAGGGACTAGGACAGCACTAGGCTGATCCCAGTTGTTAGTTAGGAAACCTGTATGTTTAGTCAGAGGTCAACTTGACCAGGATTTATTTTGGTTATGTTTCTTTTGCTTTGCTGTGTTTTGTCACTGTAAATAGAAAATAAACCGCACCTTTTTTTGATTTTGAAAACCACAACCTCCGTTTGCTGGGCCTGTTTTGTGTGGGGAGCCCATCCCGGGGGTCACACACACCCGCTGCTGAGCTAACCCCCTCACAGTTGGTGGAGAATGCGGGCAGTTTTTTTTTAAGCCAGCATGGAGGAGATACTGAAGCAGCTGGCTCTAGCAAATGCCAATCAACAGCAGACAAATGCAGGTTTGCAAAGGAGCCTTGCAGCCCAGCAGCAGACAAACGCAACTTTGCAACAGAGTCTGGAGGCTCAGCAACAAGCCCAGCAGCAATCTGAGGCCCGCTTCATAGACCTGTTGCAGAAGCAAGAGCAGAGACTACAACAACAGATGGAAGCAGTAATGCAGCAACGTCCGCAGACCAGTGAGGAAAGCCGTCCCACTAATACCGCGTCCTTTGGGGTGAGTCGTTTATTGACAAAAATGACTGGAGAGGATGATCCAGAGGTATTTTTGACCACATTTGAAAGGACCGCTGAAAGAGAAAAGTGGCCTGAGGAGCAGTGGGCTGGACTGGTGGCTCCTCTGTTAACTGGTGAATCGCAGAAAGCTTACTATGACCTAGAGCCTAACCAAGCAAAAGACTATGTGATGCTAAAAGCTGAAATATTGGCAAGGCTGGGTGTCACCCAGGCTGTCCGGGCTCAGCGTGTGCATAACTGGACTTTCCAGCTTGGAAAACCCCCCAGGTCTCAAATGTATGATCTCATTCACCTGAGCAGAAAGTGGCTACAGCCAGAGACTTTGTCCGCACCAAAGATTGTGGAACGTGTTGTAATGGATCGGTTTTTGAGAGCTCTTCCTACTGCCATCCAAAAGTGGGTAAGCCATGGAGACCCAGAGACGGCCGATGGTCTTGTGGATCGTGTGGAGAAATACTTGGCTACAGAGAACCTGACGGCCTCTTCCAGAGACACTCGGACTTTCCACCCTAAGACCAGACCATCCCCAGGGGCGGATAAGAGGATTCCAAGGGGTGAGGGTGGAGAGAGTGAGAGGGTGGGAGCTCTACCCCAAGTTTGGCGAGAACAGCCTGGGAAATCAGCGGCTCAAGAGGCGGCAAGAAGGATCGTTTGCTACCGCTGCCGGCAAGCGGGACATATTGCAGCCAATTGCCCGGTTGTGGAGGAACCCATGCAGTGTGACTTTCTGACGGGCAGACGTCAGTCGCTGTGTGCGACAGTCGCATGCACTGCCATTCGAGGAACTGAGAAACATTTATGCAAAATGTGTGTTAATGGTAGAAATGTTGTGGTATTGCTGGATTCAGGTAGCCTTGTGACCCTGATAAAGGCTGAGTTAGTTAAAACAGAGGTCTCTGGGAATAGCAAGGTAGCTGTTATTTGTGTGCATGGGGACACCCGAGAGTATCCAGTGACTACAGTGTGTTTCGAGACCCCCAAAGGTACCCTCTCTCATCCAGTGGGCTTAGTATCTCAGTTACCGCATGACGCCATTGTGGGAAGGGATTTTCCGAAGTTCTGGGAACTGTGGGATGATCCTGAGCCCCTCACTGGTGCCCCTATGTACCAGGAATGTGATAGCCAGAACTCCCCTGAGAGTGGTGAGGACTCTCCGGAATTTCCCTTATCAGTATTGGCAGGGGAGACTCAAGAAACTGGAGAGGAGCCCACCTCCTCAGACGAAAACCTACCGTCTGTGGAGTTTTCTGATCTTGAGGTTCACAGGGAAAACTTTGCCACAGAACAGTTGAAAGACCCCGCCCTAATAAAGGCACGGGAAAACGTAGTGAAAATAGATGGCGAGTTAGTGAACCCAGATAATACCTGCACTTACCCATACTTCAGCGTAGAGAAGGACCTACTGTATCGGGTGGCAAAAAGGGCAGAAGAAACCGTTGAGCAGCTTGTGGTGCCCAAACCTTACAGGAAGTTGGTGTTGGAGTTGGCCCATGGGCACATTCTTGGAGGTCATCTGGGGACAGAGAAAACCCGAGAGAGGGTATTACAGAGATTCTATTGGCCGGGGGTGATGAAGGACGTAGAAAATTATTGTTCCTCCTGCCCTGTGTGTCAGAGGTTGGCCCCGATGCCACATTTCCGTAGCCCGCTGGTCCCTCTACCCATCATTGAGGTCCCGTTTGAGAGGATCGCCATGGATTTGGTAGGTCCTATAATCAAGTCCGCTAGGGGGCACCAGTACATATTAGTTATAATGGACTATGCCACCCGTTATCCAGAAGCGATCCCTCTCCGAAATACCTCGGCCAAAACCATAGCCAAAGAGCTATCTCTTGTTTTTAGCCGGGTGGGTATTTGTAAAGAACTGCTTACGGACCAAGGTACACCCTTTATGTCCCGGGTTATGAAAGAGCTGTGTAAATTGTTCAAAGTGACGCAATTGCGTACGTCTGTGTATCACCCCCAAACCGATGGGCTGGTTGAAAGATTCAACAAAACCCTAAAACAAATGTTGAAGAAAGTGGTGGATAGAGATGGAAAGGATTGGGACTGTTTACTTCCTTATTTGATGTTTGCTATTAGGGAGGTGCCCCAATCCTCTACGGGATTCTCCCCCTTTGAGTTACTGTATGGGAGACACCCAAGAGGGCTGTTGGATATTGCCAAGGAAACTTGGGAAAGTGAGGGTTCTCCCCACAGGAGTGTGATTGAGCATGTCGCCCTGATGCAAGATCGAATTGCACAGGTAATGCCCATCGTGAAGGAACATTTGGCCCAAGCGCAGTTGGCACAGCAGAGAGTGTACAACCGTGGAGCCAAGACCCGTACCTTTTCCCCGGGGGATAGGATATTGGTACTTGTCCCTACGGTTGAAAGTAAATTCCTTGCCAAATGGCAAGGCCCCTACGAGATAATGGAAAAAGTGAGCGAAGTGAATTACAAGGTCAGACAACCAGGAAGGCGAAAGCCCGAACAGATCTATCACGTTAATCTGTTGAAAGCCTGGAGGGATAGAGAGTCCCTAGTCGCAGACACTTGGTCACCAGCTCAAACTGGTTGCGTGATTCCTGAGGTTGGAATAGCAGCCACCTTGTCACAACCCCAACAACAGGAGGTTAAGGAGTTTGTGCTTCGCAACAAGGAGGTATTCTCTGAGCTGCCGGGACAAACATCTGGGGTAGAGCATGACATCATTACCCCGCCCGGTGAAAGGGTGAAGTTAAAACCCTATCGGATCCCAGAGGCTCGACGGGAGGCAATACGGGAGGAAGTACAGAAAATGCTGAACTTAGGGGTGATAGAGGAGTCCCAAAGTGATTGGTCTAGTCCCATCGTGTTGGTGCCTAAACCGGATGGGAGCTGGCGATTTTGTAACGATTTTCGTCAGTTGAACAAAGTTACAAAATTTGACACCTACCCCATGCCACGTATAGATGAGTTGATCGACCGGCTGGGAACAGCCCGATACATGACGACTCTTGACCTCACAAAAGGGTATTGGCAAATCCCCCTGGCCAAGTCGGCCAAAGAGAAAACCGCATTTGTAACCCCAGACGGGGCGTTCCAATATAAAAGAATGCCGTTCGGGTTACAGAATGCGCCGGCCACATTCCAGCGGAAAATGGACCAGATGCTGAGGCCCCATCGGAAGTATGCTGCGGCTTACCTGGATGACGTAATTGTCCATAGCACAGATTGGGCCTCACATCTGCCAAAAGTGCAAGCAGTCCTGGACTCTGTTCGGGAAGCGGGGTTTACGGCTAACCCCAAGAAGTGTACCATTGGGCAGGAGGAGGCCAAATATCTTGGGTACACCATTGGGAGGGGAGTAATAAAACCCCAACTCAACAAAGTCGAGGCCATCCAGAGTTGGCCACGTCCCAACAGCAAGAAGCAGGTACGAGCCTTTCTGGGAATCGCTGGGTATTATCGGCGATTCATTCCCCACTTTGCTTCTAAGGCTGTGCCCCTAACCAACCTGACGAAGGGGAAAGGGTCGGTCATGATTAAATGGACCCCCGAGGCTGAGGCAGCATTCCAATTCTTGAAACAAGCCTTATGTAGCCAGCCAGTGTTGTACTCACCCGACTTCTCTAAAGACTTTGTCGTACAAAGTGATGCGTCAGATGTGGGGTTAGGAGCAGTATTGTCCCAGGTCTGGAACGGGGAAGAGCACCCAGTCATTTACCTCAGCAGGAAGTTGAAGTCCCATGAGGTAAATTACGCCACCGTTGAAAAGGAGTGTTTAGCGGTGAAGTGGGCTCTAGATTCCCTTCGGTACTACCTGCTAGGTAGGCACTTTGACATGGTTACGGATCACGCTCCGTTAAAGTGGATGGCTCAAAACAAGGAAACAAATAGAAGAGTGAATAGGTGGTTCCTGGCCCTCCAGGAATTCAACTTCACAGTAAAGCATCGCCCTGGCGTTCAAATGGGGAATGTGGATGCTTTGTCTCGAGTACATGAATGCCTGATTGCTGGTGTTCCAACCCCGAGGTTAAAACAAGAGGGGGGGGTATGTGACAGCAGGAAGGTAAAGTCACCTGGTTGCATCCAGGGGGGTAGATATATTTCGCCCAGATTCAGGCTTTACGCCGACTTATACAACTAGGTGGAGAGTTGTATAAGGCTAGTGGGCTCATGGATGACTCATACCTCTAGGGAGAGGGCTGGGCGTCGTGCAGACAGGGAGTTGATGAGACCAGCTGAAGCTTGTCAGCTCATTTAGGCCTCTATAAGAACTCCCAGATTCATTAGGTGTTGGCTCATGCCTGGAACCAGACCTGTGTGGACTGTCTAGGGAGAGTGAACCCCTGTACGGTGAGACAAAGCCTGTGTGGCTATTTGCTTGGACATTTAAAACCAGGGACTTAGGGACTAGGACAGCACTAGGCTGATCCCAGTTGTTAGTTAGGAAACCTGTATGTTTAGTCAGAGGTCAACTTGACCAGGATTTATTTTGGTTATGTTTCTTTTGCTTTGCTGTGTTTTGTCACTGTAAATAGAAAATAAACCGCACCTTTTTTTGATTTTGAAAACCACAACCTCCGTTTGCTGGGCCTGTTTTGTGTGGGGAGCCCATCCCGGGGGTCACACACACCCGCTGCCGAGCTAACCCCCTCACAATATATATATATATATATATATATATATATATATACACACAGTATCTCACAAAAGTGAGTACACTCCTCACATTTTTGTAAATATTTTATTCTATCTTTTCATGTGACAATACTGAAGAAATTACACTCTGCTATAATGTAAAGTAGTGAGTGTACAGCTTGTATAACAGTGTAAATTGCTGTTCCCCCAAAATAACTCAACACACAGCCATTAATGTCTAAACCGCTGGCAACAAAAGTGAGTACACCCCTAAGTCAAAATGTCCAAATTTGGCCCAATTTAAAAATGTTCCCTCCCCGGTGTCATGTGACTCGTTAGTGTTACAAGGTCTCAGGTGTGAATGGGAAGCAGGTGTGTTAAATTTGGTGTTATTGCTCTCACTCTCTTATACTAGTCACTGGAAGTTCAACATGGCTCCTCATGGCAAAGAACTCTCTGAGGATCTGAAAAAAAAAATATTGTTGCTCTACATAAAGATGGCCTAGGCTATAAGAAGATTGCCAAGACCCTGAAGCTGAGCTGCAGCACAGTGGCCAAGACCATACAGCGGTTTAACAGGACAGGTTCCACTCAGAACAGGCCTCGCCATGGTCGACCAAAGAAGTTGAGTGCAGGTGCTCAGCGTTATATCCAGAGGTTGTTTTTGGGAAATAGACGTATGAGTGCTGCCAGCATTGCTGCAGAGGTTGAAGGGGTGGGGGGTCAGCCTGTCAGTGCTCAGACCATACACTGCACACTGCATCAAATTGGTCTGCATGGCTGTCGTCCCAGAAGGAAGCCTCTTCTAAAGATGATGCACAAGAAAGCATGCAAACAATTTGCTGTAAACAAGCAGACTAAGGACATGGATTACTGGAACCATGTCCTGTGGTCTGATGAGACCAAGATAAACTTATTTGGTTCAGATGATGTCAAGCGTGCGTGGCGGTAAACCAGGTGAGGAAAACAAAGACAAGTGCGTCTTGCCTACAGTCAAGCATGAAGGTGGGAGTGTCATGGTCTGAAGCTGCATGAGTGCTGCAGGCACTGGGGAGCTACAGTTCATTGAGGGAACCATGAATGCCAACATGTACTGTGACATACTGAAGCAGAGCATGATCCCCTCCCTTCAGAGACTGGGCCATAGGGCAGTATTCCAACATGATAACGACCCCAAACACACCTCCAAGGTAACCACTGCATTGCTAAAGAAGCTGAGGGTAAAGGTGATGGACTGGCCAAGCATGTTTCCAGACCTAAACCCTATTGAGCATCTATGGGGCATCCTCAAATGGAAGGTGGAGGAGCGCAAGGTCTCTAAGCATCCACCAGCTCCATGATGTCATGGAGGACTGCAAGAGGACTTCAGTGGCAACCTGTGAAGCTCTGGTGAACTCCATGTCCAAGAGGATTAAGGCAGTGCTGGAAAATAATGGTGGCCACACAAAATATTGACACTTTGGGCCCAATTTGGAAATTTTCACTTAGGGGTGTACTCGATTTTGTTGCCAGCAGTTTAGACATTATTGGCTGTGTGTTGAGTTATTTTGAGGGGACAGCAAATTTACACTGTTATACAAGCTGTACACTCACTACTTTACATTGTAGCAAAGTGTCATTTCTTCAGTGTTGATACATAAAAAAGATATAATAAAATATTTACAAAAATGTGAGGGGTGTACTCACTTTTGTGAGATACTGTATATACACTATATTGTCAAAAGTATTGGGACACCTGCCTTTACACGCACATGAACTTTAATGGCATCACAGTCATAGTCCGTAGGGTTTAATACTGAGTGGCCCGACTCGATCCGCTTCAACGACACCCCCGTGATGCTTCTACCTGATCTCTCCCGCCAAACCCTGACCATGCGGAAAGCTCTGAAGCCCCTTACGCAACTACTGCAATCTCGCCAGTTGAAATATCAATGGCGCTTCCCCTTCCAGCTGCGGGTCCACCATGATAGCAAGACGGCCATCTTCCGTACTCTTGGGGACCTCCCCACGTTTCTCAGTACACTGGACTTACCTCATGTCGCTATTCCTGATTGGCCCTTCTCGCCCACCACACCAGGACTGCCATACCTTCCTCAGTGGCAAAAGCAAAGCCGCAAAAGGCGACCCGGATCCTCCTCACGTGAAGATACAAATGATTGATGTCCACTAGGCCGGCTGGTCGTTGGTTCTTCCTTGTAATTTTTTCTAATTTTTTTTATTTTATTTTTTTCTTCAGTGCAGGACCACCTCCTGCGTTGGCTCGGGATTCACTGAGCCTGGCTTTCCTATGCTTCGCCTACTGTTCTTCTCTTTATTGTATACCTTCTACGAGGTTACTATTGTTAGCGGTTAGTTCTTCCTCGGGTGGACATCACCCCATATTCACGTTGGGTATGTTCAATGGAAGACACAGGGTGTCCCTGTTCAGGACTGGGTCGGCTGACTCACAACACACAGTTGCGGACTTACTTAATGTACTGATAAAGTAATGGTCCGGACCCCGGCTACCACCCTCTTGTTTTTTGTTTTTCACCGGTTCCCCTGTGAACCCCTTCATTGTCACTTATTGTTTGGCACACTGGATTCTCACATTTGATCCCCAGGGTTACACGCACTTGTTTATGATTCATGACTACCCACCTGCCAAGAGCGTTCTGAGTCCTTGTTCCCCTATGCCATGTTATGTTTCTTGCATTCTATTTTATTGTTCATAGCCTCTTCCCCACGACGGGTTACTTTGCTCCTACCTAAATCCTGCCCTGTGGAGCCTGGGATCCCGGGGGCCCCTCCATGCCTCCCACTACCCCCCCTTTAGGCATACTCGGTGCATGTTCCGAGCACCGTTTTTGGTTTTGACGAAATTCTTTGTTTTGTTATTTTTATTTTTATTTTTTTGTTATTTTCTTCTTCCTCTCTCTTAAATATGCATTTTTTTTTTGTACACTGTATTTACTTACTTCTGACTAATCTGCACCACTTAGTGGCCGATTCATGTTACTCTGTCTACCCTCTACAGTCGAAGCTCCAGCCTCCTGTGTTTGACTATACCATGACACACAATTTTACTGCTCTGTCGACCCTGGAGGCTGTGACTCTCTCTTTTAATCTCTACCTTCACTCTATCTTTTCCCCCATCTATCTTGTTCTATTGCTTTCCCTCTCACCCCCCCCCTCCCCTCTAACCCCCCTTCTGCTGGTGGAGACGGGACTCCGAGAGACATTCATTACCCTTTCTTATATCACCCTCAACCCCCCCCCCCCGCCAATATGGCAGTCACACCACCTATTAAGTTAGCATCATACAACTGCAGGGGCTTTAACACCCCGGAGAAGCGCAGTCAGATTCTTTACCACTTCCACAAACAACGAACTAACATCCTGCTATTGCAGGAGACGCATTTCCGCACTGACTCTACACCCACAATACGTAATCGTCACTATACGACCTGGTTCCATAGTTCCAACCCCTTGGCTAAGTCTAAAGGGGTTTCCATTGTATTTCATAGATCCTTTCATCCTGAAGTACTCGATTCCTGTATTGATGATAATGGTCGTTTTTTATTTCTCAAATTAAAACTCAATAATTTTCTCTTTACAGTGGCTAATATCTATGCTCCAAATGCGGACCAGGCTCGCTTCCTGTCCACCACTCTCACCAGACTGTCCTCCTTCGGAGGTCCCTGTGTCATCGCCGGAGGTGATTTTAATGTCGCTCTGTCCCCGTCTGCCGACACATCTTCCGGTAAGTCGTCCATTTCCACGACCTCACTCTCCCACATTAAATCCCTACTACACTCCCATCACTTAGTTGACGTGTGGCGCATACATCACCCCACGGCACGGGACTACAGCTATTTCTCCATAGCCCATAACTCCTACAGTAGACTTGATTACTTCTTCATATCACAATCCCTTCTAGATACCCCCTTACAAACCACCATGGGACATGCCTTTTGGTCCGACCACTCCCCGTATACCTCTCCTTTTCTCGCCCCCCCCAATCTTGTAGGGGGACGTCATGGCGTCTCAATGATAATCTACTGAGAGATTCAGTATGTATTGCGGAAGTCACTAAAGCAATCCGACATTTTGGGTCCGATCTCGCCTCAGATACCACCACTCCTCTTATTCAGTGGGAGGCCCTGAAGTGTGTGATCCGTGGCGTCCTTATCCAAAATGGCTCTCGGTTAAAAAAGATTAGATCGGACAACATCCGCCGCCTCTTGTCCACCATCTCAGATTTAGAATCTCTTCACAAACAAACCTTAGATCCATCCACCTTTGTCACCCTCTCAAACGCCCGCCGTGACCTCCTCCAATTACTAGACTCCCATTCCCTGATTGCTAGGGGCCGCGCCCGTAACTACCATTATTCCGTATCCAATAAATGTGGCCAACACCTGGCGCGGGTCATTCACCCCAGACCTCCCCGCCCTCCTATCCCCTTCATCACTAGGACCGACCAGACAAAGGTTTTTAACAGAAAAGGCATATCTACCTCATTCAGGGACTATTATTCACAGTTATACAACCTCGCTCGGCCTACCCCGCACAACCCTTCCTCCCCTTCCCCTGACCCAATGCAGGACTACATCACGGAAACAGCTCTTCCCACGATTGATCCACAAGAATCCTCGGACCTCGACAGACCCTTGGCGGAACCGGAATTTCTGGGTGCCATCAAGGGACTGAAACTGGGCAAATGTCCGGGCCCAGAAGGCTATACCCCTAGATTTTACAAAACATTTGCCCCTTTCCTAACGCCTTTCCTTACCAAGGCCTTCAATGTCATCGATAGCAGTGCCCTCCCCTCTAGAAGTCTCCTTTCAGCCAATGTATCTGTCCTTTTGAAACCCGGTAAAGATCCTTCTCAATGTAGTAGCTATCGCCCCATATCCCTACTAAATATTGACCTCAAGTTGTTTGCAAAGGTCCTCGCCAACCGCCTCTCCCCACTATTGCCAGGGATCATACACAGAGATCAAGTCGGTTTTGTCCCGGGCAGAGAGGCCCGAGACAATACGACTAAAACCATACACCTAATCTCATACATACAACGTTACCACCAACAGGCATGCCTCCTGTCTTTTGACGCGGAAAAGGCATTTGACCGGGTCAACTGGCGCTTCCTATGTCTTTCTCTGGAACAAATAGGTCTCGGATCCTCCTTTATTTCCAAAATCATGTCCCTTTACTCACACCCCTCTGCATCGGTTTTGGTGAACGGCACATCATCAGAAGCGTTCAATATATCTAATGGCACCCGCCAAGGATGCCCCCTCTCCCCGCTCCTGTTTGTTATCGTCATCGAGCACCTGGCTTGTGCCATACGCCAAAACGAATCAATACACGGTATCCAAACACTCTCCGAACATCATAAACTATCTCTCTACGCTGACGATTTATTGATCTATGCCCGACAGCCCCACATAACTCTCCCCTCACTCTTTTCAGAATTTAAACGCTTCGGCCTCCTGAGTAACTTTAAACTCAACATTTCCAAGACAGAGGCCCTCAACATCTAATTATCCACATCCACCATGTCCTTACTACGCTCCAACTATTCTTTTCAATGGCAGGCCAGAGGCATCTCTTACTTGGGAGTTACGATCCCCGTAAATCTCTCTAATCTCTTCACATTAAATTATATCCCCCTCCTCTCCCGCCTCCGGAAGGATCTGGCCTCCTGGGGGGGGGTTCGGCTTTACCCTGGTTTGGCCGCATTAATACCCTCAAGATGGACACCCTACCCAAGTTATTGTATCTTTTCCAAACCATACTGGTCGTCATCCCCAAAACCTTCTTCTCTGCCCTGCGCTCCCTTTCTATCCGTTTTATATGGAATAAGGGACTCTCCAGAGTTAAATACAAGCTGCTCACACGCCCAAAAATACAGGGTGGCACAGGCTTACCAGAGTTTGAGCTTTATTACAAAGCCACTCTCATTGCCTGTGCCCTGGAGTGGTTCCCGCGGCCTTTCCAGAAAGCCTCTGTGATGGTCGAACAAGATCTGTCCCCTGTAGATCTACGGGCTCTCCTCTGGGGCTACAGGGACAACTTCCCTGACCTATCCTCCACATCGCCTCTGACCATAGCTGTCCTTGTGCTCTGGTACAGGAGAGGATTATGCAAGATTCTCTCCTCAGACCCATCACCTCTATCACCCCTGTTTGACAATCCGGCCTTCCCACAAGGTATAGGGGCCCACACTCTTGGTTCCTTTCACCGCTCCTCTTGGCCACAAGCACACACATTCGTTCACTCGAGTAATGGATCCCCAGTCATCATAGAGGAAAATCGGGACTGGCTCACTGCCCTACACCTAACGACCTTCACAAAACGTTTATTCCTCTCGACACAGATCCACCGCCCATTATCTGAATTCGAACATCTAAGTTCCCTTCAGGACCTACCCAGACACTTACTCTCCCACATCTATGGCTTGATTCAAGCCCTCACTCAAAATGACCTACCCACTTACACCAGGATGTGGTCGGCAGACCTGGGACAGACCCTCTCCAGAGCGGAATGGCAGGTTGCGTTCCACTTCACGCACAAGTCTTCCATCTCCTGTTACTCACAGGAGAAGAACTTCAAGATCATGTCCAGGTGGTACAGAGATCCTGCCACGCTACATAAGATATTTCCAGCTACCTCGGCCTCCTGCTGGCGGTGCAATGCAGCCACAGGCACTTACCTTCATGTCTGGTGGGAGTGTGACCGGATTCGACCCTTCTGGAATCAGGTATTTCAGGTATATAATAATGTGTATGACGAATCTCTGCAACTGACTCCTGAGATAGCTCTTCTCTCCATGCTCCCGGGATCGATAGCCTCTCAAAAACAATGTCTATTACGCTTTTTTCTATCAGCGGCTCGACAACTCATTCCCCTTTTCTGGAAAACAACCACAACTCCTCCGCTTTCTCTTTGGGTATCTACTATGAATGACATCATGCGCATGGAGGAGATGCTGGCGCTTGATAATAACACATATGACAAATATCAGACTCTGTGGTCTATCTGGCGGCGCTTCTCCTCCTCGGATACTATGCTTGGCATGCTCCCTACCTCCCCGAGCCCATCATCACCCAGACCCTGATCTCTGCCTCAACTCATTGGTGATTCCTCATTCGCCAAATACACGCCTCTCCTGCCCTGTCTCTCCCAGCGGACCCTCCCCCTTCTTCGTTTCCCCCTCCTCTGATCCCTTACTCTCTCTCTCTCTTTTCTTTCCTACTTTTTTCTCTCCCTAATGTTAGTTTACTTTTAGACACAAATTGACTATGTGACTGTATGCAACATCCTAGGCACGAGCACAGCTGTGGGCGATAGCCATTTGGCACGCTCGAGCCACTTTTTCTGTGAACAATATGTCAATCGTATATCTAAATGT
Organism: Rana muscosa; assembly: GCA_029206835.1. NCBI lineage: Eukaryota > Metazoa > Chordata > Amphibia > Anura > Ranidae > Rana > Rana muscosa. Next base: position 223,776,792 of record CM055124.1, on the reverse strand, counting down.
TCTGTTTATGCTACCAATAAAAATATAATCAACACTAATACTGAGTGGCCCACTCTTTGCAGCTATAACAGCTTCAACTCTTCTGGGAAGGCTGTCCACAAGGTTTAGGAGTGTGTCTATGGGAATGTTTGACCATTCTTCCAGTCCTGACCTCAACCCGATAGAATACTTTTGGGGTGAATTAAGGCAGAGACTGCAAGCCAGGCCTTCTCATCCACATCAGTGCCTGACCTCACAAATGCTCTTCTGGAAGAATGGTCAAACATTTCCATAGACACACTCCTAAATCTTGTGGTTGGCCTTCCCAGAAGAGTTGAAGCTGTTACAGCTACAAAGGGTGAGCCAACTCAATATTGAACCCTTCGGACTAAGACTGGGATGCCAATAAAGTTCATGTGCATGTAAAAGCAGAAGTCCCAATACTTTTGGTAATATAGTGTAGGTTTTTATAGAGCTGCATGAGATCATTTAAAGAAATTCGAAGAACATGTTGGATTTGCTCATTTCAGGAAAAGAGTGAACATGTTTTCATGTTTTGAACCAGTAAAACTAGGTGCCATTAAATCGGAGTTCCACCCAAAAATTGAACTTCCGCTTTAAGTGACCCCTGGACATTCCACATTTGGCATGTCATTTTTTTTGGGGGGGGAAAGGATACCCTCTTTTTAGGGCCATCCAGCTGCCACTTTCTCCCGGTGCTCTGTGGTGCCAGAAGGAAATTCACCTCTCCCCCCTCCCTCCGTGCAATCTTCTGGGACACGTCACAGGTCCCAGAAAATTTCCCGGCCAATAGCAGCACGGCTCTTCAATGCACAGTGCGTACCCGGCCGTGAAGCCACAGCCGAGCGCCCACATTCAAGATGTCAGCACCGAGGAGAGGAGGGGGAGAGGAGCGGGGCTTTGTTCACCTGCATCGCTGGAACGTGGGACAGGTGAGTGTCCGATTATTAAAGGAGAAGTCCAGCTTGAGCTTTTTAGGCTGGGCTTCTCCTCTGGGTCACAGGAGTGTAATTCGTTTTGCACTCCTGTGACCCGTTTTCAGCGGAGAGCGGTCTGAAGTCATCACGACTTCCAAGTCGGGATCCGTCAGCTGCCCTGATTGATGGCAGTCTCAGCGAGCCGCTGAGACAGCCTCTCCCCGCCCCTCCACTGCTCAGCTCTCCAATGAGCGTGGAGAAGCAGAGAGGAAAGACGCTGACTGACAGTCAGCAGCTTTCCTCGCGGGGATCTGTTAGAACTGAGCCAGCGGCGATGTTCGGTGGCTCGGTTCTCAGTGCACAGACGGCGGGGGACAGCTGGAGCATTGGTCTGATGCTCCATCCACCAAGGTAAGTATGAATAAAAACAAAACAAAAACATACTTCTCTTTTAAAAGTCAGCAGCTACACTTTTTGTAGCTGCTGACTATTATATGGGTGGAACTCAGCTTTAACAAATTTCTCCTATACATATACACACACAGACACATTGCTTATTAATGTTATTTATATTAATGAAAGTCTATTTAAAGTGTCCCCACAGAATGAGTATCTTGCATTCAAATCTATGGGAAGTTAGTGAGCAAGAGTATGAAGACTGCAAATAAACCACAACATTTTACAAATTGTTGCAACCAGAAAGGGTAAATAAGCATTTGCAGTGGGAATGGCTATTCTGTGTATGGTAAAGGGCTAGGGAGGGGACCTGAGTCTTTTTTGTAAGTGCTAGTTCACACTTACTTTGGTTTCTGAAAAGCAATTCTCCTTTGTTGTATTGCCTCCTCAATGCCTGCTGTGGCTGCTGCTGCATGTGTGTACATCCCGGCTGCTACCTCTGCAGCTAATGGGGGTAGAGGTTGGCAGGGAGGGGGGTCCCCCCATCCAGGTCCCTTGCTCTGTTTCCACCTGCAGGGACCGCTAGTCCAACTGCACACATTAACCCATTGCATTAATTGTGATGTCAAATTTCGATTTCATTTTAGTCATAGTCTTTTGACTAAAATGCTATCTCCAGTACAATTTAGTCAACTAAAATCTAATTAAATTGTAATGCATTATTTAAGCATTTCTCTAGAATTGCCAAACTCATTATATACTCCTGGAATAAAAATCTCATAACATGTTATTATTTATAGTAGTAAGGTTTGAACATCCACTATAGACACGGATTTAGCCATTGTGATATATAACCAGTGTTAATTTTGAGGTCAAATTTCGATTTCGTTTTAGCCATAGTCTTTTGACTAAAATGCCATTTTAGTTTTTTTGTCATATTTTAGTCATCTGAATTGTTTTCGTTTTAGTCTACTAAAATAGCATTAATTTCACAGACAAAAATATTTTTGTTTACAAAATGACCACTGGTACAATGTCAGTCCTCTTGTGAATCCTGAGAGGACCCCCCCCCCCCCCCACACTGGTCAGCCAGCGGGAATTGTCGGCATGACGTTAACGGTGACTTGGACACCCAGAAGACGGACCAAAGCAGGATGTAAAAAAAATGTAAGAGAAGGATTCGGCACTGGATGATCACGTGACCGCGGCATGAGGTAAGTGAAAACAGGGAATTGAAAATAGGAGGTGAAGGGGGTTAATTTGAAGCTTCACTCACTCAACATTCACTTTCTGTCCCGTACACACAACAGAAAACGAGAGAAATAAAGTAAGGGAAATCCCATCTCAGACAGTTGTCACTGGAGCAATTGGATAATTTTCCATCTACCCCTGGGGACAAATCAACATTTTGGATTTCTCCCATACTTTTGTAGCGACCTCACCTCTCACTCCCTCCTTCTCTGTCAATGTCAATGGCTCTCGTCTAGGGGACCAGGGAGAAGAGTGTGACGCACCACCAGCTCGTACCCTCCAGTGTGTAGAGGTGTGAGCTATAACCAATTACCTTCGGGCCTGTGCCCCTGTCCAGAGTCAAAACTTCCCTTGAGAATGACCTTTAACTCCCAGAAAGCCAAGTTCCACACCATTGAAAGTCCAACACTTATTTATTCTTTTAGAGCAATAAATAGTCCTTTTAGACTGGTTAGACAACAAACAGACAAGGTGGTGAGGAAGGTCCAGGCACAAACATGAACTTGTTACTTTCCTGCTCCGGTATGCGCAAACAGGCTTGGCGCACGGTCGCTGCCACCGACCGTGAGGGTGGTCGCTGCCACCGACCGGGTGAACTGGACTTGAGGTCTCTGCCACCGAGCTGGGTTTCAGTTGGGTCGCTGCCACCGACCATGAGAACGTGGACTACCTTCTTGAGATGCGGCCCCTTATAGGGGAGTCATCCATCCGGATGGTCACCAGAGGCCTCCACCGTCACTAGCCAATGCTGCGCTGGATCTCCGAGGAAGGTCACCTCTCTGGTCCCCCTCGCCCTAGATTCGGGTGTCCAATACCGGAGGACACCCTAGGAATCCTCCATACCTTGCGCGACCCAGTCGAAGGTACTGGGCCCCAGGCCTTCAGAGAGTACCTCACCCGAGACTAAAGGTGTCTGGTGTGGAATCGCAGCTCCATCCCCGGGCTGAGGGCGCCCGGAGACCACCAGCACTCACACCTAGGCTGAAGGTGCCTGGGCGTGGACCCCGAGCGGAAGATGTCTGCCCCTTTTATCCCCTCTCCCAGCATGCACAGCAGGTTCCCCACCCCGCTGTAGCACTGCCGAGAGAGGAGAAAAAGGCACAGACCTCTAATGGTGGTTCACCTATAGGCCGCAGGGAACTGGAGACCACTGATATCCTCCACTGGCATAAATTGGTCCATGAACCCTAACAATTGCTGCATCTGAGCCTGTTATCACTCAGATGCCTCCCCTAAATGTAACCACCCGCTACACTTTCATAATCTCTGGGACACATATAGATAGAGAACAAATCTCCCCAGTGGGGACACAGAGAGGAATAAAAAACAGAGAGTTACAATTTTTCCTTACTATATTCCTAAACGGAAAAATCAATCAGGTTTAGATTCACTTTGAATACAATTTTTGGATACAATTTTAATGACCGGATTAATAGTAATGTGTTTACCTAAAGATCTCTGTAATGCGGGATTGTGCGCCAAGTTAATTTGTATTTGGCGCTGAAATGCCATATTTCTTAATGACACTCCAATACACCTAATCATGGTATGTGTGTTGCATTGCACAACGAACAGTAACCTATTATCATGCATTGTGGTGAAGTGGGATTTAAAACAAAAGGGCCATGTACTTCTTTGGCGTGATTTAGATGTGGTAGGCAGGCCATTCAAATGAAAGAACTACCCTACCAAAAAACATGTTAATTTGTGTAAAACCGTGCATCATCGCACATGTGCTGCCCAATCTCACACAAGTGAGTGCAGCCTTACAGGAAATGTTTTTACAATTGTTACTCATGGTAGTATATTATACAAAATAATTTTGCTTGCGGAAACCAAAATGAATTGTCATCACTGTGATAAACAATATAATTCTCCAACGATACGATGAAATACCCGTTTGACAGTCCTGTGATCTGAAGATGTGAATGACTGAATTAGCCCAATGCACAGAGATGTCACGTAGAGTCATTAAGTTTACGGCCTTGTGGCGGAGATATCCTCTGGTGCAGGATGAAACCAGAATTTTATCACTTGAATAACAAAGGAAGTGTAAAGGTGAACTAGCCAGTGATGTCAACCGGAAAGGATTGGCAATCAATAAAAGAACAATAAAAAACAGTTTCAAACTAAGCAAAGTAATGGTGGTGCGAACACTAAAACTGGGTCAGTAAAATGGGGTTTCCCCAAAGCCACACAGATACTTGTGTTTACAGCATATCAAAAGAGCATATGCTTATGTTGACCATGGGCCCCTGCTTTATCATTTTCCTATGATTTTAGGCATTTAAATTTTTTTGGCAGCCAGAACAAATTTGATCAGTGTAAATGAATCATTTGTCAACCAAGCAATTTGTCAGAGGGGTTATTCATTCGATTAAAAGACCTCTATAGCTATATTCACGCAGGCTTGTAAGGAGCGCATCATTTGAGCAGTGTAGCTAATCACTGCCTCTGGACGCAGCAACACTCGGTGCTATGGCCACATACAAACTGGTCGATTAGCTGCAATTCGTTTGCATGCATGCTGTGTCCAGGGTTGGTCAAAGGCTGTATTTGCATGCAAATGCTCAGATGAGCAGTTACATGTGAACAGCAGAAGTGCCTGCCATTGTTTTGTATAGGGTACAAATCTGACAGCTACTGTTGTTTGCACACAGTGTATGCAGGCAGTGTTTAGAACCACCTGCAAGAATCTACCGATTCCCACTGGCAGCTGCCTCCTTCAGCCATCTTTTGCTGACATTGCTCACTATTGGTTTTTAAAGAGACCTTGTCTGTCACATCTTGAATCTCTTACCAGCCTAGTCCCCTACTTATACTCACCTTTCCTGCACTACCCACTACTCCATTCCTTGCCATTTCTAACCCTTTGGAAGCTCTGTGTCAGATTTTCACAGTTAAGAAGGAATTGAAGCTAAACTCCAGGAAAAAATATTTGTGGACATCTGCAATGTAAAAATTAGTTACCACTTATAGCACCCTCTAGTTTATGCTAAAAGTGGTGTTAGAGTTTGGGAGTAGGTAAATTTACTTTAGCTCAGGACTAAGCCTGAGCTGTGGAATCTGGGTCAGGGTTCAGTTACTCAGGGCTAGATGACTCATCCTAACAGCTCCTCTGGTGCCTCCCCTGTTTCTGGGACATTGGAGAATGTTCTAGAGTTGGTAGGTGGAGGTTAGGGGAAGCAGCCTGGAATATTTATGTGGCCTCTGCCAATCCCCAGTAGTGGGCTGGCAGGGGGCAGAGCTTACCTTATAAATAGGCATGAGCCATGCCGGCAGGGGCAGTCGGGTGGAATATTGAGATACAGTGCTGAGGAGGCTGTCAGTCACCCTCAGGGGTGCCCCCTAGTCTGAGGGATGTCCTGCCTTGGTACAGGGCTTGGGTGCTGCCACATGTAGCCAGTCTCTCTGAAGACAGCGGTGAGCTTGAGTCTTCATCCTTCCCCAGGAGATCTCCTGAGAGTCAGCCGGTTGGGCTGATGAGAGTCTGGAGAACTGGTGTAGAGAGTTAGTCTGGAGGGCTAGTGAAAGGGGCAGTTGCAGCCAGGAGGGTTGGCAGTGCTGTTTTCACTGTATTCTTGCTACACCACAAGGGGCTACGAGTTCCTGCCTGTAAAGGGCCATTGCTAAATCTCACTGTGGGTCTCTCAGATCAACTAACAATGATTCAGCTGGAGCCAGCATGCGAGTGTGTGAAGGAGGAAAGTAGAGGAGACTGTATAATGGAAGATTTCCCTGAAGTTTTGCTGAAATCAAGTGGGCATCCCATAACCTCCCATCCCTATCCAAGTTATTAACACTCAATAAATAACAAATACAAAGTTACGGACTGTTCTCTGTCTCGAACTCTGAAGTGCTTGTGAAAATTTGGTGTGCCTGGCTGTGCAGAATTGGGGGATCCAGTTCATCAGCAGTCCCTACGGGGGTGCGCTACACACCAATGATGTGTGCCCTATTTGTGAAACTTAGTTTTGACTGGAGTACTGTTCCCCAAGAAGGTTTCTAACGCTCCACCTCCTCCTTTTAAAAAATGTCTTGTATTCTTTTTACTGAATACATGGATGGCACAATGTCTCCTTCTCCAATCACAGAATACATTGAATTAATTGACATTTTATAAATGGCTGAGGTGGAAGATGAACAATCCACTATGAAAACTGTACTCCAGCCAAAACTGTATGTTTCAGCTCCAGATGTTTAGCACTTACTGTAGTGTATGGGAGTAGTTATAGCTAATGTAACAGCAGCCACGCATGGGTAATTATTTTTCCATTGCAAATGTCCAAAAAATAGTTTCAACTTTAATAGATCAACTTTAATGATGCCACCTCCTCCCTCATGTAATAATGTATAGGCCTGATGACTGTCCACTCCAGGAGACTTCATCTGCCATACTCAAAGTGAAATGTTAAAGCCACTGGAACAGTTTAGCAGCCAGACAAATAGCAGTTTTAGAGGTAAGCAATAGTAATTCATATTTTTTCTCAGCACAGGTAACCTTGGACGTGCTTGATCCACCTTCCATCCCCACCAAAACACCCCCCCAAACACTAGGCAAAAGTACTCAGCCTACTCCACATGCTGTATTTTCTAGCCCTGGCTTTGTATTGCGACAACACAGACATATTCCGTAATGTTTAACCCATGATGAAGATAGAAGCTGATTGGGTCAGGCATTTTAGAACACAGCCAAGGACTGCACAAGCATTGGGATATACATGATTGTGCCATCTCTAAAGCTGACCATAGACAGACTGAAATTCAGCTGGTTCAGTAGGGACCATGTGTGGCTATCCCCACTAGAGAAATGTCAATCCTTAGATCTACTTCTGTCAGAGGAACTGGAAAGCTTATGCTCAATCAGTGGCTGCAATCGATGATCAATGTATTCTGACAGCAAAGAGTCTCTGCTGGCAGAATGCAACTTCCCAGTAGGGGGGATTCCTCCCAACTCCTCTAATACTCACCTGAGCTCCCTCTCGATCCAGTGATGTGCAAAAAGAGCTGAGCTGCTCCTGGGTCTCTCAGTCATAATTGGCTGAGACAACAGTAGGAGCCATTGTGTCATGGATATGCAGTAATGTTTGTCTGCCATCTTACCTTCCTCCTCTTGTGTTCACCTTAGAGCCCAGACTCTCTCACCTGGCTGCTTTTATAATCTCTCCTCCCAGCCTGGCTCCACCCCAGGCCCTATCACAGAACTCTATATTAACCTGTGCACTGCAAGTCTGCCTTGCTGATCAATGTGTTTGTTAAGCATTGTGTGTTTGGGTTCCTGCCTGCCATGTGCTACGTCTGTCTCTGTGTTACGATTTTGGCTTGTTCCCGACTATCCCTGTCTGCTAGTGACCTTGACCTTCGGCTTGTTCTTCGTTTATCCGTGTCTGCTTGTTGCCATGACCTTGGCTTTTCCCCTCACTATTCTTGTATCCTGAGCTGCTGCTTCCCCTCTATCCTCTTTACCCTACCGAGCGTGAGCTAGGTGACTCTGGGGGCCGTGACCTGGACCCAGCTGCAGCGTAGGCCATCCTCACCACTAGAGGCTCTGGTGAAAACCTGCTGGGTCTTAGACTCCGCACCCTGGGGAATCTTGGACTCTAGCTCCCTGTGGATCCATGTTGTGCTCCACTGGTCCCGCTTTCCACAACCACCCAGTGTCCCATCTGCAGCAGTCAGCCATAGGGTTCACTACCTTATGGTGCACTCCTGACCCCCAACGGTGTGCATCTGTCATCTGGCCACAGGTGACCTGACACATTGGTTCCTGCTACTGTTAATCACAGCCAGTAATCCAATGAGGAGAGAGTTGGGGGTGGGGTCGAGCTATGGCTCTGTGTGTCTTATGGACGCATAGAGCAGGGCTAGGGAGTGAGCATGCACCAGTGCCTCCAGTGGCTTGCCATTGGGAGCACTGGCAAAAGAGGGAGAAGCCAGGAGCATCGACGGGGGACATGAAAAGAGGAGCATAAGGGCTGCTCTGTGCAAAACCACTAGATAGAGCAGGTAAGTATAACATGTTCCTTTTTTTTTTTGTCTCAATAAACCTTTAATGCTACTTTAAAGCTGTAATTGTTACGCTTACTCAGGATGCACACATTTAACATGAAAAAAAAATATCTGAAACTAGTATAGCACCCTCCTAGTGTAGAATACTGGGCACTGTTTTTGACTCCTTTAGTAGTCAAGGGAGCAGTGATTGTTTGTTCTGGTCTGTTTAGGGTCTCACAGGCTGGGAGTTTGACTGCTTCCCCTGCTTCTGGAAGAAATTTCCAGAACATAGGAGGGCTGGGAGAGTCTGAATATTTATCATGCCCTAGCCAATTCATGGAGGGAATTGTCCAGAAGGTTGCTGAATAGGTGATAAATAGTTTGGAACCCAGCAGAGATTGTTCTTTTTGTCAGGGAGGGTTCCAAAGCCTTTGAGGCAGCCTGTGGACTGAGTAGGTTTTCTCTGAGCTCTCAGCTATGGCAGAGCTGGGGGCCTGAAGCAACCTTTTTTAGGAGTTGGCTGTGAGACTTTACCCTATGGGACCTCAGGGCTGGATCTATTCTTTCTGATCTGGGTATGTTGTAAAAAAAATAAGTCAAGGGGCACAATGTCAACACTGTGTATGAGTCACTGACAGTCTGTCACACAGTGTCACAATCTGGGAAACACTAGTATATAGTAGGCTGCCATTATATTAGATTAGGGTGATTAAACAGTACCTGTGCCCCCTTATACCAGATGTCCCTATCTGAGGCCCCCCTTTAAATTATGTTCCCATCAGAGTGCCCCCTTACATCAAGGTTCCCATCAGAGTGCCCCCTTAAATCAGGGTCCCCATCCGAGTGCCCCCTTACATCAGCTGTCCCCATCAGAGTGCCCCCTTACATCAGGGTCTCCATCAGCAGTGTTGTAACTAACGCCGTTTAAATAAACGGCGTTAGGTAACGTAGCCACTTTTTGGGGTAACGAGTAATCTAACTGATTAATCTTACCCTCGTGGCACCGCCGTTCCCATTACTTGGGCGGCGTTACCCCAATTACATCTACTCGCCGCAGCCGCCGCGAGTAGATGTAATGTGTAAAACGAACTAACTGCAAGCCGCCGTCTGCCTACCTGAACAGCGTGTCATGCAGACAGACGGCGGCCATTGCAGTTTTCAAAAGCCGCGCCTCCCGAGTCCTCATCGTCTGTGATAGGCGGAACACTCAATTTCACAGCAGGCAGTGTTCCACCTATCACGGACATCCTCTCATCCTTGTCTGTGTTATGAGGATGAGCGGATGTCCGTGATAGGCGGAACACTGAATGCTGGGAAATTGAGTGTTCCGCCTATCACAGACGACGAGGACTCAGGAGGCGCGGCTTTTGAATACTGTGGAGTGGCCGCCGGGACACCGCTGATCAGGTAGGGGGCTAGGAGCAAAGTCAACACTGCACAGTAATTGAAGCACGGGCACAGTGAGGCATTGGGCACAGTGAGGCATTGGGCACAGTGAGACATGGGCACAGTGAGGCATTGGGCACAGTGAGGCATTGGCACAGTGAGGCACTGGGCACAGTGAGACATGGGCACAGTGAGGCATTGGGCATAGTGAGACACGGGCACAGTGAGGCATTGGGCACAGTGAGGCATTGGGCACAGTGAGACACGGGCACAGTGAGGCATTGGGCACAGTGAAGCATGGGCACAGTGAGACACGGGCACAGTGAGGCATGGGCACAGTGAGGTATGGGCACATAACCAATATTATTTATTGCTATCCCTCCTATTATTTTATACACTGAAAAAAATACATATATATCATCCTTCTACCGCCCCGCCCCTGTGTATATATAATATAACCAATATAGTTACTTTGCTGAGTAACTAATTACTTTTTCAATGTAGTAACTGAGTGAGTAACTCTATTACTTTTTGGAAGAAGTAATTTGTAAATGTAACTAATTACTTTTTTAACGTAAGATGAACACTGTCCATCAGAGTGCCCCTTTACACCATAGTCCTCATCAGAGTGCTCCCTTCTAATCAGATTTCCCCATCAGAGTGCCCCCTTACAGCAAGGTTCCTATCAGAGTGCCACCCTGCGTCAGAGTCCCCATCCGAGTGCCCCTTACATCAGTTGATCCCATCAGAGTGTCCTCTTACATCAGGGTCTCCATCAGAGTGCCCTGTTACAACAGGGTCCTCATCAGAGTGCTCCCTTCTAATCAGATTTCCCCATCAGAGTGCCCCCTTACATCAGGTGTCCCCATCAGAGTCCCCTTTACATATGATCAGTTATCCACTTCAGAGTGCTCCCTTACATCAGGTCTCCACATCAGAGTGCCCCCTTACAATAGTTGTCGTCATCAGAGTGCACCCTTACATCAAGTCTGCATCAGACTGGATCATATGGATGCACTCTCAGAGACCTGGAGAGGCACAACTAAAATCTGGGGGGGGGCAGCCTACCCCAGCACCCCCCTAGATCTGGTCTGGAGAAGGATTGTCTCTCTCACTGGGAAGTGTCTGGAGGAAGGTAAAAAGTGTGCAGTTGTCTTGCAAACTTTTGAGTACTGACCTTGAATTGTTATCCCTGGTGACTGTGTGCTTTGGGATGTACTGTAAGTGTCAAAGGTAGCTATGGACTGAGTCGGCTCTTCTAGGGTTTCAGAGTACTGCCATTCCCCTGCATCTTCAACCAAATCCATGTATGGTACCCTGGGGAAGAATGTCCTCCCGCTACTGTGCAGGGTTTTATCGCAGGCCCTAAACCCTCTCCTGTTTAAAGTTCTTCAAACAATAAATATTAAAAAGACATCCCCTAGACTGAGTTATTGGAGCCAGTGTGCATGAACTAATGCTTGTGGGGAGGGGCAGCCTCCGTACTATTTCTGATAAAAAATAACTATTACCAGCAGCCCCTGCAGGGGTAGCGCTGCACTAGCTTTGTACATTTTTAGTATGATTGGAGTTTACTATCCTTTTAAGATTTCAGCTACAAAGAAGGTTTCATTTAATGTCTTTTAAACATGAGCCTTTTTGCCAAATGTACACGAGGGACCACTTAGAAAAGATTTTCTTTAATAGCAAAGAAAGGAAGAAGGTCTAAACCATGCTGAAAAAAACGAGGCTGAAAACACAATCCATCACTAACAAATAAAACTGGCTTTTCTTGACCAAAGTAACCACTTTTTTCAGCAATTTAGCACTTTCACGCTTTTGATGAATACTGTTCACAATATCAATTGACAGTGAAAATTATCAGCCTTTACTGAGCTCATTACTCTAAAATCACCAAGGAATTGCTATAGAGTTGGTGCTGAAGAATGGCTGGGGCTGCCTCTGTGCAATGGGAAATGAAACGCTGAAGATGAAAATGGTGCCATCCACAGAACAGTCATTTCATTATTATTGAGGACATGGACTTGAATAATAAAGTCTGACATTTTTTTAATGTGTATATGTGGAAATAAGGCAAAGGAATACAATAAGTACATAGGAATAAAGCAGACTGCAAATTATTTGACAGAATGTCTGCCTTAAAGTACACCTGTCAATCATTATGTTGGCTGCAATCACCGACCTCTCCTTTAGTAAATGTTACCTGTCTGGCTGTCATGGTAATGCTTCGGCTTTGATTTTTCTGACCGGGAAAAAGTATACAGATAAGGAATTCCAACATAGCCATTTAGAGCATTTATGTACCGGGTGTGTGATAAAAGTAATACATCTAGCCAGGAGACTAGCTTTTTCAGAAGGAAACTAGTAGCCCCTAAACTTTTACTCCTGACAAATGTTCTTTAAAGGAAAATCCCATCTGAAATTTTCAAAACTGTTTTGGGTGAAGTCTTTTGAGTTGAATACAGACTTAAACAGTAGCTAAGGATTCATGATTTTTTTAATACCAGGTTTTGAGTGTAAACTACTGCTTTCTCTGCTCTATTATATTTTCCAGGGTCCCTTGGTCATTACTAAATTGTACTTTTGTGTCATCTATCCAAAAAAAACTCCTGTAAAACATCCACCCAAAGAATAAAGTAGGACAGACAACATATTTTTTTAGATCTTGTAATTTGCTAATTCTAGGAAAGTCAACTTTGGTGGTGAGATTCTACTAGAAAGCCTACTTAAAGGTAGGACTGAGAACCTTTATAACCCATGTTCACTTTTTCAGGCCGAATTTCACATTTCACAATAAATAGAAGCCTTTTCTAATGTTTTTTTTACTGCCCAAGCCATCCAACCGTGCTCATCTCTCACTTACCTAGTTCATGGCAGCTTTGAATCTTTACCTCTATGTTCAAAATGTTTAAAGCAGCTTGAGCACTGACTTCCTGTAGCATCATGTCACCTTCCAGGAAACTTCATATCCCATCATGCACTGCCTTTACAGACTTTCAGAGACACACTTTCCCTGTTTTCAATACTACAATTCTGTTCCGCATAGACTGTTATGTGATTGCTCAGCTCCTGCACACTCTGACAAATGAACGATCTATGCAAGAAGAAGGTACAGAACAATACGTCAGCAGAGGAAGACACTGGCTGTGTATTTAGGGAGAACAGTGCTCACTGAAATTGAGTGCATGTGAGTACAGAGGTGAGTGGGAGCAATCTCCTGGAGTGTTAAAAAGGTCAGCTGTTGAACTACCTTCTTCTAATGTTTTTTTATGTCCCAAAATACCAAAACAGATACCAGGAAGCAATGAAGGAGTTTTCTATAGAAGACACTGGAGGCTGAGGTAAAACCTGCTCTAAAATATACATCAAAATTATATTTTATATTACATTAATGGTATATTGGTACATAGGAAAGCTGAAATTTAGGGGAAAAAAAGGTGAACTTAGCCTTTAATCTGGGTGTAAACTCAACCGGCTAGCCCCTTCATGATATGGACAGATTTCTGTGTGTGACAATAAGACCCACTGAATCCTAAACTAGGTATGAAGAACATGAGTCACACAGAACACAGTTCACTCTTATTTTTCCAAAATTTACAACTCAGCATCAAAATCCTCACACTAGAACACAACCAGCTCTAGCAGTTCAAGTTAAATACACACTTGGGACTTTATCAAAACTGAAGCAGTTTTGCATGGTAAGCAAGCTTCTATCTTTCATTTGCAAAGCCTTATTGAACAAGCTGAAGATAGAAGCTGATTGATTGCCATGTAGTGCTGCTCCAGCTTAGATAAAAAATAATAATATATATATATATATATATATATATATATATATATATACTGTATATATATATATATATATATATATATATATATATATATATATATATATATACAGTATCTAGCACTACCCCCACGTGTAGCAATAGGTCCTGCTCCCTTGGTTTAACGGACCGGACTGGTTTTTCCTTTTCTTGGGTCTGCAGCAAATTACCTCTCCCGAGTGGATCCTTTAGCTCCGTTGTCTAGGCAAACAATCTCCAGTAATAAGGCCAATGTCCACACTTGAGTAAAACCTAATCATCAAGGCTTTATTCTTTTTTTGAGTCAACTCGAACAGAGGAAGAGCAGAAGTTGAAAGAAGTAGGGGAAGGTTCAGGCACGCAACACTTAAGTTCAGTATCTACACTCGTCGCCACTCAAGCCTGAGTGGGTACTGCTCACCCGGATAGTCCCTATGAGAGCGGTCCTAGCAGCCGGGATGGAGCACCGACATCAGAGACGATGAATCCTCCTCTAAGTAAGTCTCCAGGTCTCTCCCCGAGATAGCAGTACCGTCGCTAATCTCCGCCGGGACTGATCCTCCCCTGGACTCCTTTCCCAAAGATGGGCCCCCTTCAAGCGGGCAGCCTGGGGTCCTCCTCCGAAGCGTAGGCCGTAGTCAGCGGAGCTGGGCCTACAATGCAGCAACAGAACTTCGGGCTGAAGGTGCCCGAGGCCTAAACATACTTGCGCACCTCATGCCACGCGGGCCACGAAGCACACTCACTGGACCAGAGGTCCCCCCTGAATGCCTTGGGGTCCCCCTGGAATCGCCTCAAGCAAAAAGGTGTCTGCCCCTTTTGTACCCTCTTCCAGCATGCACAGCAGGTAGACCACGTCCACTGCAGGCTGCGGAGAGAGGACACCCAAGGTGCTGTGATACCCCCCTTATATATATAATACAGAAAAGACACTAGAGGCTGGGCCACCATGCCGGGATCCACACAAGCCACTCCAGCATCTCCATGCACACTCAGGCACCGATAGCATGATCTAAGGCTACACAGAGGACACGTAGGTGTTGTAGTCCCTGGAATACAGACATTTCTTAAGGTAAGACTCGTTAATGTAGATACTGTGTGTGTTTCAGTTAAAATACGTGGTAGCAGTTATAGTTTGTGCATGTAAAGAGTTCATTGCAGATTTTCTCAACGTCAGTGATGATCACTCTCAGCCTGCTGGCACTGAGATTGCTGTCATTTGAGCTAAAATATCTCTGTGTAAGATAAGGTTGAGAGTGGCATTGTCACAATGTGGACTAAGTGAAGTATACCATGCATCAAGTTTAAAACGGTTCCTGTAATGTGCCATAGGACTAAAGCTAACTATTGACAAAATATGAATGTCGGAAGTGCAGTTAGATCCTGGCAATGTATAACTGTGCAACAGAAAGTTCCACCTTGCCAGTTTGACTACCAACCTGAGAACAAGCGAGCAGCAGATACGATGATTATCACCAAATTCGTACTTTTCTTTATGTAGGGTCACTATGCATGCAGTGTGTACACTCTCACCTATACCACAATCAAAAGCAATCTCTGTAATTGTTTTTAGCAGGTTCTGGTTATTTAAGTGTTACATACCATTAGGCATAAAGCTTTGCATTATGATAAGTTGTACACAAACAATAACATTCTCTAGGAAATGCTTAGAGACATTTGCTATTAATCACTACTAATGTGTCATAACTCTCCATGGTGTATAACGTGCCGTACACACACTACAAGAGATCTGTTCAGTTGCCATACGTGTCATGGTTTTGATAACCACTGAAAAACAGTTATTATAAGATTATCTATTTGAATAGTACAAACTTTTATTTTAAGCTACTGTATGTGCTGTTCTGAAACATTGTTACTTTACTTGTGTACAATAAGTGCCGGTTCACACTACCGTGACTTGGGTGGCGACTTGTCAGACCGCAAGTCGCCCCAAGTCGCTTGACATCAGAAATCACAGCTATGTGAATGAGAGCCGTCTTAATGAACGCGTATGAAGTAGGAGCGACTTCAGAAAAAGTTCCTGTACTACTTCAAGGCGACTTGTAGGCGACTTATACCCATTGATTTCAATGGAAGTCGCCTCCAAGTCGGATCCCCTGTCTTAACTGAAGCAACTTTCCAGGAAGTGAAAATAGTTTTCTAAGGCAAACCCCTCCCTCCCACAGAGCAGATTATTATGTGATTGGCCACTGGCAAAGTCCCCTGTCTTGGAGGCGACTTGAAGTCGCGTTGTAAGTCGCTCCAAGTAGCGCTGAAGTCGCGCTCAAGTCGTCTCCAAGTTGCCTTGTAAAGTCGCACTGGAAGTCGTGTTGCCCCAGTGTGAACCGGCACTTAGTTTCTTGTATTTACATGTAAATTGCTGAATAGTAGGTCATCTCCAAATTGCCATAAGTATATCTCTGCAATTCATTAAATTCTTTAAGGTTACATAAACTACATGAATACATGGCTAGAGATTATATTAATATATTGCATAGACTATAGGGCTTATATTATAAGGCAGGGATGATGTGCAAAGGGCAGTGACCATATCAACTGACCAGGCACCACTTTAGGGCATAAACACTTGCAGCAAGAGATGAAATCTGATGGGTTGCTATGGCTTATGCCTCGTACACACGATCGATTTTCTCGACGGTGAAAACACCGTCGAGAAAATCGACGGGAAAAACAAGGGAACGGCTTGGTTCCCTACACACGGCCGTTTTTCCCGACATTTTTTTTCTTGGTCGAGAAAAACGACCGTGTGTGGGCTCCGTGGCAGTGTTTCCCTATGGGAAAACTGCCGCGGAAAAAAACGACGGGAATCACGACAAGAAAAATTAGAGCATGTTCTAATTTTTCTCGTCGTGATTAATGCAGTTTTTCCCGTTGGGGAAAATGACAAAAAGCCCACAGACGGTCGTTTTTCTTGTTAAAAAAAAAAATGAAATTTTTCCAGACGGGAAAAATGATCGTGTGTACGCGGCATTAGGCTTGCCACTGGTATTAGGTGAAAGTAGATGACACTACCTGTTTGGGGTTGTCTGCCAAGTTCTTCCTGTGCTTATGTATCTTCCGGATACTTTCTTTCCTCCCACACTCCAAAGACATTTTGGAAGGTCAAATGACTCCTGTCTAGAAAAAAAAAAAAAAGATCTTCCCAGATAGCAAGGATAACTTGCTACAAATTTGTGGCAGTGTTGTTGAATTGTAAGTCTTGTTGACTTGCTGCACATTTTTACTGGCAAGTTGTACACTTGCAGTGCACTTGAAGCACAATTTCTAGTTGACACTTTTCCAAAATGTAGCACATTTGCATGACAAGTCTCTAGCAAGAGCAAAGTTACAGTGGTGAGCCTACAGCAAGAGCTCTGCAAGTCTACAGCATGAAAATTCAGCCACAGTGACCCTTTGGTGGGATGACTATTTCACCACATAACTGAACCAGAACTTGCAGAATGTTTGCAAAGAAAGTTGATCTGGAGTCATGTAATGCGGATTTGCTGCAATTGTGCAACAAACTTGTGAAGCCAGGCAAGTCTAGCAATAGCTTAGCAAGTCATTTTCAAACTTGTAGCACAATTGCTTGCTATCTGGTTTAGTATGTGCATGTATGCATGTGAGGTAGGGACCTAAAGCTAGTCATAGATGGATCTAAATTTGGCCAGTTCGGGGGTGGGTCAGAATTTTGATCCATCTATGACCGTTTCCGCTAGAGAAAAGTCTATCTAATGCTCAGCTTCTCTTGAATGGGAATGTTGGAAATTTTTCATCCAATCAGTACTGTAGCTGATTAATCAGTGTATTCTGACAGTGGAGGAGTCCCACTGTCAGCATACACTAGAGCAATGAAGAGGATTCCTTCATCCATCTTGAATGTGTGGATGGAGAAATCCATTTGTTTCCATCTATGGCCAGCTTTAGACTATATGCAGGGCAGGGATTAATGTGAATGTGCAATATGGAAAGCAAATTACTGATGCTTCTTAAATACCTGTAATACATAAATAACAAGTGGAACCAAAGTCTGCTGGGTGGGTTCTTTCACAGCGCACGTGCATATTATGGCACAATTGCCTCATTTTGCACCTTCCTCCAACAATTACAGGTCCAGGTTCTTGTTTCCTCACCATCTCCCAACATCTTCCCACCACTGCTTCTAGATCCTGTGGCACTCCTCTTTGGTCATTGGGTGGCCACTGATGATGCAACTCAAATGCGCACAGAAGTTACCGCACCCAGCTCCATACTCTGCATCTTACAGAGCAGGGACTGTACAAGTGTACCAAGAAAATAAAAAATTGCTAGGAATGTTTTCCAAAAAGGAGACTTTGGACTGCTCTTCTGCCAAAAAAAAAACAACAATTTTTCCTAGCTGTTTTTATTGCATGACCTCAGTTGTGCTTTAACACTCATTGATACAACATTTATTCCCATGTCATATTTCTACTAAGCAAATATCATTTGCAGGAAGTGGGCACTTCTTGGGAGATATTATAATAGGTATTTACTATTAAGTATTAGTAATGGTTGATTTGTGATAACATAGTAACCTCAGAAACTGTAATGAGCCAGATATTTTGCACCCTCAGCGTTTACTTCAGATATAGGTTTGTGAGTCATATGATGAGGAAACCACTTTAATATCTAAAAGAGTCTTTATTCAATCAATATTGCCTTAACTATTACAGTCATACAAATCAATAACCTGCCACTAGGTAACCATATAAGGAATTACTCATATACGGAAATCACTCAAATCTCATCTGCAACAAGCTATACAAAGGGAAAAAAACATACAATAAACTATTGTGGGATTTGGCAGTGGGAATGAGAGGCGGGTAATAAATAAAACAGTTACTTTTCCCCTAATGAGAAAATACAGGTTTAATTTAAATGTAAACCTAAAAGCACTTTGGCATAAAAAGCAAAACTCGTCAACTCCAGCACACAGAAGGTCTCTACCTTAGTCTTGTTGGGACAGTCATTATTAAAGGCTGCTAAAAGCAGAGGTAGAGCATAGGGACGACCTCTTCAGGTGGTGATGCTTCTTCATTGTCCAATCAGCAGGCTGGAAGCAGAGAGGTGACCAGGCTATAATATGTATTTGAGAAGAAACAGAGAAGAGTGATTCCAATGATTACACTATCCAGCAGGGAATATGGATCGGAATCACAAATATTTTGTCAGGCAAAACAGTTTGCATTTAAGTATTCCGTTGTTTGGCTCAAATCAATTGCTCATATCATTCACTGTGCAGAATCTCATGGCTTTGATTTTATATTAGGGAAAGTAAAACCAAACAAGTTATGGCGAGGAGGGCTAAAAGAAACTAACACTAAACCATTATAACGCATATTACAAGTTTAAAATATAAGGTATCTACATATCTCACTTCAATCACAAATCACAATTTTTTTTCTTTTATTCCTGTGGACTAATTGTATATCCAGATTCACAGGTTTACAGCAAGAAAAAGCTAAATCTTAGAGTAATTATTATTCCAAACCACACAGAACTGTTTCAGCCTCCTCAGTGCAATGCGTAGAAACAATGGCTTTCATTGAGCAGGATTCGAGGAGCAACGAGAAAGGGTGGGCTAAAAAGAACAAAAAAAACTCCGCTAAGCCAATCCGCAGAGCCCAAGAATTAAAGTATCTACACCTTGGGGTCATACCCAGCTGATCAGGGATAACTGAACTGCATAATTCTACTAAGATCCAAAAAATAGAAACATTTAGAAAGGATATTTTCAGGAAAAATAAAAAAAAGAATCTGCGACTCTTCAGATTGGACCATCTCTAGTAGAAGATCAACAAATTTGGTTCAAGGGTGGATTCAGCATTAGATATAGATAGGTGATGGTGGCTGCGCTGTGATTAAGCTAGAGTGAAGGAATGGGGGAAGGCCTGTGGATACGTCTGATAGACAGAGGCCAGAGATAGATAGTGGTTAGTAAATAAATGACACAGGTGGATGATCAGTGCTTGAAGTGGATGTGAGTGTCACAACCAATAAACGTGCATAACTCTCAATACACAAGGGGGAGGGAGGAGGGGAAAGAAGGAAATACTTTAATATTCAATATAAATACAAACTTATATAAAATCAATATTTGACAAAGTATAACATAAAAAAAGTATAAACTCCAGAAAATCGTAGACCCATATGAGGACTACTAACAATATATATCAATAATATCCATGAATTGAATCCAAAGTGAACGTGATGGTGTAGAAAGGTTGTGATATAGTCCAGTATTTGTAATAAGTCCCATCACCATCAATTGCTAAAGTGTTACACACACGACTCTTCAGTGCAAAGCCACCACTGTGCTCGCAAGCAGCTTACCTCCCAGCTAGAATAAACCAGCATGTAGTCTACTCCAGGGCAATGGACAATCCTCTCTGGGGAGGCCTATTCTTACTTCCACAGGATGTATATAAAGATACAAACGGAGAGAAGAAAAAACATGTATATATAGTGTGACTCTGTGGGTATTCCAACTGAAGTGACTGAAATTAGATGTTCTCACACTCACTTTGTATTAAGCGAGCATGGACACCAATCCACAAGCACGGAACTCGTTTGTGCACTGTGGGTTACAGTAACGAGATTACAGTAACGGGAATCCTCTAATTGGGGATAGCTGTAAAGTGCCTCTCAGCCGCAATGCATGGAAAAAACTACAAGAAAACAAAGAAGAATATATAGCGTAACTCTATGGATGAATGGAGATGGAATCGCTATAGTGGATGTTCACACACTCACTTGGAATAGGTGAGCGTGGGCATCAATCCACGAGCACCGCGCTCATATGTCTGCGCTGCAGCCTTTAATATGCGAATCCCTCCGGTGAATGGTAGCCACACAGTACCAGTGAAATAAGTATATGGAAAACCAAATGGGGTGAGTAAGTAAAAACAGGCGTCTTTATTCAATGGCTAATGCCGGGTAAACTCACATTTGTGGGGTGGGTGGGGGTTCAGTCTCCTACGAGCGCTGAGCTCATCTCCTTACGTCCAGCTGTAAGTGTATCTGTGCTTGAATCCTGATGCGTGTCGTCACATCACGTGACTTCATCAGAGGATTCAGCATTACCACTGTGCTTTGTTGGAGAGATATATGTGCTATTTATAAAATGCATGACAATCTAGAACAGCAATTCTAAACTTTTTGTGGAACCCTAGGATTCCTCTAGATTTTGCCATGGGCTCCTTGAGCTGTGGCTAATTGACCTCCTATTTGATGGTACTTGCATAATTCTGGGGCCAACACCATTCGGCCGAGCCAACGGCATGACACCAATGATCTTTTTAGCTGTCTGTAAGGGTAGCATTCTGACCACCATTGTAAGGGGGACATTTTTGCCACTGACTACTAATGTAAGGGGCGTTTTTCCCCCTGACCCCCCATTAATTATTTTTTGCCATAGGTTCCCCGAGACCTGAAAATAAAAAACAGGGTTTCATAGTGGTAAAAAGGTTGAGAAAGGCTGATCTAGGTGAAAGTGAAAATCAGAGTTCTACAATTAAGAATTTTCCCACTCTCTGAAGCTGCTGATCAAATGTGCACTCAAGATTTCCCAAACTCTTAGGTGGGTTGTAAACTAAAGTAAACTCCTAGGTGGGATGCTTTTTAGCTTAGTCCTGGACCATAGAGAAAGGTTTATGTCATCGTGATCCACTTGAAAAAAGATCTATTTTAAATACAGTATGATGGAATATCTGCTCAATTTTCATGCTCAAGACACCACTGATCTACTGTACTTGCTTCTCTTGGGCTGTTCCAACAACAGTTCATCTGCACTAATTGTCCATCCATGAAAGCATACCTCTGGATAGGTAGCTTTCAAGCAGCCCAGGACATCATCATTATTTTGATTTTTTTATTGTAATCTGATTTGTTTACTTTTGATTTTTGATTTAGGTCTAGGACAGTGGTGTAATTGTCCAAATTGAGTAAGAGAATAGTGAATGACTATTACAGCTGTTCTCCTTGAAGGCAATTTGAACATAATTTACTGAAGTCCTTGCTTGCACAATGCTTCAGTGAGAAGGCAACATTAAACAGGAAATGCACCTTGGCATACCATGTTAATGGTGCACATGTACGGTACACAATGTATACACCTATCAGAAAGTTCTCATCAATAAACAAAGGTAGGAATCTGTCAACAGTGAATTCCTCTTGTGGAATGGGGAAGAAGAGAGCTGAGAACTGGAAAAAGAAAACATCTTTGTTACAAAGGATTAAAAAGCTGAGGGCTATTTTCCATTGAGAAGAAAAAGCAGGTGCACAAATAATTCACATTCTGCAGAGGAATGGAACAGATTAAAGTGAGTAAAAGTGCACTGGATCCAGGGGACACATACAGTGATGCAAGTCATATAGAGTCCCAACGACATAAGGGGAGCATCAGCAGAAAAACAACATTATCATTTCTATATAAAGATAGGATTTTACCATGTCAGGAAAAAGTGTGTTGTTGCCACATCCCTGTGTATAGGAAAAAAGAGAGCCCCCCTTACTTGGGACTTTATAGGCAACAACCACACAAAGGTAAAGTAGACAATATATTTATTATTATACATAAAATTTGATCATCCAAACATCAAATGATCGTTTAAAAACATGTGTAGCGGGTGGTTACATTTAGGGGAGGCATCTGAGTGGTACCAGGCTCAGATGCAACAATTGTTAGGATTCCTGGACCAATTTATGCCAGTGGAGGATATCAATGGTGTCTAGTTCCCTGCGGTCTATAGGTGGCACTGTTGCCATAGGCCGGGGTTGAATCGCCATTGGAGGGCTGCGCCCTTTGTGTCCTCTCGCGGCAGTAGTACAGCGGGGAGGGGAACCTGCTGTGCATGCTGGGAGAGAGTATAAAGGGGCAGACATCTTCCGCTCGGGGTCCACTCCCAGGCACCTTCAGCCTGGGGGTGCGTGATGGTGGTCTCCGGGTGCCCTAGGCCCAGGGACGGAGTTGCGGTTCCACCCCAGACACCTTTGGTCTGGGGTGGGGTACTCTCTGGAGGTCTGGGGCTCAGTACCTTAGACTGGGTCCCGCAAGGGATCGAGGGCTCCTAGGGTGTCCTCCGGTGTGGACGCCCAAATCTAGGACGAGGAGGCCAGGGAGGTGACCCTTCCGAAGACCCAGTGCAGCATTTGCTGGTGACGGCGGGGCCTCTGGTAACTGTCCGGATGGATGTCCTCTCTCTGACAAGGGCCATTTCCTATAGAAGGTAGTACACGTTCTCATGGTCTGTGGCAGGGACCCATCGTGAATCAGGTCGGTGGCAGAGACCCAACAACCAGGTCTGTGGCAGAGGCCTTATTCATCTGGTCTGTGGCAGAGACCCCCTCACGGTCGGTGGCAGAGACTGTGCGCCAAGCCTGTTCGCGCTATGACGGAACAGGAGAAAACCCAAGTTCAAGTTTTTGCCTGGACCTCCTCCCCACTGTGTTCTGAACTGTTCTATGTCTAACCAGTCGCTCTCAAAGGACTATTTATTGCTCTGAAGAATAAATAAGTGTTGGACTTTCAGTGGTGTGGAACTTGACTTTCTGGGAGTTAAAGGGTCCTACCTCCACCTGCGTGGAGAGTGGGAATCATCCTCAAGGGAAGTTTTGGCTCTGGACAGGGACACAGGCCCGAAGGTAAAAGGTTATAGCTCACACCTCTGCACACAAGAGGATACGAGCTGGTGGTGTGCCACACTCTCCTCCCTGGTCCCCTAGACGAGAGCCATTTACCGAGAAGAGAAGAGGGAGGCAGAGGTGAGGTCGCTACACATGTCATATTAAAAGACAAAAAGGTAGATAAACAACATGACATAGCAAGCATGGAATAGTATTGTAAATACTCTCCGGTTATTGAATAATATCTCCGGTACCCGACGCGTTTCTGGTTCAAGCCCTTCGTCAGGGGAATTGGATAAGAGAAAATGTAGTCATAAATTTGTCAAAAGGTATGTTCTACTATGCAAATAGAAAGAAATTGATGGAGCACTGCAGAAAGTGGCGTCAAAGGGAGCCTACAGACACTGCCCCATGGAGTAAAGTGGATTCTTATGTAGGAAACCTCCATTTGCTGGATGGTCACAGAAAAAAGTAATATGCAAAGTGCATCATTCCTGCTGCTCAAGGAACACTTAAATGACAATGCCCTTTTGTACAGCTTCACATTCATTTATTAAAAAAAAAGTCTTCTAAAATGATGAAAACAGCATGCTGACGTGTGTCATTCAGCCTGAAAGTATTAGGAGATCCTGTCAAGGACCCACCCCCTGACAGAGCATCACCTTTGCATCCTGCATTCACAAGCAATGAGGATCCAAAGAGGACCGTGCACATTACATGACTAGACCAAAGAGTTATAGAGAGTAAAAAAAAAAAAAGCAAAAATGTACACAGGGTCCTCTGGGGGATAGATGAGCCAGAAGATAGGCTTTAAAACAATTCAGTACTTTCAAAAGTGATATTTTGATAGATGCTGGAGAATTGAATTCAGATTAAGAATACCTTTTTAATCCCAAAGGGAAAACTATATAGTACAATTATTCATAAAATGTTCCCCTTTATAGAGCATCATCTGATATCTCTATTTATTTATATGGATAGGCTGTATATAATACACCCCACTAGTGGAAGGCCTTTCCATGGGAATAAAGAGAGATTGATTCACCAGAGCGTGACCGGAAAAATAGCCTCGCCAGGGGACTTCTTGGCACCCAGCAGACCACACAACCAAGATATCTGGGAAAGGGGGAGTAAATTTAACGCTTAGGAGGAGAAGGCATTTACAGGATAAAAGTACTGAAAGTACAGTTATCCTTCAAACAACCCAAGCGTTTCTTATCCCTCTCATTAACTAACCTTCTGTGCCCATTCTAAGTGATTCACGCTCTCCCTGTTGTTTTTTTTTATTTTTTATTCTATATTGTGGAGGATGCAATGGGAGGAAATGGAATGCACAAATGTGGGCAGGAACACCCAAAACTCACAGGTGGACAGGAATATGGTATCAGGAATTACGGCAGGGAGATCTCTGTATTCAGTTTCCAAAAAGCTAGGTGCTTAATTAGTCCACCAAGCTCCACCAGTAACTAAAATATCACTTTTGAGTGTATTGAAATTTTAACCTCTGTTCCCTAGCCCAGACATTCACTTAACATCCCATTTACATTCACATGCCATAACAGAGGTCACAACTATGTAACTGCATGTAAACTTTAAGCTTTGAGACCTGTTGGAGGAAAAAAAAAGTTATTACATTTAAAAGAAAAAACGTGATAAAAAAAAAAAAAAAACGTGATAAAAAAAAAAAAGCAGCTTGCAAAAAACAACAGATCTCCTATACCAATAAATTATAACATATGAATCCAGAATAGAGACAGTCTTTTCAAGCAACTAATCATAAACTCTAGAAAAAAATTTAGGTAAGAAAAGCTGATCCCATAATTAGCTAGAAGAAAATTTGCTAGAAGTTAGGCACTGAAAAAGAAGTCACACTCCTCCATTCTGATTAGATAAAATAGGTGTTGATAGAGCGCTTTACCCAAAAATACGTGCGATTTGGTGCAATTACTAGTGTTGAGAGGCAGCTCTAACAAACAGTATAGCTCAAGAGGTCCCTTGGAATGATCTAAGACATGTTTAAAGGATGCGAGCGCCACAAGTCTACGAATGGTCCAATCATAATTTTAGAAGAGACATTCTATATGTGGGAGGATGCAAAAGAGCATCCTTCTTAAGGCCCGTACACACGATCGGATGTTCCGATGGGAATTGTGTGATGGCAGGCTGTTGTCGGGAAATCCAACCGTTTGTATGGTCCATCGGACAATTGTTGTCGGATTTTCCGCCAACAAATGTTGGATAGCATGCTTTAAAATTTTCCAACAACAAACGTATCTTGTCAGATTATCCGATTGTGTGTACACAAGTCCGTCGGACAAAACTCAAAAGTACATTATCAGAAGTTGCCCAAAGGGTGGCGCTAAAGAGCTGAAAAACCATGTAGATTTGTGTTTGTTGGCCAACAATTCTTTGCCGTTTGTATGCAATACAAGTTCCTGGCCAACGCCCTTCGGACAAAAGTCCTACACTTTGTCCACAGAAAATCCGATCGTGTGTACGAGGCTTTAGACTTGAATAATTCCTCTAAGCTTAAAGACTATATAGAAATGTCAGATTATCTTCCCAGCAGTGCAGTAGGTACAACTGACGCATTTCAGGGGCTCATAAATCTCCTTTCATTAGGGCTAAGAAATAAAATAACATAAATCAATATCAATTGATAAAATCAGGTGCAAAGTAGCCAGGTACAAAGTCTATTACATTAATTATATTACATTAATGGACAGTATAAGAACATTACCAGGTGTTAAAGAAATTCCTCCATAAGCACAGCAACCTGTGAAGGAGTAAACACACACACACACATACACATACAATATTACCAAAGGTTTTGGGACGCTTTGTGCACTGGTCCAAATCATTTGGTGGAGGGGTGATTATGGCGTGGGGTTGTTTTTTTAGGGGTTCGGCTTGGCCCCTTAGTTCCAGTGAAGGGATCTCTTAAGGCGTCAGCATACCAAGACACTTTGGACAATTTCATGCTCCCAATTTTGTAGGAACAGTTTGGGGATGGCCCCTTCCTGTTGTAACATGACTGCGCACCAGTGCACAAAGCAAGGTCCATAAAGACATGGATAAGCAAGCTTGGGGTAGGAGGAACATGACTGTCAACATCATTGTCTGACCTCATAAATGTACTTCTGGAAGAATAGTCTAACATTCCCATAGAGACACTCCTAAACCTTGTGGACAGCCTTCCCAGAAGAGCTGAAGCTGTTATATCTCCAACTGCGGGCCAACATAATATTGAACCCTACGGACTAAGACTGGGATGCCATTAAAGTTCATGTGCATGTAAAGGCAGGCGGCTCAATGCTTCTGGTAATATAGTGTATATGTGTATAAATATTGTGACAGCAGGAAGGTAAAGTCACCTGGTTGCATCCAGGGGGGTAGATATATTTCGCCCAGATTCAGGCTTTACGCCGACTTATACAACTAGGTGGAGAGTTGTATAAGCCCAGCTGAGGCTAGTGGGCTCATGAATGACTCATACCTCTAGGGAGAGTGTGGGGCGTCGTGCAGACAGGGAGTTGATGAGACCAGCTGAAGCTTGTCAGCTCATTTAGGCCTCTATAAGAACTCCCAGATTCATTAGGTGTTAGCTTATGCCTGGAACCAGACCTGTGTGGACTGTCTAGGGAGAGTGAACCCCTGTGCGGTGAGACAAAGCCTGTGTGGCTATTTGCTTAGACATTTAAAACCAGGGACTTAGGGACTAGGACAGCACTAGGCTGATCCCAGTTGTTAGTTAGGAAACCTGTATGTTTACTCAGAGGTCAAGTTGACCAGGATTTATTTTATTTATGTTTCTTTTGCTTTGCTGTGTTTTGTCACTGTAAATAGAGAATAAACCGCACCTTTTTGATTTTGAAAACCACAACCTCCGTTTGCTGGGCCTGTTTTTGTGTGGGGAGCCCATCCCGGGGGTCACACACACCCGCTGCCGAGCTAACCCCCTCACAGTTGGTGGAGAACCAGTGGCAGTTTTTTTTTAAGCCAGCATGGAGGAGATACTGAAACAGCTGGCTCTAGCAAATGCCAATCAACAGCAGACAAATGCAGGTTTGCAAAGGAGCCTTGCAGCTCAACAACAGAACTTCGCAGCCCAGCAGCAAGCTCATCAACAGAGCCTTGCAGCCCAGCAGCAAGCTCACCAACAGAGTCTGGAAGCTCAGCAACAAGCCCAGCAGCAATCTGAGGCCCGCTTCATAGACCTGTTACAGAAGCAAGAGCAGAGACTACAACAAATGGAAGCAGTAATGCAGCAACGTCCGCAGACCAGTGAGGAAAGCCGTCCCACTAATACCGCGTCCTTTGGGGTGAGTCGTTTATTGACAAAAATGACTGGAGAGGATGATCCAGAGGTATTTTTGACCACATTTGAAAGGACCGCTGAAAGAGAAAAGTGGCCTGAGGAGCAGTGGGCTGGACTGGTGGCTCCTCTGTTAACTGGTGAATCGCAGAAAGCTTACTATGACCTAGAGCCTAACCAAGCAAAAGACTATGTGATGCTAAAAGCTGAAATTTTGGCAAGGCTGGGTGTCACCCAGGCTGTCCGGGCTCAGCGTGTGCATAACTGGACTTTCCAGCTTGGAAAACCCCCCAGGTCTCAAATGTATGATCTCATTCACCTGAGCAGAAAGTGGCTACAGCCAGAGACTTTGTCCGCACCAAAGATTGTGGAACGTGTTGTAATGGATCGGTTTTTGAGAGCTCTTCCTACTGCCATCCAAAAGTGGGTAAGCCATGGAGACCCAGAGACGGCCGATGGTCTTGTGGATTGTGTGGAGAAATACTTGGCTACAGAGAACCTGACGGCCTCTTCCAGAGACACTCGGACTTTCCACCCTAAGACCAGACCATCCCCAGGGGCGGATAAGAGGATTCCAAGGGGTGAGGGTGGAGAGAGTGAGAGGGTGGGAGCTCTACCCCAAGTTTGGCGAGAACAGCCTGGGAAATCAGCGGCTCAAGAGGCGGCAAGAAGGATCGTTTGCTACCGCTGCCGGCAAGCGGGACATATTGCAGCCAATTGCCCGGTTGTGGAGGAACCCATGCAGTGTGACTTTCTGACGGGCAGACGTCAGTCGCTGTGTGCGACAGTCGCATGCACTGCCATTCGAGGAACTGAGAAACATTTATGCAAAATGTGTGTTAATGGTAGAAATGTTGTGGTATTGCTGGATTCAGGTAGCCTTGTGACCCTGATAAAGGCTGAATTAGTTAAAACAGAGGTCTCTGGGAATAGCAAGGTAGCTGTTATTTGTGTGCATGGGGACACCCGAGAGTATCCAGTGACTACAGTGTGTTTCGAGACCCCCAAAGGTACCCTCTCTCATCCAGTGGGGTTAGTATCTCAATTACCGCATGATGCCATTGTGGGAAGGGATTTTCCGAAGTTCTGGGAACTGTGGGATGATCCTGAGCCCCCCACTGGTGCCCCTATGTACCAGGAATGTGATAGCCAGAACTCCTCTGAGAGTGGTGAGGACTCTCCAGAATTTCCCTTGTCAGTATTGGCAGGGGAGACTCAAGAAACTGGAGAGGAGCCCACCTCCTCAGACGAAAACCTACCGTCTGTGGAGTTTTCTGATCTGGAGGTTCACAGGGAAAATTTTGCCACAGAACAGTTAAAAGACCCCGCCCTAATAAAGGCACGGGAAAACTTAGTGGAAATAGATGGCGAGTTAGTGAACCCAGATAATACCTGCACTTACCCATACTTCAGCGTAGAGAAGGACCTACTGTATCGGGTGGCAAAAAGGGCAGAAGAAACCGTGGAGCAACTTGTGGTGCCCAAACCTTACAGGAAGTTGGTGTTGGAGTTGGCCCATGGGCACATTCTTGGAGGTCATCTGGGGACAGAGAAAACCCGAGAGAGGGTATTACAGAGATTCTATTGGCCTGGGGTGATGAAGGACATAGAAAATTATTGTTCCTCCTGCCCTGTGTGTCAGAGGTCGGCCCCGATGCCACATTTCCGTAGCCCGCTGGTCCCTCTACCCATCATTGAGGTCCCGTTTGAGAGAATCGCAATGGATTTGGTAGGTCCTATAATCAAGTCCGCTAGGGGGCACCAGTACATATTGGTTATAATGGACTATGCCACCCGTTATCCAGAAGCGATCCCTCTCAGAAATACCTCGGCCAAAACCATAGCCAAAGAGCTATCTCTTGTTTTTAGCCGGGTGGGTATTTGTAAAGAACTGCTTACGGACCAAGGTACACCCTTTATGTCCCGGGTTATGAAAGAGCTGTGTAAATTGTTCAAAGTGACGCAATTACGTACATCTGTGTATCACCCCCAAACCGATGGGCTGGTTGAAAGATTCAACAAAACCCTAAAACAAATGTTGAAGAAAGTGGTGGATAGAGATGGAAAGGATTGGGACTGTCTACTTCCTTATTTGATGTTTGCTATTAGGGAGGTGCCCCAATCCTCTACGGGATTCTCCCCCTTTGAGTTACTGTATGGGAGACACCCAAGAGGGCTGTTGGATATTGCCAAGGAAACTTGGGAAAGTGAGAGTTCTCCCCACAGGAGTGTGATTGAGCATGTCGCCCTGATGCAAGACCGAATTGCACAGGTAATGCCCATCGTGAAGGAACATTTGGCCCAAGCGCAGTTAGCACAGCAGAGAGTGTACAACCGTGGAGCCAAGACCCGTACCTTTTCCCCGGGGGATAGGATACTGGTACTTGTCCCTACGGTTGAAAGTAAATTCCTTGCCAAATGGCAAGGCCCCTATGAGATAATGGAAAAAGTGAGCGAAGTGAATTACAAGGTCAGACAACCAGGAAGGCGAAAGCCCGAACAGATCTATCACGTTAATCTGTTGAAAGCCTGGAGGGATAGAGAGTCCCTAGTCGCAGACACTTGGTCACCAGCTCAAACTGGTTGCGTGATTCCTGAGGTTGGAATAGCAGCCACCTTGTCACAACCCCAACAACAGGAGGTTAAGGAGTTTGTGCTTCGCAACAAGGAGGTATTCTCTGAGCTGCCGGGACAAACATCTGGGGTAGAGCATGACATCATTACCCCGCCCGGTGAAAGGGTGAAGTTAAAACCCTATCGGATCCCAGAGGCCCGACGGGAGGCAATACGGGAGGAAGTACAGAAAATGCTGAACTTAGGGGTGATAGAGGAGTCCCAAAGTGATTGGTCTAGTCCCATTGTGTTGGTGCCTAAACCGGATGGGAGCTGGCGATTTTGTAACGATTTTCGTCAGTTGAACAAAGTTACAAAATTTGACACCTACCCCATGCCACGTATAGATGAGTTGATCGACCGGCTGGGAACAGCCCGATACATGACGACTCTTGACCTCACAAAAGGGTATTGGCAAATCCCCCTGGCCAAGTTGGCCAAAGAGAAAACCACATTTGTAACCCCAGACGGGGCGTTCCAATATAAAAGAATGCCGTTCGGGTTACAGAATGCGCCGGCCACATTCCAGCGGAAAATGGACCAGATGCTGAGGCCCCATCGGAAGTATGCTGCGGCTTACCTGGATGACGTAATTGTCCATAGCACAGATTGGGCCTCACATCTGCCAAAAGTGCAAGCAGTCCTGGACACTGTTCGGGAAGCGGGGTTTACGGCTAACCCCAAGAAGTGTACCATTGGGCAGGAGGAGGCCAAATATCTTGGGTACACCATTGGGAGGGGAGTAATAAAACCCCAACTCAACAAAGTCGAGGCCATCCAGAGTTGGCCACGTCCCAACAGCAAGAAGCAGGTACGAGCCTTTCTGGGAATCGCTGGGTATTATCGGCGATTCATTCCCCACTTTGCTTCTAAGGCTGTGCCCCTAACCAACCTGACGAAGGGGAAAGGGTCGGTCATGATTAAATGGACCCCCGAGGCTGAGGCAGCATTCCAATTCTTGAAACAAGCCTTATGTAGCCAGCCAGTGTTGTACTCACCCGACTTCTCTAAAGACTTTGTCGTACAAAGTGATGCGTCAGATGTGGGGTTAGGAGCAGTATTGTCCCAGGTCTGGAACGGGGAAGAGCACCCAGTCATTTACCTCAGCAGGAAGTTGAAGTCCCATGAGGTAAATTACGCCACCGTTGAAAAGGAGTGTTTAGCGGTGAAGTGGGCTCTAGATTCCCTTCGGTACTACCTGCTAGGTAGGCACTTTGACATGGTTACGGATCACGCTCCGTTAAAGTGGATGGCTCAAAACAAGGAAACAAATAGAAGAGTGAATAGGTGGTTCCTGGCCCTCCAGGAATTCAACTTCACAGTAAAGCATCGCCCTGGCGTTCAAATGGGGAATGTGGATGCTTTGTCTCGAGTACATGAATGCCTGATTGCTGGTGTTCCAACCCCGAGGTTAAAACAAGAGGGGGGGGGGGTATGTGACAGCAGGAAGGTAAAGTCACCTGGTTGCATCCAGGGGGGTAGATATATTTCGCCCAGATTCAGGCTTTACGCCGACTTATACAACTAGGTGGAGAGTTGTATAAGCCCAGCTGAGGCTAGTGGGCTCATGAATGACTCATACCTCTAGGGAGAGTGTGGGGCATCGTGCAGACAGGGAGTTGATGAGACCAGCTGAAGCTTGTCAGCTCATTTAGGCCTCTATAAGAACTCCCAGATTCATTAGGTGTTAGCTCATGCCTGGAACCAGACCTGTGTGGACTGTCTAGGGAGAGTGAACCCCTGTGCGGTGAGACAAAGCCTGTGTGGCTATTTGCTTGGACATTTAAAACCAGGGACTTAGGGACTAGGACAGCACTAGGCTGATCCCAGTTGTTAGTTAGGAAACCTGTATGTTTACTCAGAGGTCAAGTTGACCAGGATTTATTTTATTTATGTTTCTTTTGCTTTGCTGTGTTTTGTCACTGTAAATAGAGAATAAACCGCACCTTTTTGATTTTGAAAACCACAACCTCCGTTTGCTGGGCCTGTTTTTGTGTGGGGAGCCCATCCCGGGGGTCACACACACCCGCTGCCGAGCTAACCCCCTCACAATATATACACATTTTTACTGGACCATTTATTGATTGGCACGATTGTGGAACGCTCGTACATTTCATTTTCTTATGGATCATTCTGATTAGATGCCAAGAGAAGATGCTCTCTGTTTAGAAGAACGCAAAGGAGCATCCATCTCAGACTTGAAGAATTCCTCTAAGCTTATAGGGATGGCAGCCTAAACAAAGGTAACACCGATTCAGGTAAAGAGCACCCTACTCCATACACAGTCCCCGAATAGTGGCGCTCACCCAGATCACCTCCAAGATGCAAGATATATGAAGAAAGGATGGCCGCACACTCCACTGAAAACACCAGTTCTTTATTTAAAGTATCGAAAGTTCAAAATAAAAGACATCACAGCGCAAAAGCACACAGCTCTTGCGCTGTGACGTCTATTATTTTGAACTTTTGATACCTCAATAAAGAACTGTTGTTTTCAGTGGAGTGTGCGGCCATCCTATCTTCATATAACTTGCATCAGGGATGGCAGCTTATTCTCCTATTAGTGCTGGCAATCATTGCTAAGCTACAAAAGACCCTTGTCAATGAAACCCTTGATATACTAGATTATTCCTAATGAACTTCATGGAAGCATATTAACATATCCAAATCCAATAGCAGTTCTATTACAATAAGCAGATATTAGTTCTTGGAAGAACCTCACTCTGTCTGCTTTACTAGGTAGGGGAGGAACACGCTCGCTGACTCACCTTTTATAAAGAAGCTATATAAGCACCTGACAGTAAGGAGTAACCAGTTTGTATACTACAACCTGCACAGCACTGACTGCTCCAATGACTGGGAGGGAGTGCTAAGAGAACAATAACCGTTCAGTATCTTGAACTGTGTTCACAACATCCCAGCAAAGACATCCCGGAATTTAAACTTCACAACTCTGGTAGGTGAACAATGCTAAATTACATTGTAGGTGCGGATAATGTAAAAAAAAGCAAATCTCTCTGTTAAACATTTTGTAGTTTAGATAAGTAGGCGGCTATTGTATTCTTCGGTATGTGTTATTATTCTGATGTAGAGATAGTCCATTGATTTCATAGACAGATTTTATTTTAGAAGTTTGGGAATTTAATTTGATTTTGTTTAATGCCAAGGGACTACATCTTTAGTGGGCACATTTAGGTCATTTTTTCTGATTTGTTCAGATTTATTTTAGAGCAATGTGATGGGTAATGATGATATTCAATGCACACTAATTCAGTTTAATAACAGCAATAAGAGACAGTTCTGGTTTTGGTTGTGGTTGGCTACTGCAGTTGCAAATTGTGCTTTGGTTGGTAGTTAAAATGGCACTTTAAGGATCCCCATTTTTTATTTGTGTCTGTAGAAAGGTAGTTTCATTTATTATATAACATGAATAAACTAATTATAATCGTGATTTTTTTTATTAGAGCAAGTTTTTTTTTTTTTTTGTACATTCAATATATTTATCCAAAGTTCTCATTTCACCTTAGTAGACCTTAGAAAAAGTGCTATGTATTGTTACAGAATATAAAAACACATTTCCTATCTCAATTACTTGGAACCTTCTTGCTGAAATGTGAATTCTAAACACTTTTGGACCTAAAAGAAAACAACACCTAGACAACAATGTTCTCTGAGAATTTGTAGCCCTCAGCTTGTTGAAGAACAGCAAGTTCCAGCAAGCTGTGGAAGCTGGCAACACAGGAAGAACATCAGTCCTGAGGCCTTAAAGACCACGAGGATCTAGAAGTCCAGCTGATATAAGGAGCTAAGGATGAGCATCTACGTAACCTGAAGGTGGTGACAACTACAAATCCCAGCATGCTTAGTAAGCTCCAATTAAAGCAGGTTTATTATTATACAACGTGGTAACAGAACGCATTAGTTTTAATCTAAATTGGCAGGGCATGCTGATATGAGCAGACCCCCTGAAGGTGAAGGGCCTGCAACATGGATCTAATCCCCAACTGGATGATGTTTTGTTTCTAATGAACTGCCATTTTTTGATCAATTTTTTAAATCAGAATGCTGATCTAGTCCAACCTCTTTCAGCCACTTTACATTTGCTTGGCTGCACATCATTGTTCTAGACTAGCTTCCTGATGGTAAGAAGGATGGACCATGCCCGCACAGTGTGTGCTGGCACAGCCACTTGTAGTCTCAGTTGGGTATACAGTTGGCACCCCATGAAAGGAAGTGTCTGAACCTTCATAGCAGGATCACCAAGTATTATTTGAATGAAACCTGAGATTTAAAAAAAAAAAACAGATTGGTGTAAAATCTAATTTAACTTGCAATTAACAGTATGCAATGGCAGTTATTATGTCAGCGACATGTATTGCATTACATTAGGCAGCTATCAAAGTACAGTATTTCTAGTACTGTTCCTTTATGGATCATGTTCTGCTCAGTACATATACAAAGGTTTTTTTTTTTGGGTGTGTGTGGAGTTTTATCTGAGGTGTGGCAGTGAGTCTAGATACAGCTGGGATCCCTGTAAAAATCAGATTTGCTCTGCTCTCTAGGAATGTCTGTTAGATGGATGCTTCTTTATAGATGAAGCTTTTATCTGTGCATCAAATTGGGTGTTTGCAATATCAGATCCAATTACCATCATGTAAGCTAATCCTATATCAAAAGCTTAATTAAAGGTTAACAAAATAAATATAGACAACATACATAAGAATATGCTTGTGAATTAGCAGGAAGCATGATCTTGCTGCCAAGTGTAATTAATATACTAAAGCTGGACATACACAACAAGATTTCTCTTGTTAGGTCCGTGGACGGAAGAAAATAAAATCAATAGATTCCTCCATCCACACTAAACCTCTGCACTACCAGCTATTGTATTTAAGCAGCTACAGCCCATCTCATAGGATGCAGTCACTGTTTGGCCATCAGTTTTCCACCCAACTCCTTCGATTTTTCATTCAAGTTTTGCCAAGCTCAGATTTTGGCTGAGCAGGAATAAACTGCCATGATAGGAAACATTGTCTATGCATTGGGACAGCATTGGGCAAGGCTGCCCAGCGCAACCCAATACAGCTGGTGTGAACGGGCCCCTTAAAGTGTAAATCACTTCAATAAATAATTTTACTTTTTTTGAGAAAATAAAAAAACAATCATCTCTGGGCGATCAATGTACATTTTAGAGAGTTTAACAAACTCTCTAAATTCCTATGTCCTATTATGAATAGGAAGGACTGGATCATTATAATCAGTTGGTACATTCTGTGTTCTAATGAGAAAAGCTGCAGGTTTTGAATCCCTTTAAAGTATTTAACCCTTTAAGAGCATCTCACCAAAACTTTAATTCCTATTGCAGGGGGTGCCTAAAGTTTGATTTGTACATTAGTGTGGACTTCTGAGAAAATCCGTGAGCCAATCACAGAAGCAGAAAATTATGTTTCTTAGCACATTCTGTACACCAATATCCCTATTCTCCAAAAATAATCTATACGCATCCACTAATTATTGGCCATGTAATCAATTTTTTTTATGAAATCATTTTTTACTGTGTTTTTCTACCTGGTTGTAATCTGAGCAGTGCATAATTGTTGTGGTCATATGCACTGCTCTATGCACAATACAGATTTCATAGTTCATAGTCCATCGCATAGGCGTGTGCAGGGAGTGTACCCCCAAACACACCTCCAAGACGGCCACTGAATTAGAGGGTAAAGGTGATGGACTGGCCAAGCATGTCTCCAGACCTAAACCCTTTTGAGCATCTGTGGGGCATCCTCAAACGGAAGGTAGAGGAGGGCAAGGTCTCTAACATCCACCAGCTCCGTGATGTCGTCATGGAGGAGTGGAAGAGGACTCCAGTGGTAACCTGTGAAGCTCTGGTGAACTCCATGCCCAAGAGGGTTAAGGCAGCGCTGGAAAATAATGGCGGCCTCACAAAATATTGACACTTTGGGCCCAATTTGGACATTTTCACTTAGGGATGTACTTACTTTTGTTGCCAGCGGTTTTGACATTAATGGCTGTGTGTTGAGTTATTTTGAGGGGACAGCAAATTTACACTGTTATACAAGCTGTACATTCACTACTTTTACATTGTAGCAAAGTCTTATTTCTTCAGTGTTGTCACATGAAAAGATATAATAAAATATTTAAAAAAATGTGAGGGGTGTACTCACTTTTGTGAGATACTGTGTATGTGTGTATGTGTATATATATATATATATATATATATATATATATACACACACACACACACACACACACACACACAGTATATTACAAACTCATTACAATTGACCAGAATGTGGAGTATTTATACCGGGGGTAAACAACCCGTCGATCGCGGTCCATCTGTCAACCGCAGTAAGGTGACAGGTAGACCACGAACATGTTCCTGCGCTCTCGATGCCCGCCTTCTATGTGCCGGTCCTGGTGGTCCTAAGCAACCAAATACTAAACTTGTTTATATGAACTCACTCTGCCAGCTCCCCACCCTCTGTCCAGAACTGTGTTGCCTCTGGGTCTCCACTGTAGAAGGTAAGACACTGCTATGGGAGGGGAGGAGATGGGAGGGAGGGGGGGGTTAAGGTTACTGCTATAGGGGAAGGGGGGCAGAAGACACCACTCTGTGTGTGTGTGTGTGTGGGGGGGGGTGATGAGAAGGGGGCAGAGGACACTGTTATGGACAGGGTCACCCACATATCAGTGTCCTCTACCACCCTTCACATCACCCGTCACCTCCCCCTCCTAAACCCTGCATTCTGAGCGCAATGCACTCCTGAACCCTGCTTTCTGAGCGCAACACACTCCTGATCCCCTGCATTCTGAGTGCAATGCACTCCTGAACCCTGCATTCTGAGCTCAACGCACTCCTGATCTCCTGCATTCTGACCGCAATACACCCCTAAACCCTGCATTCTGAGCGCAACACACTCCTGATCCCCTGCATTCTGAGCGCAATGCACCCCTAAACCCTGCATTCTGAGCGCAAAGCACCCCTAAACCCTGAATTCTAAGCACAATGCACTCCTGATCCCTGCATTCTGAGCATAATACACAGGTGAACCCTACATTCTTTGCATAACGCACTCTCTTGTAATGCTTATTTTTGTTCTGTGTAAAAATATTTTATCAAAATAAATGACACCGTGCCCGATGATCTTTGACTTTATCAGTTGTGTTCAAGTAGATCTCCATCTCTCGAAGGTTGCCTACCCCTGATTTATACGAATTGCGACAATTATTTGCATAGTGCTAGTCAGGGCCGCTATCAGGGGGGTACATGCAGTACACCTGTAAGGGGCCCGGAGGTCCCCAGGGGCCCGGATGGCAACTCGCCTTTTTTTTTTTATAATTTTTTTTTAAATATATTTATTTATTTTTTGTAAGAGTCCCCAGGGCCCCGGATGGCAACCCCCTTTTTTTTAATAAAAAATTTATTTATTTATTTTTTATCTTTTTTTAAATGGCAACCCCCCTTTTTTTTATATATTTTTTTGTTGTAAGGGGCCCATAGGTCCCCAGGTCCCCGGATGGCAACCCCCCTTTTTTTTAAATAAAAATTGTGTTTTTTTTTTCAGTTTATATATATATATATATATTTTATGTAAGGGGCCCAGAGGTCCCCAGAGGCCCCCAGGGCCTCGGATGGCAACCCCCCTTTTTTTTTCCGTCAGCACCCAAAGCCCCCCCGACCTTCAATTCATGGCACCCCCCCACTTCTCTATTCGCGCCAGCCCCCCCCGCTTCTCAATTTGCGGTGGGGCAGCACCCCCCAGTTCTCCTCTGCTCCAGGGGGCCCATGCCTGAAGCTGTGTAAGGGGCCCCAATATTCCTGATGGCGGCCCTGGTGCTAGTTGTCTATTGTGTCAGAAGCCAGATCTTGTCATTCCCGGAAGGCTATAGTCAGTTAATTTTGAACACATTGCACAACAAAATCCCTCGCTTTCTATTTAAATTCTTGTGACGTGTGACTCAACCTGTGTGTTTGTTAGACTGGCTTGTACTGGCTGGCAGGGCGATACTGCCTGGGTGGGGCTAAATAGTAAACTCAGTACGAAACTGTCACCCAGCAGCCGATGGTCACGTAGGCTCTGTGATATGCAGCACAACAAGTGCCTGTAGTCATAGTATAAGATTTCCTACTCAATCTTTAACAATGCAACGTATTTTCTTCCTTTAAAATACCAATATGCAGAAACCGGTTTTATAAGTAACTATTTCTGAGATAACATCATTTGGGTTGAAGAAGATCCTATGCTATCTTCCTGGAGCTTTGACTAACTGATAGCATGCAGGAAAGCAGAGATTCTATTCATAGCCAGAATAAGGCTGGGTTCACATATGAGCCGCATGCGGCTCACAGCAGGGGTCTGGTGCATGCTGGTTCACCGGTTCAGCTCCAATTTCAGCCCAAATTTTGGCTGAATTCAGACCTGAAACGGACCAAAAGGTGCACTGGATAGGTGAACCAGCTTCATAGAGAGCCAGTCAAAATCTCCTGTTATTGTGAATTGGATGCTGAGATCCCCGCATCCAGTTTGCAATGGTGTGAACCCAGCCTTAAGCCCTGTACACACGATCTGATTTCCTATGGATTCTAATCCGATGGATTTTTCCATCGGAAATCCGATGAAGCTGACTTCCATCAGTCTTGCCTACAGACCATCAGTCAAAAATCCGACCGTCCCAAACGCCGTGACGTAAAACACTCCGACAAGCCGAGAAAAATTAAGTTCAATGCTTCTGAGCATGCGTCGACTTGATTCTGAGCATGCGTGGGTTTTTCGTCCGATGGAGTTCCACACAGACGATCGGAATTTGCTATCGTTTTTTTTCCCATGGGGTAAATTTAAAACATGTTCTATTTTTTCTCACCGATGGAAAAAAGACAGATGGGGCTCACACACGATCGGTTTGTCCGATGAGAAAAGTCCATCGGACTGTTTTAATCAGTAAAACCGATCGTGTGTATGCGGCATTAAAGTCTTTATTGAGAAATTTCACCCTACTTCCTGGTAATCAGGATAGGACGGGGGAAGAATGTCTCCAGCAGGAAACAAAATAGCAATGAAATATATGATTTGGTATGGACAGGAAGGGTTTAAAGTGTAAATCCACCTTTGTGGCAAATGTAATTCTGCACAGCCAGGCAAAGTAACAGTTACTGTATGTTTGCAAATAGGATTCCACTTTATAATTTTTGTTTAATTACATGGACTTTTGAAGTATGTACCCTCCAGGATGTGTGCCAATATTGCTCACCGCCCTGGGAGTCAGTCTCTAGCTGTCTGTGATTAAAGCCCCATACACACGGTCTGACTTTTGGCCAACAAACATCATTTTGAGCAAGTTGAACCAACAATCCGACCGTGTGTACGCTCCATCGGACAAACTTTTTTGTTTTTTTTTGTGTTTTCATCGGACAAAAGTTGGGTCTGCAAACGGACAAACTTTTGGCCAACAAAAGCTCGATGGAGCAAAGTCCGACCGTGTGTACAGAAAACCATAGGACTTTTGTCCGATGGACAAAACAACTAATGTTAAAATCAACCAACAATAGCAGAAGTTGACCAAAGGGTGGAGGTAAAGAGCAGAAAAGAGCTGAAAAAACACGTGATGTTGCAAAAAGTTTTGGGAAAGTTTGCAGAAAAGTCCTGTGGTGTGTATGCTATGGGTGTGCCTGGCCAACTCCGTTCGGACAAAAATCCACGGAAAAGTCTGATGGAAGTCCGACCGTGTGTACGGGGCTTTACAATGAAAAGTTTCTATAGACACAGCATTATATTTATTTTACAGTCCCCACTTGGTTAAGTCTGGGTAAAAAAATAAAAATATGAAATGTCAGCAACTACAAATCCTGTAGCTGCTGACTTTTAATATAAGGTCGCACACCTGTCCAGGGATCCAGCATCGTCCTTGCCCGGGATGGCTTTTACTAGGCTTGGGTTCCTGGCACTAGCATCCCAACTGTAGGCAGCCAGCCAGATATGCAGATTTAGTCTTCACAGCCGTGAGCCACTTCACATACATGAGCTGCACTTTGGGAAGGGTCCCCGTAGTCTTCTTGGACCCATGACTTGTTCCATAAGACTGCGGGGAGGAAGGGGGAATGGAGAACTTCCATTCAGATCGCCAAGGTGATTCCGGTGGAAGTGCGAGCGAGTACCTGTCAAAACCAGGTACCCGCTCCCCTCCCCCACCAAAAAAAAAATGACATGCCTAATATGGGAGAGGAGGGGGAGTTCCAATTTAAGGTGTAAACTCTTATTGAATTACATTTACTTTGCTAAACCATTGTGTGTGATAAACAGCTCCTGGTTCAAAAAATATGTATCAAAATATTTTTTTCATTTTATTAAAATTAGCCAGCACTATAACCTATGGCAGACTATTATAAACAGCATAATAATGCACATATATTTAGCATAACCGAAGCATAAATTTTACTTATATTGTGCCGCAAATACAACACCAGCATAGAGTATCTGGCAAAAAGAAAGGAATGCAAAACTAATTTCTGTGTTATTGCACGTAGACCAGTACCATTCATCTTATTATAAATCATGTGACGTGTACATAGTTCCAATTTTTGGGATATGACGCTCTTTTCTATCAGAGAAGTATTTTAGTGAGTGTGTACAGAAAATAAATGACATAACCTACATACTGGCTGATGATCGAGTTAGAAGTTTTACATAAGTGCCCCCTACTGGTGACAATGTTGCATTAATTATTTTTTTAACCAAAAACCTGCAATAAGCATTATTCATTAAAGATAAATTGATTTATATTAATGAAATCAGTGGGTATATTCTTCACACACACACAGATATAATATATTTATATTATATATATATATATATATATACACAGTGCCTTGCGAAAGTATTCGGCCCCCTTGAACTTTTCATCCTTTTGCCACATTTCAGGCTTCAAACATAAAGATATAAAATTTTAATTTTTTGTGAAGAATCACCAACAAGTGGGACACAATTGTGAAGTGGAACGAAATCTATTGGATTTTTGAAACTTTTTTAACTAAGAAAAAAATGAAAAGTGGGGCGTGCAAAATTATTCGGCCCCCTTGCGTTAATACTTTGTAGAGCCACCTTTTGCAGCGATTACAGCTGCAAGTCGCTTGGGGTATGTCTCTATCAGTTTTGCACATCGAGAGACTGAAATTCTTGCCCATTCTTCCTTGAAAAACAGCTCGAGCTCAGTGAGGTTGGATGGAGAGCGTTTGTGAACAGCAGTTTTCAGCTCTTTCCACAGATTCTCGATTGGATTCAGGTCTGGACTTTGACTTGGCCATTCTAACACCTGGATATGTTTATTTGTGAACCATTCCTTTGTAGATTTTGCTGTATGTTTGGGATCATTGTCTTGTTGGAAGATAAATCTCCGTCCCAGTCTCAGGTCTTTTGCAGACTCCAACAGGTTTTCATCCAGAATGGTGCTGTATTTGGCTGCATCCATCTTCCCCTCAATTTTAACCATCTTCCCTGTCCCTGCTGAAGAAAAGCAGGCCCAAACCATGATGCTGCCACCACCATGTTTGACAGTGGGGATGGTGTGTTGAGGGTGATGAGCTGTGTTGCTTTTACGCCAAACATATCGTTTTGCATTGTGGCCAAAAAG
The DNA here is from genome assembly GCA_029206835.1 of Rana muscosa. Lineage (NCBI taxonomy): Eukaryota > Metazoa > Chordata > Amphibia > Anura > Ranidae > Rana > Rana muscosa. Next base: position 223,734,823 of record CM055124.1, on the reverse strand, counting down.
TTCGATTTTGGTTTCATCGGACCAGAGCACCTTCTTCCACATGTTTGGTGTGTCTCCCAGGTGGCTTGTGGCAAACTTTAGACAAGACTTTTTATGGATATCTTTGAGAAATGGCTTTCTTCTTGCCACTCTTCCATAAAGGCCAGATTTGTGCAATGTACGACTGATTGTTGTCCTGTGGACAGACTCTCCCACCTCAGCTGTAGTTCTCTGCAGTTCATCCAGAGTGATCATGGGCCTCTTGGCTGCATCTCTGATCAGTCTTCTCCTTGTCTGAGCTGAAAGTTTAGAGGGACAGCCAGGTCTTGGTAGATTTGCAGTGAAATGATACTCCTTCCATTTCAAAATGATCGCTTGCACAGTGCTCCTTGGGATGTTTAAAGCTTGGGAAATCTTTTTGTATCCAAATCCGGCTTTAAACTTCTCCACAACAGTATTACGGACCTGCCTGGTGTGTTCCTTGGTCTTCATGATGCTCTCTGCGCTTTCCACAGAACCCTGAAACTATCACAGAGCAGTGCATTTATACAGAGACTTGATTACACACAGGTGGATTCTATTTATCACCATCAGTCATTTAGGACAACATTGGATCATTAAGAGATCCTCGCTGAACTTCTGGAGTGAGTTTGCTGCACTGAAAGTAAAGGGGCCGAATAATTTTGCACGCACCACTTTTCAGTTTTTTATTTGCTAAAAAAGTTTAAAATATCCAATAGATTTCGTTCCACTTCACAATTGTGTCCCACTTGTTGGTGATTCTTCACAAAAAATTAAAATTGTATATCTTTATGTTTGAAGCCTGAAATGTGGCAAAAGGATGAAAAGTTCAAGGGGGCCGAATACTTTCGCAAGGCACTGTATATATATATATTGGAAAATCAGTGCACTTTACTATTTAGAGTTGAACAAAAGAGGCCAGTGAGAAATGGCCCTCTTGCTCCCATAAGTAAATGTTTTTTTTTTAAACCGTGGTAAAGACCAAAACACAACATCAGCTGACTCAAAGACTCATATTATTTTCCAAACCAGAGTAATAAGAAAAATGTTGTGCTTCCCATATCCATTCATAATGGCAAACTATGCAACATTTTAGAAAAAAAGAAAAGATATACCGTGTATATTCCTCTTTATACTAACTTTGGCACTTATCAATTGTTCTTTATTGAGTATCTAAGTCCAAGAATAAAAATGTATATACCGCATTGCAGTTTACTGTTCCTGTGGTGACTGCATCTGCTTTCTTTCGTCTGGCCAATTTCCTTTTTCTCACCTGATAATCCAGCTAGTAGCACACCTATTGTTTCAGAGTGATAGCACTCTCATTCCTGTACTGTATCTAAGGGGGGGAAATGTTGTTACCCTAGAAAAAGACAACAGAACATTGGGGTTGATTTACTAAAACTGGAGAATGCTAAATCTGGTGAAGCTGTGCATGGCAGCCAATCGGTTTTTAACTTCAGCTAGTTCTTTGACGAAGTTTTGACAAAAAAAAACTGGAAGCTGATTGGTTTCTATGCAGAGCTGGGCCAGGTTTTGCACTCTCCGGTTTTAGCAAATCAACTCCACAAAAATGCAAAACTATAAGGGTGCAGCGGAAATGGAGAGCACAGTAAATTACCAGCTCTCAAGATTTCTAGCTGGAATAATAAGTATTTTTTTACACGTATCGAGATATAACAGAACACTTTCAATAATATGAAAGGATGTATCAGCCGCACTCCACTGTTGGCTCCTCTTACCGTAGTTTTTAATGGTCAATAAATTGACTGTATACAACAATGTCCCCACCCAAGCACCAACCTTCCTTGACATGTTTCACCACTCCTGGTTTGCTCACAAGGATAAGGAAAGTCCCCCTATCCTTATAAGTAAGCCAGGAGTGGTGAAACGTGTCAAGGATGGTTGGTGCTCGGGTGGGGACATTGTTCTATGCAGTTAATTTCCTGGCTATTATTAAATACGCGAAAAGGAGCCAACAGTGGAGTGCGGCTGATACATCCTTTCATACTTTCATATTATTAATTTAGAGTGGATACGGACTATAGTGGCTAGCACATGGACATGTCATGTATAATGGGTGCAGGTCTTCAACGGAGCTAGAGATTTGTGTATGTTTCAGAATGCTTTCAATGGCATATTTAACAGACCTAAAGGAAGAAAATAGGAGAAGATCGTTGTTAGAGTATACATATAACTTAATATTGAGAGATAAAGATTTGCAATCACGGATATGATATAATAGATATAGGGATTTCAATTCTTTTTTTACAGTCTGGTACAGTGAATGGAGTCGCACACATAGGAGGGAGCTGTGTGTGTCATTCAATGCGAACCATAAGCCTCAGTTCATCATCAAGATGCTGAAACAATTCCATCCTTTATTTCTCCCCAGGGCATGAATGTCCTTTTGTGAGTGGAGGATGAGATCATTGTCTAGATCCATGCTACCAGCTGCTAGTGATGAGGTTGTGTTGAGAGATGCCAAGTGCAAAGACAAGAATTCCCTCCAATCGCATGACAACAATGACACAGTCACATAATTTGTTCACATGCTGTTTTTAGGAATTTCAAAACCACTTATGTAAGGTTCTCAACACACAAACATATCAGCTATGTAGTCCTGTCACATAACCATCACACGTGAGTGTAGAGATGACACTGCATAATGAATTTTAGACTTGCTAAATAATTGGAAATATTGTGCGTCCTGGCTGTGGAATAGAGACGTGGGTCCTCCCAAGAAGGATGTCATTATTGGGATCCATAGCATGCTTTCTCTTATTAGTCATAGAGCTAGCATGGGTCTTTAAACTGAGAAGTACCAAAGATAGTAAACGCTATCGTAGAATATATATTTATTATCTGGTAGAAACTGTTAAAAGTAGCATGGCAGCTTCTAGTATATCCCAGAATTCATGACAAGAAGTCAGGTAACTCAGACATTGCAGGTCCATGCTGGAGAGTGATAATAATGGCAAAGCTATATATTGTAGATCAGCCTCTCAACCTTTTCAACACAGAGGAACCCTTGAAATAACATTCTTATCTCAGGAAACCCCTGCTAACAATTACTATATCTAAAACTCATGATACATTAGTGCAGTGGTTCTCAACTCCAGTCCTCAGGTCCCACCAACAGGCCAGGTTTGCAAGATAACTGAAATGCATCACAGGTGATATAATTTGCTGCTCAGGGATTGCAGTATTCTAGTCTGCATCTCCCCAAGGTAATACTTTAAATCTGGCCTGTTAGTGGGTCCCGAGGACAGGAGTTGAGAACCACTGCATTAGTGGGATGGTCAGTGGGAAGAATGTAAAGTGACTGTTCCATGCTGGATTGCCTTAACGTCTGCAACACTCAGGGACACCCTTTTACATCTTCTGTGCCTTGCAGGTCCTTCTTTGTCTAAACACCAGTGTTTAAAACTTAAAAGAAATTTCCTTAAGTCAGGGTGCAGAGTTTGACAAGCGACTCTGCTTGTCAAACTAGCCAAGTTCAATGGGGCCATGCCGCAACCATGTGCAATACACAGGAGTGTGGGGCGTGGGAATTATTTACCTGTGGAAATGCATGGGTTAAATAAGGTGGCCAGGAGGCGACATACCACCTCCTTCCTGCCTGTCCAATGCCTTCTGGAAAAAGCACTGTGACTGGAAGGAGGGAGCCTAAGATCAGTACAGCAGGGATTTCTGCAGATCCTGACCTGAAGTGAAGAACTGGTCCATTTCTCCTGGGGTTTGCAGTGTGCAGGCACTAACACAAGAAGAGCTTGGCGGAGCAGAGTGATGGCAGAGTGTCAGAAACTCTCCTAGGCAATGCTCTGCCTCCAGAACAGAGCCCCCCTGCTGTACTGATCAGCTCCCCAGGCTCTCTTCTTCCAGCTCTGCACATGGACATCTGGTAGTGTGCCTCTGTGAGCCTGTCAGCTTCCTCAGTAAGGAAGCTGACAGGCTCAGAGAGGCATCAAAAGCCAGATAGGGACTGCCAAAGGACTGAATGTGGCCCTAGGTCCACAATTTGCCCTGTTCTGATCCAGACTAATCCAAAGAGGAAACCCTAAGCTTTGAGTCAATCAACGGCCCCAGTAGTGTCAGAAACAGGGGGAAAAAAAGGAGAGCAGGTAAGTATGAACAGCAGAGGAGGGAAGTAAAAAGGGAGAGTGGGATAGGGCGAGGTGTAGTGCAAGAGTCACAAAAAACAACTACACAAAAAAAAAAAAAACAGTTTGAAACAATTTGCTTTGGTCCATGGACCCTTTGTCTTTTGTCAATCTACTATGCAACAAGAGTAACAGGGTTTGTCTTGGTTCTTTGGCACAGCTTGGTGGAGTATACAGTGAACAATCATTGCATCCATTTATTGTGTATTCAAAACTACACAAAATAGGAAGATGAAATGATTAAATTGATTAAAAACTGGCAAGCATTACAAGGAAATATGTTATGGGAAAATACCTAATTGCGGTGTCACATCATTGTGTCTTAGCAAGCATGACACTGCATTGTAACATACCTAATAAAGTATGAGTTCCGTTGGAAATTATAAAATTACATCAGGTTATAAACTTTCCAAGCATTAACAGAATGAACTGTTATTTATTTATGGTTCATATAACTTTTGTGGTTTACCTAGCAGACTAGTCAGTAGTCAAGCATTTATACCAGTTAGATTTCAGACTGTGGTAGTGTGGATTATTAATGGTCGCTAACACAGGTGACAGAATTATTGGCTTGGCATTTTTAAGAGGTAAGGTTACTAAAGAGGCAGAGATTCTGCTGATCTTTGTAATTTTTTAAATCATCTTTTAATATAGGCATGGGCAATCTGCACCTCCAGTTATTGGCATTGTTGCCAGCAGCCCCTGATTTTCTGGGAAAATTAACATACCGTATATACCCGAGTATAAGCCGACCCGAATATAAGCCGAGGCACCTAATTTTACCACAAAAAAATGAGAAAACTTATTGACTCGAGTATAAGCCATGGGTAACAAAAAAAAAATGGGCTATGGGACTTTAAATGAGGCATGGATCGGCGTATAGGTATGTATAGGATATCAAAAGATGAGTGTATCTGTCACAGTCCCGTCAGGGAAGTCTCTGTGGCCATGAAGAATTGCTAAATAATCCATCCAGAAATGATAATAAACTCAAAGAGTCAATTGGAGAATTCATAATGTAATAATGTATCATAATATATAATACACAGATCATGCAGGTAAAGGCATAACACATATAATAGTAGTCACATTGGCATATTTGATGATTCAATATCTAGGACATGATTAATGAAAGCAATCACAATAGATGGGCATACAGATACAATAGACATGATTATCCAATTGAATTAAAATGAGGAATACAGTAAGAAGAAATAACATAATTGGGCAAATTTGGCTTGGCATCCCTGAGCATGGACTCAATGCGTTTCTTGGCGTTTAAAGCCAGTCATCAGGAGTGGGGTGCATATATTGTAGCTAAAAAAAGAGGGGGGGATATAAAAATAAATAGGTAAGTCAATGGAGTCTCAATAGTTAAGTCATGGTTACAAAACTCCTGATGACTGGCTTTAAACGCCAAGAAACTCGTCGAGTCCATGCTCAGGGATGCCAAGCCAAATTTGCCCAATTATGTTATTTCTTCTTACTGTATTCCTTATTTTAATTCAATTGGATAATCATGTCTATTGTATCTGTATGCCCATCTATTGTGATTGCTTTCATTAATCATGTCCTAGATATTGAATCATCAAATATGCCAATGTGACTACTATTATATGTATTATGCCTTTGCCTGCATGATCTGTGTATTATATATTATGATACAGTATTACATTCTGAACTCTCCAATGGACTCTTTGAGTTTATTATCATTTATGGATGGATTATTTAGCAATTCTTCATGGCCACAGAGACTTCCCTGACGGGACTGTGACAGATACACTCATCTTTTGATATCCTATACATACCTATACGCCGATCCATGCCTCATTTAAAGTCCCATAGCCCATTTCTTTTGTGTTCTACTATATCAGGGATGGAGGCATGTTTTAAGGCATATGTGGTTTCCAACAGGTCACTTTCTCTTTCAAAAATATAAGCCTAGGGTGTCCATCTGCATGCCTCACTTTTCCTCACTGTGTCCATGTGCATGCCTCACTGTGCCCATGCCTCACTGGGCCCATGACTAGACTAACGTTTAACATGGGAGTCTATGAAAGGGGTGCCCGGCTTTGAAGAATCGGTGCTCCCCGGCCGTAGGTCCCCCAGACAAAAAACTTTGCACACTTAGAGGAGAAATGGGTCTACATGTGTGCCAAGTTTCAGGGCCAGGGGACCTATGACCGGCCGATACCGGGTCCCCAAAGTCACCGGAGAAATGACCGTTTAACATGGGAGTCTATGGAAGGGGTGCCCGGCTTTGAAGAATCGGTGCTCCCCGGCCGTAGGTCCCCCAGACAAAAAACTTTGCACACTTAGAGGAGAAATGGGTCTACATGTGTGCCAAGTTTCAGGGCCAGGGGACCTATGACCGGCCGATACCGGGTCCCCAAAGTCACCGGAGAAATGACCGTTTAACATGGGAGTCTATGGAAGGGGTGCCCGGCTTTGAAAAATCTGTGCTCCCTGGCCGTAGGTCCCCCGGACAACAAACTTTGCATACTTGTAGAGGAAGAGTGGGGCTACATGTGCACTGGGTCCCCAAAGTCCGGGAGATCAGGCGCAAAAAGGTGACTCGAGTATAAGCCGAGGGGGGCATTTTCAGCACAAAAAAATGTGCTGAAAAACTCGGCCTATACTCGAGTATATACGGTACTTTGGAAACATCTCCATTAGTTATTCTTTTGCTAGCAACAACTCACCTGCAATCATAGGAAAATAAGAATTTTAAACAGCGCACCTTGGTACAGTGGTAATCTTGTACTTTACATAGGCTACAGGCATCACACGTCGATGATTTGGGAGCTTGCAGAATTCCTTTCTCAAGGCTGTGAAACTCTGCCACGAGAAGGTGATCCCACAAGGTCCGCAAATGTCAACTTTTTATGCTTGTTGCTTTACGAGAACTAAATATACGCAAACTATATACCACTGTGTTACTAGTTTTTTCTTATTAGTACTAATTCTACCAATTTCTTCTGGCTATATTTTACTGTCTGCATGATTACTCATAAAGTAATTTAAATAACTGAATATGAATAAATGAACAAACACATAGATATTTGTGTTCATAACAGTAGCAATTATCATAAAAATCAGTAGATGTTATATATATAAAATTTACAGTATAAATAAACATTTTTGTGTTTTGTGGTAAAATTATGCAAATCCAATACTGAAAACAAGCACAGTAAATAGCACTTATCACAAATGCAGCTACTTTAATTATGTAAATTCTCATAGGACAATGTAGATGTCTGTATATTGCGCTTTGCCTTGGTAAATGAGAGCAGAAGTTTTTTCAGTTTACATTACATTTGTCTTTGGGTTGTAAGGACCTCCAAGCCGTGTTCCGATACCTATGTTCATTACATGACGGAATTAACATTACACTGTATTTTTTAAATTTCAAATGTTTTACATATTCTTATAAACCATTAATTTTGCTTTTTTTCATCTTCAACAGGTCCCAAACATGGATACGACAACTGAAGTCTGGCATTCGCAAGGAGATGTAGAAGAAGGGTTGGAGAACAGACCAGAGTGTTCGATCTGTTTTAACTGCTATGATAACATTTTCAAGACCCCTAAGGTCCTTCAGTGTTCACACACCGTCTGCTTGGAGTGTATAGCAAGGCTTGTAGCCTCACTTCCACCGGAGAGTGAGCAGGGCAAGGTGTTATGTCCTTTTTGCCGGCAACCCACACCAATCCCAGAGCAAGGGGTTCCGGCACTACAGACAAGCCAAGAACTGCTATCTAACTTGCCTCCCCATCAACGTAAAGAAGAACCAGTTTGGATTGAGGGTACCAAGCTTTGTTACAAACAAGACCCAGAGTCCAACCAATCAGATTTGTGTATCTGTGTAGACATTGGGTTAAGCAAAAAGGACGTTCCCCCACCACCAAGGCCACGAACCAGACTGCAGAGGTTCTGCTGTCTGTGCACCGATTGGAAAAGACTCTTACTCATCTCTTTTATGGTGATCATTTTATTCTGCATCCTCCTTTGGCCAGTACAGTGCATCCTTAAGACGGGGAACCTAAAATGCACAACAGAGTCAACACCTACTAAGCTGCCTACTAATTACCTCCTGGTAACACAAGGAACATAAGCAAGAATTCCGGTGGAGATAAGTCAACAGCAGAGGGACTCTGCTTATTGTGGGAATTGTATGTGCAGGACACCCACTGACTTGCACATCTGTTTCATTGCCCTCTATGTCCATTGCTTGGAGGTTAAAACTCAGTTTCTGTTTTTGTCTCAAAATCGACATGAAAACCACCTGTTGTAGCATGGATGACAAAAGGTTCTATTTGATGGACAGAAAGTGTGGCAAGTTTGCAGGGAGAGGATGTTGCCATGGTGTTACAGAATGGTACTCTACATTGATGTGAATTGCCATGTTGACATTGGCCTACAGCATACAGTTGGAAATTACAGTATTATATGGCCGCCATGAACCTGATGAAATGTAAAACTTTATGTGCACTTCATGCAAGAAAAAGTATTGTGTGTTCAAAAAGTGAATGGCAGTTCTAGCAAATTCATACTTCCATAAAGACTAGGCATATCAAACAGGTGCTTTACAGGGTGCATGGGGCCTTCTCTCTCTTCTCTGCGGTCCTTCTTGGTTAAAGGATTAAAAAAGGAATTGGCCCCTTGCTGTTCTCCAGTTCATAATTTACACTTTCTTACATCATTGTGCAGCTAAATACTTCAGGAGATGTTTTATGGCCCCCTTTCTCTGAGATGAAATATTGTAACTTGCAATTGTTACTATACTGTCACTTTTGAAAGTGCCATAATCTTTTCCTGGATTTAAGTGGATATGCGGCCCTCTATAGACATAATGTGACCCCCTTAAAGATTTAGTCTTCTTAAATTTGACTCACTGTTTTATTTGAGTTTAATATGCTTGATATATAAAAATCTTGCAATGCATTGATGCCTATAATTCAGCCTATAATTGCACTTTCCAGAAAAAATGTAATTTATATATAAATATATAGTGTTTAAGAAAGACCAAGACCAAATACAAAGGATTATTAACACTGTGCGCCAACAGCCTTTTATAATAACTGTTCAATAATTCGACTTGATCTCTGCAATTTCTCCCATAACCCTGTGTCTAATGCACGGCAAAAAAAAATCACTTGTCTCTTCCACCAAAGCTTGGCTTAATGTATATGCTGCTACAGGAAATAAAAATCCTTAGTCCTAAGTGCCTCATAAAACAGGCATACAGCAGTGGAGACACGTTGTGGGTTTTATTTGCTACAAATAACCGTTTAACCGGGTGAATAGATGAAAATCATTAAGGTGTGGGATTGGATTTTTATACATCTAAAATGCCAGGTTCCACTGCAATCTTCTATCAGCCCTAATGGAGCTGTAAACAAACATTTTATGCTATTGAACACATTAAAAGCACAACACGAAGGATATGGGGTTTAGAACAAGAGGTCGTGGTTCTAAAAGGCTGGAATGTTTAGTGACGATATACAAAAAGATTTCATGGCCCTCACCTTATTTTAATTTTTTTTCAGTTTGGATAGCTGCTACGTAATTAGCCTGCTACAGTTCAGGTAGCCATATTGTGAGCAGAACAAATTTTCACCTATAGGAAATGACATCACAGATTGCCAGGAAGTGTGTTATTAACTGAAACCAAGTGCAGTTGGGACCATGTATCAAACAATTGAGGAGCCGTGGGTAGAAGTATTGTCCACAGCACCTGGTTAGCTCTTTTTTTTAAAGCGGAATTAAGCCCACTGATTTAACGGTTTGCAAAAACGATTATAATCAAGACATGCCATGAATGTCACGGTTGCTTGGCCTCTCAACCGAAATGTCCAGCCATCAAATGGCTGGTGTCATAATTGAAATGTGCAGCACCATGGCAACTGCAGATCAAACAGACGCTAAGATGGCAGCTTCTTTGGCTGTAAAGAACAGGATGGTTTAGTTGCACTTTAGGTTTCTGAGCTAGAAAAAAATCACATCTGGAGTAATGATTGCTGTGGGCCGGTTTTCACACATGAAGCTTCTGATTTGTCATACAGCAATGTTGCATCAAATGCTTCGTACACACAGCTGGTTTTCCCGTCGGAAAAACTGCGTTGAGAGCTTTTGGCTGGGAATCCCGACCGTGTGTATGCTCCATCTGAGTTTTTCCGATGGGAAAACTGCCAAAAACGTCCGGCAAAAAAAAAAAGAGAACTGGCTCTCTTTTTTCCCCATCAGGATTCCCAACTCACTTTTTCCCGTCTGAAAATCAGACCGTGTGTACAGGGCAAAAGACATGAATCCAGCGAACAAGCCATGAAATTAACGCACTTATTGTTTCAAATAGCTTTATGTTCTTTGTTATTTATACCTTGTTACTTTGACACTGTGAACAATTTAAAATAAAACTGTAATTACTGATAAAAAAAATAAAACTGTACTGAGAGAAATATTGAAGATCATTGCCATTACCCTTCTGGAAAGGCTTGTTGCCTTGGGGTTGATTTACCAAAGGCAAGTGGGCTGTTCAATTTGCAAGGGAAATATCCCAGGGCTTAGTGAATGAGGTAAAAATCTTGCATATCCAATCATGTGCAAGCAAAACATGCTGTTTCTTTATTTTTATTAAAGTGATTGGATATTCTTTGCAAACGGAAACTTTACCACATTCATTAATCTGTTGAGCAAATTCCCTTGCAAGGTGGACAGCCTACTTACCCTTAGTAAATCCATCCCAATAACCTGAAACAAACCTACAAACCGGAATAGCCTCAGTGAAGGTTAGGGCTCCTAATCTACATACTTGCCCCAGGTCAGTTGCCCAGAAGGTGCTGAAGCAGGATAGGCCAGGACAATAGTATTTTCAGCAATAGAAGCCTGCATACTTCTCACTACAGGTTCTGCATAGACCATCAAACATGTATTTATTAATTGAACTAACACTAAAATAAACAAACCATATTGGATTGGCTGATCTTGGTTAAAGAGCCTTTACATCTTGAATATTAAAGTGTACCTGTTGTTTATACATTAGAGGAACCACTTCTTAGGTTGACAACGTAAGCACTAGCAGCCTACTTTTTCCCCCCCTAGAAACTAGTATGTGTAGAGAAAAAGAGAAACTAAATCTATCTCGATAAAAATAGCGGATCTTCCACTAAAGACAAATTGCAGGTTCCCTAGGTGTGATTTTCAGGATATGGCTTCAATATTTACTGTGCTTGATTTACTAAAGGAAAACAGGCCATGCAAGGGAATGTTCACTTTGCCGGGGAGTTATCCTTCGCATAGCAAGGAAAATGTAAAAAAAAAAAAAAATAGGCTGGGGCCAGTTCTAGAATGATCTGCACTCAAAGAAAATGGGTTGAATCATACAGCGATTAGACCCGAGGACATCTACTGGCAGAAAAATAGTACTGCAGGAGAAATCCAGTAAAATATTGCAGTAAAAGCCGATTTTGATCATTTATCTTTAAATAGGCTATTAATTTTTATCTTCTTGTTCCTGGTTGGAGTTCTGCTTATGATTGTTTGTTAGTTTTTTTTCCAAAAGTGCACTTATCCCCTATCTTGACAATTTTTTTCTTTTACAAAGGCTCAGATCTCAGTTTGATAACAAATGCTGTAAAATATAAAGAATATTTATTTATATTATTTTGTTAACCTAATTCAGCACTTAACCGCCAATGTGTATCAAGTGCCATGATGACTATGTGATGTACTGTACTTTGAAAAGCTTAAACAGTATTTTATTCATACAATTGATATGCAAGTGCAAACTGTTTAATTATAAGATATTTTATAAAATACTTGTATCTTGTGTGGTTTTATTAATCTGTTTATGTTAGAACCTGTCAAGGTAAAGCACAAGAAATAATTTTGACGACTGTACTGGGAGAAATATGGAGACTACCATCATCTTCCTAAGATTGACAAGCATGCAGCAAGTAAAGTACCATATATACTTGAGTATAAACCGAACCGAATATAAGCCGAGGCACCTAATTTTACCACAAAAACTGGGAAAACGTATTGACTCGTGTATAAGCCTAGGGTGTCCATCTGCATGCCTCACTTTGCCTCACTGTGCCCATGTGCATGCCTCACTGTGTCCATGCCTCACTGTGTCCATGCCTCACTGTGTCCATGACTAGACTTACATTTAACATGGGAGTATATGGAAGGGGTGCCCGGCTTTGAAAAATCGGTGCTCCCCGGCTGTAGGTCCCCCAGACAGCAAACTTTTCACACTTGTACAAGAGAACTGGGGCTAGATGTGTGCGACGTTTCGGGTCCAGGGGACCTACAGGCGGCCGGTATCGGGTCTCCAAAGTTCGAGAGATCAGAGGCAAAAAGGTGACTCGAGTATAAACCGAGGGGGGCATTTTCAGCACAAAAAAATGTGCTGAAAAACTCGGCTTATACTCGAGTATATACGGTAATAGTGAAGTCAGAACTGTAGGCTTGTTCTGGGTCATTGACTCAAAGTACTGAATTTATTGGACCAGTGTGACAGCCAGATAACTAGCATTTTTCAGAAGGAAAGTTTAGCAAAGTCAGCCTACATACACTCATGTGAAAAAGTAGTTGACTTTTTTTTTTTTAACATATTTAAAAAGGTAAAACATTCAATCTTCATTCAAATGGTGCCTACAAATAAAGGTGATATAATTGAATATAAACACAAGAACAATTTTTCTTTCAATCAAAAAAGTGTAATTGGTCGCCTGTTATATAGAAGTTTCCATTATAGACATAGCTCTCCTAACTCATGGTTGTTCCTTTTGAGATACACCTGGCAACCTGAGATGAGGAGATTGAGGAAAATGTATGAAGGAAACACCTAGGAACTAGCAGTTACCTACTAGGAAATTAAAGAGGATCTCCAGATCCAGACACGGTAGCTCTTATAACGGTACTGTCATTTGACCTACACCTTCTCCCATTCTAATAATGCTGTGTAGTCTGCAAACCATTCTGTGAATAGCCAAAGGGGAGTGGAAGGGGTTAAACAACACTAGTCCTTCCGTGTATGAGAGCTGCAGTAGGCCAAAAGCAGCGCTAGCTGTAGTATCTGCTGTAAAGAAAATTTGAATTGTACAGTACAGAGTAGCAATCAGCCTGTGTAGTATACCCGACTAGGAATTTAAAACTGATCTCTGGGCACAAAAACTTTCATAGATATATATATACCTACACACTATATTGTCAAAAGTATTGGGACACCTGCCTTTACACCAGGGGTAGGCAACCTCAGCACTCCAGCTGTGGTGAAACTACAAATCCCATCATGCCTCTGCCTCTAGAAATCACACCCCTGGTTGTCAGGGTCTTGCAATGTCTCATGGGACTTGTAGTTTTAAAACAGCTGTAGAGCCAAGGTTGCCTTCCCCTGCTTTACATGCACATTAACTTTAATGGCATCCCAGTCTTAGTCCGTAGGGTTTATTGAGTTGGTCCACCCTTTGCATCTATAACAGCTTCAAATCTTTTGGGAAGGCTGTCCACAAGGTTTAGGAGTGTGTTTATGGGACTGTTTGACCATTCTTCCAGAATCGCATTTGTGAGGTCAGGGACTTATGTGGATGAGAATGCCTCTAATTCATCCCAAAGGTGTCCTATTGGGTTCAGGTCAGGACTCTGATGCGCAGTAATTTTGGAACAGGAAGGAGACATCCCCAAACGGTTCCTACAAAGTTGGGAGCATGAAATTGTCCAAAGTGTCTTGGTATGCTGACTCCTTACGAGTTCCCTTCACTGGAACCAAGAGGCCAAGCTGAACCCCTAAAAAAACAACCCCACACTATAATCCCCCCTCCACCAAATGATTTGGTCCAGTGCCTAAAGCGTCCCAAAACCTTTGGTAATAGTGTGTGTGTGTGTGTGTGTGTGTGTGTGTGTGTGTGTTTACTCCTTCACAGATTTCTGTACTTATGTAGAAATTTCTTTCACACCTGAGGGGCCTAAACCCAACCCCAAAAAAACAACCCAACACCATAATCCCCTCCACCATATGATTTGGAAGGGAGGCCCAAAACTTTTGGCAATATAGTGTGGATGAGCGAGTTTGGGGTGGAGGAACTTGACTAGCTTGCACAGAGTCCTGACCTCAACCCGATAGAACAGTGTTTCTCAACTCCAGTCCTCAAGGCGCCCCAACAGGTCATGTTTTCAGGCTTTCCATTATTTTGCACAGGTGATTTGATCAGTTTCACTGCCTTATTAATTACCACAGCTGTTTCATCTGAGGGATATCCTGAAAACATGACCTGTTGGGGCGCCTTGAGGACTGGAGTTGAAAAACACTGCTGAAAACACGGATGAATTGGAGTGGAGACTGCGAGCTAGGCCTTTTTGTCCAAATCAGTGCCTGACCTCACAAATGCACTTCTGGAAGGATGGTCAAACATTCCCATAGACACTCCTATATCTTGTGGACAGCCTTCCTAGAAGAGTTGAAACTGTTATAGCTGCAAAGGGTGGGCCAACACAATATTGAATCCTACGGACTAAGACTGGGATGACAATAAAGTTCATGTAAGTGTAAAGGCAGGTGTCCCAGTACTTTTGGCAATATAGTACAACACAACAGGCACACGGGTGGAGATTTACAAAGGCTAGGCTCACACCATTGCGGATTGAATGCGGAAACCCCGCATTCAATTTGCAATAGCAGGAGATTTCGACTGGCTCTCTATGGAGCCAGTTCACATATCTCTGCTGCGGCTCCCTTCTTTGGGGTTAAAAGTGCCCCGCTATCGGCCGAAACACACCGCTTAAACAGCGCTAAAGCGCCGCTAAAACGAGCAGCGCTTTATCGCCCACGTGGCCCCAGTGTAAAAAGGGTTCTAATAACTAAAAAATCCAAATGATGACATTTTCTTCCAGAGTTTAAATTTTAAATGAATATTGTAAATGTATCATCCCCAATATTTTACACTATTACAGAGAAATATTTGATAATATACAGTAAGTACCATGAACCTCATCAATACACGATTGTCACTTACAGTATACATTTGTATAATTATTCATATATGTGGATTGTCCCAGATATGGTGATGGGAGAGAAGTACTCATAACATTATCACCCATTCCACATTTTTTTGCCCACTGGTTTTTCTTCCTTTGAGATACATGATCAAAAATCCAAAATGCATTATTACCCCAATAAGAGGTATGGGGCATAAACTGTAATATGCATTGCAAACGTGGGGGACTGCAGCCAGCATTCTCAAAAGGAGAGCGTAGTAACAGCGACCTCTCTCATGAATATCCAAAAATCAAATAGATTGTACAGTCTAATTGTGTGCCATCATCCCAAGACTGGTAGTAGCCCAGGTCTATGAAGCACTAGGAGCTAGCAATATTCGGATACCTATTCCCACTTATTTATACACTGGTACCATCAGGGGCGTTGCTAGGTGGCAAAAAGACCAGGAGCTTCAGCCTGAAGTCCGAGTCTGGCACAGGGGGGGGGGGTGTTACCTACCTGACGCGCACTGACCTGACATGCACTGACCATGACCTACCCGACACACACTGACCTCTACCTAACATACACTGACCGTGACCTACCTGACCGTGACCCACCTGACATACACTGACCAGACTTCAGGTGACGTGACCTCCTCCTGCAGCTCAGCCGTAGTGTGTGGCGTGCCCATCACACTAGAGTAGACAGCAGGGCTTGCTGAGCAGGCACTCCAGGCAGGCGCAGCCAGAGCCAAGACAGGACACAGGAGAGGACAGGAGACCTGCCCGAGCACCGAGCGGGGATCTTCTCACAGTGATGTGGTACGGCGGCCGCATTGTAATTCCCGCCTTCTGGAGCCTGCAGCATCTATGATGGACATCACACGTCCCGCGGTCCTGGCATTGGACCAGTGGGACATCCATCATAGGCGCTGCAGAAGGCAGGATCTGCTATGTCACTCAGCCGTGCTCAGGGTCAGATTGGTCCCCTCTCGGCAGCGGCGCTCGGGCTCAGGCCCAATACCAGAATTGTGCATGCCTGAGACTCGGGGCTCCAGCCCCCCTCCCAACGCCACTGGGTACCATCCTGTGGCCTTCCCTAGATAGGCAGGGTTGTTAACAGGGGGTGTAGGCAGCCCTCTTGTACCTATAAGGCCTGTGCACCATTGTGTCAGCAGTGTGGCCTGGCAGTGGAGGTGGCAGGGGGTGAATGAGTGTGCATTGACATATTGACAGAGGGTGGACTTTTCAAGATCTTTCGTCTGCCTCTAGACAGTTAGGTGTTCATACTCAGTATCAGCACTACTCTAGTCCTAATTTGCCACTGCGCTCTCTGCCCTGCCCTGCCCTGTGCTGTCCAAGCCTGAGAAGTAAGCAGTCTTGGTACACTGACACTGAACATATCATAGCTGTGCCATGTACAGCGGATAAAATAAGTATTAAACACGTCACCATTTTTTGAGGTAAATATATTTCTAAAGGTGCTATTGACATGAAGTTTCCACTACATGTCAGTAACAACCCATGCAATCCATACATACAAAGACACCAAAACAAATAAGTTCAGAAAGGAAGTAATAAAATGGAATGACACAAGAAAGGGTATTGAACACATGAAAGAAAGGGAGGTGTAAAAAGGCATGGAAAGCCAAGACACCAGCTGAAATCTATCTGCAATTAAAAAGCAATCCTGCCCCTTGTCAGTGCTAATTAATATCAGCTGGTTCAGTCTCAACTGATGGCCTATAAAAAGGGTCTCATTACCAATGTGTCACACAAGAAACATCTCATGATGGGTAAAAGCAAAGAGCTCTCTCTAGACCTTTGCAACCTTATTGTTGCAAAACATATTAATGGCATTGGTTACAGAAGGATTTCTAAACATTTGAATGTTCTAGTGGGCACTGTTGGGGCCATAATCTGGAAGTGGAAAGAACATAATTTCACCATAAACCGGCCAGGACCAGGTGCTCCTGGTAAGATTTCTGACAAAAGTAGTGAAAAGGAAATGTCAAAAGTGTTGTCCAAGAGCCCAGGACCACTTGTGGAGAGCTTCAGAAAGACCTGGAATTAGCAAGTACAATGGTTTCAAAGAAAATAATAAATAATGCACTTAACCGCTATGGCCTGTGTGCACGCTCACCATGCAAGACTCCATTGCTGAAGAAAAAGCATATTCAAGCTTGTTTAAAAAGTTTGCTGCACAACATTTAGACAAGCCTGTGAAATACTAGGAGAATAGAGTCGGGTCGGATGAGACCAAAATTGAACTCTTTGGATGCCATAATACACACCATGATTAGAGGCCAAATAGCACCTCACATCACCCCAAAAACAGCCCCTATACCAACAGTGAAGTTTGGAAGTGGGATCATCATAATATGGGGCTGTTTTTCAGCATAGAGTACTGGAAAAAAGACATTCTTGATAAAAATCTGTTGCCATCTACCACGATGATGAAGATGAAATGAGGGCGGACATTTCAGCAAGACAATGATCCCAAACACAAAGCCAAGGAAACTCTAAATTGGTTTTAAAGAAAGAAATCACCTGACTTGAATCCAATAGCAAATCTATGGAAAGAGGTAAGGCCCCATATGTACACAGGACGCTGTGCAAACTCTGCTGAACACATTTTAAAAAAAGCTGAAACCGGCGGTTAGAAACGCCCGTTTTGCCGCAATTGCAGCCGCGTTTGCGTCGATAAGCGTTTAGTTAAGAAACATCAGAAGACCCTCCCTAAGCTCAAAAAACTGTATTATTTAACCATTTCAGCCATTTCGTGAGACCAGAGTGAGTAGCAGCAGCTGAGAGAGCAGCAGTCTATTTAGCGTGTCACTTGCCACAACACCTGCCACAAGCTGTGGATTGTCCACTTGCCACGTCACCTGCCACAAGTTGTGAATTGTCCATGTCACCTTCCACTTCACCTGGCCAAGTCACCTGCCACAAGTTGTGGATTGTCCACTTGCCACAAGTTGTGGATTGTCCACTTGCCACGTCACCTGCCACAAGTTGTGGATTGTCCACTTGCCACAAGTTGTGGATTGTCCACTGGCCACGTCACCTGCCACAAGTTGTGGATTGTCCACTTGCCACAAGTTGTGGATTGTCCACTTGCCACGTCACCTGCCACAAGTTGTGGATTGTCCACTTGCCACAAGTTGTGGATTGTCCACTGGCCACGTCACCTGCCACAAGTTGTGGATTGTCCACTTGCCACAAGTTGTGGATTGTCCACAATGCAATGCAAGCAATTACAGATTTGTTTTATATTTTTTTTAATGTTTTTTCATCATCTGCCATCATTTTTGATATTTCTAATGTAAAAAAATAGGTCACCTTTAAAAACGCTTATAAACGAAATCGCGGCAAGACGCCGGTACCGCGTTTAGCGTCTGAAACGTGGAAATCTTTGGCGTCTGAACAAATTTTTTTGCTTTCAGAAAAACGAGGTTAAACGTAACTGCATACAAACGGCAATAAATGAGACTGTGTACATGGTCACATAGGATAACATTGAATGAGTTCAGGGGCAGTTGAAAAAAAAGTGTCCAACTGCCTCTGAACACGAGTTTAACAGCGTCCCGTGTACATGGGGCCTAAAGATCAGAGTTCATAGAAGAGGCCCACGGAACCTTCAAGATTTGAAGACGGTTTGTGTGGAAGAATGGGTTAAAATCACACCTGAGCAATGCATGCGACTAGTTTCTCCATACGGGAGCCTGCGTCTTGAAGCTGTCAATAGCAAAAAATTATTTTGTACAAAGTATTAAATAAATTTCAGCTAGTGTGTTCAATACTTTTTCCCTCTGTCATTCCATTTTATTACACATAACTTAATTTCAGAACTTATTTGTTTTGCTTTCTTTGTATGTATGGATTGCATGGGTTGTTACCGACGTGGTAAAATTTGTGTCAATAGCAGCTTTAGAAATATAGTTACCTAGAAAAATGGTGACGTGTTCAATACTTAGTTTACACACTGTACATGGGAGATACCCTGGAACCATCACTCGGCACCACTCTGCCCCCTGACTGCCTGCTCCATGGAATTCCACATTCTTTCTCTATTGCATCACCCGGGGCCGTCCTAAAGGTAGCACTTCCGCTGGAGAGTAAAGGTATCAATACACCAGCCAATCATCAGTCACAAAATGTTATAAATGTCAACATGAATCTTAATATTTCTTTAATATTCCACCTCAGCTTTAATCCAATATTTGCATACACCAACCAGCCACAATATTAAGACCACGGCCAGGTAAAATGAATAACATTGTGTATCTCGCTACAATGGCATATGAAAGTGGGTGGGATATCTCAGGCAGCACATGAACATGTTATCCTCAAAGTTGATGTGTTGAAAGCTGACAAAATGGGCAAGCATAAGGATTTGAGCAACATTTTACAAGGGTCAAATTGTAATGGCTATACAACTTGGTCAGCTAATCTCCAAAACTGCAGGTCTTATGGGATGTTTCCAGTCTTCAGTGTTTAGGACCATGTTTTCATAGGTGGGTGACCAAGGCTTACTGATGCATGTAGGGAAGGAAGGCTGGTCCATGTAGTCTGTTCTAATAGAAGAGCTACTGTAGCTCAGATTGCTGAAAAAGTTAAAGCTTGTTCAGTTAGAAAGGTATCAGAACACACAGTGCACCACGATCTTGATTTATTCGGTCTTGGTGGTAGTTTTGGTTGTATCCTCCAATGGCAGTGGCCTCTTTCACTAGGATAATGCACCCTGCCAAACAGGTTTGAGAATGGTTTGAGGAGGTGAGTTGGCCTCCAAATTTTCCAGATCTGTAGGATGTGTTGGAAGAAACTAGTCTGATCCATGGAGGTCCCACCTTGCAACGCACAGAATATGTGTGTAAGAGGCAGTGCTAAATCTCAAACATCATCATTAGAATAACCATATAACCAAACCATTAAAAATACAGTGACTAAATATTTCCACAAAAAAAGAAAAGTTTAGCATTAATGATATGTGTGTGCAGTCAACTTAATTTAAGCAATGTTCATCATACACAATTGCAAATAAAGCAAGAACCCAAATACAGTGCAGCAAATAATACAGGCAGTCCCTGAGTTACAAACAACCGACTTACAGAAGACTCATACGTACAAGAGGAAATCTACCCCTAAGAAGGGAAATTCGTTCTCCACTGAAACTATCACCAATCCTTGTTCCCACAACAACCCAACATTTCCAATTGTTACAGGGGCGGAAAGTGAGGTGAAACCTTCTGACCAGGGGCACAGACAGCAAAACAAACATTATAGGGGTAATTACAATATAGGTGGATATGGTGCTGCAATGTATTCTGGATAAAAGTTGTTATCCTTCAAATTAATTTAAGGATGGCAACTTTTATTCAAGATACATTGCAGCACCATATCCACCTATATTGTAATTACCTTACCAGCACACATGTGGACTGGGCTATAAGTGGAGGCAGCAGCATTTCCTCTAGTTTTTTTCCATAGCGCATATTCATTTTAGATCACCAAATGTTACAGGGGTGTTAGCCCTTTCCTATGCTATCCAAAAAAATAAAATGTAAAAATTTTTTGGGCTGGAGTTGCACCTTAAAAATGTGCCTGCTCCAACTTGCATACAAATTCAACTTAAAGCGGTTGTATACCCCGCTTGCACATTTTTACCTACAGGTAAGCCTATATACAAGGCTTACCTGTAGGTAAAATGAATATCTCCTAAACCTGTATGGTTTAGGAGATATTCACCTTGCATGCAGCCGCTGACGTCAGCGGCGCATGCGATCACAAGATCTCTATGTCCTTCCCTGTCAGAATGGCGATCTGCCTTGTTTATATAGGCAGATCCCGTTCTGCCTCTGTGGGGAACGATCGTGGGTGGCCGTCAGACATCACGTCCGCCAGGCCCTCTGACTGGCTCCCCCTCTGGCCAATTAGCGCGCGCGACCACACGGGCTAGTGCGCGAAACAACGTACAGGTACATTGATTCGCGCAGCCGTGCCACCTTGCTACAGTAAATCTGCGGCGGGCAGTCGGCAAGTAGTAAAATCCTCAATTGATAATTCTAATGAGTTTTGTGGTGTATTCAAGCAAATGTGAGCAGAAATTTAATGCCAGGCACCCTGGACAATTGCCCCCCCCCCCTGTCTTGCCTGGTGCCCCAGGTCTTGCCACCAATATTTTTCTGCTGCATGGGGCTGCCTTTTATGACTGCACTACAATCAAATTGTAACCTGTGTGGTCAGCTTAAAGCAGGACATGGAAGTTTAGGAAGGACTGTTGACCCTATTGAAAGACGCTATAACATATGTGATATTTGCAATGACTTTATGTTGGGTTATGCGAATTATTTTCAACCTTCACGGACTTGCATTGTTGAAAATAATGGTCATTGTTACAATTGTTATTGCTTAGTAAATTGTGCCAAATATTACTGTGCACCACTTATTATCCAGTTAAAGCCTAGTACACAGGGGCTGAATGTTGGGCGGCATCAGCTGGTTCAATAGAAACTGGCCGACGTTCGGCCCATATGTACCGCAGTCGGTCCAGAGGAACGGCATGACCGAAAAAGGTCTGCTGATCAGCGTTCTCAGCCAATGGCTGAGAGAGCTGACCGGAGTGTTCTGGCGCGGGGGGGGGGGGGCGTCCCCCTATCAGAACACAACAGCGGGGGAGATGGATGTACTAATGTCGGATAGTTAGTACAGCGGCTCCGACCAGAGCTGTCATTTTTCTTTTGTTCAGCCCTGCTGGATTGAACGAAAAAAAAAAAATACTGGTGTGTACTAGGCTTAAGGAATTGGCACACCTTTGTAGTTACCATTTATTACAGAAAGAAACATTTTGGCAAGCAAGTCTTTGTAAGGGATAGTACAGACTGTGAGAGGAGAGGAGCACCTGGTTGCCATGAAAGCACATCGAGCTCCTCTTTGCTTCAGATTATCTCTTCCGGCGTTACTTTCAATTCCTTTGACTTTCCAAAGCAATTCTCTTCTTCCGGTAGCTGATGAATTAATTTTCATCCAAGAGCCATAGCTAGCGGTGGCACCATTTCTGCATATTTTATACACTACAATGATACAAGTCAAGTCTATTCTAGCTAAACAAAAAACACTCTGCTAGGACACTCATATGTATAGTGAGTGGAAACAGATCACCTTATTTTTTTAAATATTTTTTATTACACATTTTTACAAAACCAAGTAAAACAAAAAAAAAAGTAACAAATAAAAGGATTTAAAACTCAGTTGCTTTTTCTGAGGCACTTAAATAAATACTATGCCAAACCAACTGAGGCAAATAAAGATTGTTCTTTTGCAATAAGTTACGGTATGTGTGTTCTCCATTACAAGTGCATAAAGCTCACGTCCCTCTCACACTTGTCGACCCCCTTCTGGAGCTGGCTCGGGGGCAAGGCAGAGTAAGCTGCGGAGCTGGAGGCAACCACGGACAGCCTTGGCCAGGGACTTGGAGACAAAAGGTGCCTTCCTACAAAAAGGTATGGAGAAAACATTTCAGTGTCAGTTGTTTACATTGCTCTACATTGGAAATGGACTACTGTACATTCATAGACATGTAAGCAAAGCTAATGCTTATTGAGTAAGACACAAGATGACCTTTGACATTTCCATAGAACAAATCATTACTGTATAATGAATGCCATTTTCTGCTACTTGGCAGAAGGGGTGGACAATCACAAATAAGTACAAAGGGGAGGCATTCTGAAAAGGCAGATTTTAAAGATATGCAACCATTTGTACCTTGAGTGCCGATTCCCACTAGTGCGATGCCAGAACCAGTGGAATTCCAGTTCCAGTTCCAACATCGCATTGGAGTCACAGGCAGTTCACACTGCCCTATGCAAACCGATCTGGGGGTGTAAATAGAAAGCTAATGACACCCCCAGATCAGTTTGCATATCACAGTGCAAACTGTCAAATGGTGCAGGAATCAGATCGCATGGGTGTGAACACCCATGCAAACCGATTCAAGTGCGGACCAAAAAAATGGGTCCTGCACCACTTTGGTACGAAGAATAAAGCCATGCAATCTGTATGGCTCAATTTGCATAGCACAGACATCGCACGTGTTCTGCACAGCAGTGCGGTGCGAATCACATGCAATGTCTAACATCGCACCAGTGTGAACCCAGCATTAAAGCATTTGCTACCCTAAAAAAGAAAAAAAAATGGATCCTGTTCCCCTAAAGAATGTTACACAGCACAGTGCTTGTGCCATGTAATTTGGCCCCCTGTATAACCTGAAAAGCCTGGCTGATCTTGCCTGGTTATGCCCTCCCCCCTGTAAAAACTGACCACGTTTTATCATGGCTGCTGAGCCCTGACACCGTGGTCAGTTTATGTGCCTCCGTCACCTGCTCTCTCCTCTGTCCTCTTCCCCATCCTCTCCCCCTCCCCTCCCTGCCTGTCAGCTCTGTCCACTCCCCAGCCCTCCCCTCCTGCTTCTATCATAATGCAATAACCTTGCTACAATCCCCTCTGCTATATTACATAATGCCCCCAGTGTACCTCATTTAGACGCTCACCTGACCGGCCACCACTCTCTTCCTGGCTGAGGTCAGCGGGGATTTCCCAGCCCCGCTTGCTTTGCTGTCAGATCAAGAGAGGAGAGAGGCAGCCTGTCAGAAGAGCGCCTATCGGCGCTCTGAAATGAGGTACACCGCACCATTTTTTTTTTTTAAACACATACACTGGGGGCATTATTTCATATAGCAGAGAGGATTTTTGCAAGGTTATGGAGTGGCTTAACACACATTTTAATGTACCACCTCTATAATGTTTTTGGCTGCTTGGTTTCATGACACTTTTTATTGCATTGATCAGTCTATATTATCAAATTTGTGTTCT
Organism: Rana muscosa; assembly: GCA_029206835.1. NCBI lineage: Eukaryota > Metazoa > Chordata > Amphibia > Anura > Ranidae > Rana > Rana muscosa. Next base: position 223,710,806 of record CM055124.1, on the reverse strand, counting down.
TGCCAGACCCTCTGCTTTCCTATTAAAAACTGACCACACTAAGCAGGAGAACACACTGTGGTCAGTTCTCTAGCTATGCTGGGAACTTAGCCTGCTCTCCTCCAATGATCAGACTTGTCCTGACATGCCCCCTCTGCACAGCCTTTCACTGGGAGATCAGTGTTCTGCTGTTTCTCCTCCCCCCAACTTTTATGCAGCTGAGAACAGAGGAACGGTACTCACTTATAAAAAATGGAAAAAAAAGGTATTTATAATGGGTTCTTGTTTTTATATCTATACAAAAATGCTTTGCCTTTCACTTCTAATTTTAAACTTAATGGGTTGTTTTACAAGGTGATCGATAACAATCACTTTAAGTCCTAGGTGGCTTTTATTTGTAGATTCCTATATGGAAACTTGATAGAAATTCTTGTCAAGATTTGCATCCGTTTCAAAAGACAACTTGACATTACTTCTTCATTTACAGTAATCTTGCTATGATAAAAATATGGCAGGTTTCAGCTAGATTTAGAATCTTCAGAAGACTGGCCAGGCATTTGGACCAACACTTTGAAAAGTTCCATCCACGTTCTAGCTACAGAAAACAATTGAAAGCTTTTAATGTATCCATTTACCTTGTGCCTTTTGGGCATGAGACCTTGGTATCCCTCCCAGTGCTTTAGGGTGTGCAGTGCTGATGGCACGTTCAGACATATCTGGTGGGATTGCCTGAAAAGCCAACAATTTTAGTCTTGGACCTACCAGACAGTCTACACTGTTCTAAGTAGACCCCTCTAAAAAAACAAAAACAAAAAAACAGTGGAAGCCCTTCTGAGTAAGAAGCCAGACTTCAACTGTACTAAATCAGATTTCTGCTTGCCTATTCAGGTAAGGTCCTACCCAGCTAGGTCCTGGAGAAAACCAAATATCCCCTTTGAGGAGATCAAATCTCGCATTAACTTATGCATGATGTTTGAGAAAACGGGGGCCACTCTGGATGACAGGCTACCTAAATTCCACAGAATTTAAGAGCCCCAGATTGCACATTCTTTAAATGATAAATTTTGACCACACCCTCCTCATTATGTAAACATTTATGGTTGTTGACATCAGGATGCTCATTTCAGCCAGCACTTTACCCTCCCACTCTCCTTTTTCCCTTTCTTGCTCCTTTCCTTAACCACTCCCCCCCAATCCCATTCCTGGTCCTGTCTCCCCCCTATTCCCCCGCTGCTCTATCCTGGTTACTGTCCCTTTTATGCCCCTTGGTTGCCCGCCACAAAGACTATACCCTATTCAATTTACTCCTCTGATAGGATATGCCTGGGATTGTTACTGCTAATGCACATTCTAAATGCTTAAAGGGGTTGTAAAGGTTTGTTTTTTATTTTCTAAATAGGTTCCTTTAAGCTTGTGCATGGTTGGTTCACTTACCATTTCCTTCGATTTCCCTTCTAAATGTTTTTTTTCCTTGTCTGAATTTCTCACTTCCTGTAAGCTTGCCCCCATCATCCGAGCCGTTCTGGCTGGGAGTTAGTCAGCGTGCTCGCCCCCTCCCTTGGGACTACATCCTTACACATCCTCTCTGTTCCTATGTTTCGCCAACTGTAAATTGTTAAAAATTCAACACTACTAAAACTGAAAATGATGGCGGGTGCCATTACGAATTTTATTTTTAGGCTTCACAAGTCAGCAATTGGCAGCTTCGCTTTTTCGATCATGATAGGTTACATTAACTCCACTGTTTCTGGGATTATGCAGAGTGCTATATCCCTCGCAGAGTTCTGCTTCGTGTCAGCCAGAGGTATTGTATTCCCCACAGCACAATAAATAATCTGTGAATAAACTGCAAGGAATAATGGTTGACTGTATCCAGTCTATACATTTCACAGGACACAGACTAGTCATTTACAAATTCACTGTTTCTTTAACAAAGTCCAATTTTAAACAAGGTCTTCACTCAAAATGTTATGTCATTAAAGGGGATTTCCAAATGAGAACGATAGGGCCCTTCTACTTCTATTCTTACCACCAATATCAACAAATATACTTTCAATGCACTTAAATTTTTTTATCTCAGCATTTCTTAATGGAAATCTATTAAGAGAAACATGTGGGCTGACGTTAATGACCTTCTTTGTTTTTGAATATTTCTGAACACTTCCAAATATCCCTGCAAATTTAGGAATATTTTTGATCATTTATGAATAGCTTTTCGAGTAACTGTGAATACTATAGGAAAACTAGATGTGGTTGTTAAGAATAATGACTCGACCTTGATTTTTATTGTTGGTGTTTGCTGTAAAATTTTCAATAAGATAGGATTTAAAGAAAAAAAAAAAAAGGGGACCTTCTTTGTAAAAAGTTAGATTCTGTTTTCCCAAGTCACTGACCTGGAACTAGAAGCCAGAAAGTAAAGTCCTTTTTGCATAACTGTTTCTGGTTAATAAAAGCAATAATGTCAGCATGGTAGCCGAATCCGATCAATAAGTATTTTTATAATAGGAGATCAGCTACCATAGCCCACAAATTTTATGGACATTCAGGAAGGCTTATGCCTAGTACACATGATCCTGAAAAATAACGCTTTTGGAGCGATCATCTGAAAATGTGATTGTTCATACACAGCTTTCGAGAGACGATCACGACGGTTCACCCGAAAATATCTGAAGGGACAAGCACGAAAAAATGTCTTGTATGATAACAGTAAGTATGATTTTTAGTACACGATTCGTTCATAAAAAAAAAAGAAAAAAAGAAAGATCAGAAGACCAAGACCACGCATGCTTGGAAATTAAAGAATACATTATAGTACAATACAAAACATCACTTCTGAAGTTTTATTCAGTCGAACAAGAATTTTCGTAACTTTAGTAACCTATTGGTTTTTCATAGGAGACTAGCATGCAAAAAAAAAAGAAAGATAATTTCTCCAATGTTCTCATCGTGTGCATGAAGCTTTACTCCACTTGATATACAGAGGATCTACAAATCACAATGTATGATATGCTAAGGTCAACATGGTACAGCAAGCATGTAAAAAAAAAAAAAAAAAAAAAAAAAAAAAAATCACAAAAATTATTTACTTTGAGCTAAATATTATAAATTTAGCTCAAGATATATTCTAGATGAAAATACCGTACATTAAAAGCTGATCTTCAAGATTATGTCCCCCAAAATTTCTTTGTGCTCTAACTACATGTGACGCCCCAAACAGGATACATGACAGGCAACTCTTACTTTTTCAGGAACAGTGCATCTGTACAAGTGGAAAGGATTATCTGCCAGCATTGCTAGTGCTTGACACATGTGTGCTTCTAATATTGAGATTCTGATAGACACAGGAGGAGTCATCGTTAACCCTGTCAACAAAACAGAGAGAAAATCAAAAGTGTAAATTACGGAAAAAAAAGAATAATAATTACGTTGATTACAGCACCAACCAAGTGAATGAGATAAATCTGACTAACAGGGATTTGGACAGCAATAACATCCCGACAGTTTCTAGATGTTCCCTTATTTACTCAAAGCAAAATAGATAAGCTTTGGATGGAGTTACGCTTTAAGGGACTTTTTAATTTCATCAAATGTGTATAACAGGTGCAAAAAGCTGAACTCAAGGCAGATAAAAAACACCTCCAAGAAATGCATTCATTAAGAAATCCTAAAACATATTTTCTCTTGGAGGAAATGTTTAAAATAAATAGGAGTTATTAAAATCACCAGTTCACATGTGCAACTTGCAAGCAAATATGTTAAAGCAGAACTACACTGCATCTGAGCACCACAAACCAAAAACACTGTTTAACCACCTCAATACTAGGCACTTTATCCCCTTCCTGCCCAGGCCATTTTTCAACTTTCACTGTCACATTTTGAATGACAATTGCGCACTGTAGGCATGCGATTTTTTTTATCATTCTCTTCACACAAATATAGCTTTCTTTTGGTGGTATTTAATTACTTCTGGGTTTTTTTTTGTTTTGTTTTTTAGGAAAAAATAAGGACCGAAAATGTTGAAAAAAAAAAGTTTTGTTTCTGTCAGTACATTTTTCTCCTTCACTGATGGGCACAGATAGGCGGCACTGGTGGGCACAGATGGGCGGCACTGGTGGGCACAGATGGGCGGCACTGGTGGGCATTGGTGGGTGGCATTGATGGGCAGCAGTGATAATGGGCATTTATTGCTGGCATTGGTGGGCACTCATTGATTGCACTGGTGGGCACTCATTGATTGCACTGGTGGGGGCTTTATTGTAACCAGGGCACTGATGATCAGTGCCCTGATTACATCCCTAGATGTCCTCTGTGAGGAGATGCCGCTGATCGGCTCTCCTCTCCTCACACTCTGTTATACTAATTTATGATGCAAACCATATACAAAAAATTAAAAAATCTTACAGAAAGAAATAGAAGAAGAGAGATATAAAAAGAAAAGAAAATATACTAGATAGATAAAGTTCTTACCGTGCTTGGCTAGGAGCTGCAGCTGTTGGCGTTTTCGGTCTCATCTTATCCCCAAGTGGATACTGAATATTGGTGTAGTCCCGCTCGTTTGTCCTTCCCCTCTAATAAAGAATATGCATTATAGAAATAAGGTGGTGTAAAAACCTGGTGAATTCTTTATTTGAGCAAGCTGTGTTAGTTAAATTCGGGAGGAGGAAGATACTTCAGTACACAAAACAAACAAAAGAAACAAAGGAGAGCAAAGACAACATATCAAAGAGCAAACTGTGCTGCCACTAAAGCATTTTTGGGGTGTTTTTTTTACTAAAGCACTTTTGGGGTATTTTTTTCACTGAAGCATTTTTGGGGTATTTTTTCACTGAAGCATTTTTGGGGTATTTTTTCACTGAAGTGTTTTGGGACATATTTATTTGCACTATTTGCACTATGTGTTTCCAACAACTAATCTTATAACAACTTTCAGTGATTGGCCCAAGCTGTTAAAAGCGGAGTTGGCAAATCCTTCTCTATGAGATAAATGGTGTAAAATGTTTTCTAGCAAGACTTATCTCCACCCCTCTTCCAAACTTACATGACATCTAAACCTGTACCTGTTGGAGATTGGCTCATCATTGAATATCCAATCATAAGGCAGCTTTTAAGTAAACCCAGGACCAGGATATGGGCATTCAAGCATATACTTTTAGGACCCAATGTGAACCTAAAAGCTGAGTGTGCACAACTTGTGGATACTTTACTGTAGTGCAGCCTGTTTGTATTTTTGCTGTCTTGCTATCACCTGCTGGAGATTCTGCATAGTGCATGCAAAAGTTTGAGCTAATTATTAGGTACTTTTTGAGCCCTTTCACACCGATCAGTTTTTTAGTCCAAAAAAAAAACTGAAGAAAAGTGCATCCCTTTAAATCCTCCTCTCAGTTGCATTTAAATTGCATTTTTGCCTGCTTTTACACTGCTCCATTGTAAAAACACATATTGCATCCCATTAAATCCTATGGAATTCTTCACGCCGGTCAGTTGCATTTCATTTGTGTTTTTAAAAGTCTCGCTTGATGCATTTTTTGTTGCCTGTGTGGTGCATGTTCAGGTCCTTTCACACTGATCAGTTTTTCAGTTAAAAAAGTGGAAGATTATGCGTTTTTACATCAAAGTAGTGTAAAAGCAGCCTGAAAAACTCAACTGCCCGGTGTGAAGAGTTCCATATAATTTAAAGAGATGCATTTTTCTTCAGCTTTTACAGTGAGGGGAAAAAAACGATTTGCTGATTTTATACATTTGCCCACTGACAAAGAAATGATCAGTCTATAATTTTAATGGTAGGTTTATTTTAAACAGTGAGAGACAGAACAAAAATATACAGAAAAACTTATTTAGAAAAAGTCATAAATTGATTTGCATTTTAATGAGTGAGATAAGTATTTGCTCCACTATCAATCAGCAAGATCTCTGGCTCCCAGGTGTTTTCTATACAGGTAAGGGGCTAAGATTAGGAGCACTCCCTTAAATTCCTGCAAGCGGCTTCCTTGAGGCGCTTTAGGAGGGGTGTATACACCCCTCCTAAAGCGCCTCTGCCCATTGAAATCAATGGGCAACGCCCCCAAAGCGCCTCGGCAGCGGTGCTTTGCTGGCGCTTTTAACCCTCAAGGAAGTCGCTTGCAGGAATTTTTTTGACGTCCTGCCACTCAGGCTTTCACACTAGGATTGCAGATGAAGCTTTTTTCAGGCGCTTTACAGGCGCTATTTTTAGCGCTAAAGCGCCTAAAAAACCACCTCCAATGTGAAGGGGGTCTTAAAGTCTCTTCCACCAAAAATATACCCAATTTTTTTTTTATATTTACCGTATTTTTCGCACCATAAGACACACTTTTACCCCCCCAAAAAATAGGGAAAAAAGTGTCCCTGCGTCTTATGGAGCGAATGCTGAGCAGGCTCCGCCCCCCCCCATCGCCACCGCCGTGTCAGAATACAGACACTCGGCTTCTCTGTGGAGGAGAGATGACAGGATGTGAGGCATATCCTTGCTGGGGCATACCAAGGGGGAGCGGGGGGAGACGGTCTGCCCCAGGTGCCAAAACATGGGGGTTGTCAGTGTTGTTGCTATAATGGTGCACTCCGCACCCAGGTAAGTTGACACCCGCCAGATGTGACCCCATCCTGCAAACGACAAGAGCCCTGGATAGCTTCTTTTTTTTCAGCTGGAACACCCCCGGCGCCTTGGTCTGGTCCAGTCTCTCTCGACTTGCCGCTGCTGCTGCTGTAAATTATGTCCTCAGTCCTCCTTCCTAGCTGCTGCCCGGGTGTATCTGATGCTGAGAGCCAGCCAGAGGGGGTTGTGGATTGTAATGGCAGTGTCCTCCACTGCCTGAGGTGAGTGATAAGGGAGTGGGAGGTGTGGGATGGTATCCACTGTTCATCATTTGAGCTGTTGTTATATGAGAGGCTGAGGGGGTGTTTGTGTCTGCCCTGCCACCCTGAGCTGATCTGGGAAGGGCGGGGGGGGGGGGGGTTGCTGTGTGTCCACCACCACCCAGGTATAGTGTAGCTGAGCTGATTTGATAGGGGGGCTGATATTGCTGTGTGTCCACCACCCACCTATAGTAGTAATATAATATTAAATATTTTAGTACATCATTTGGTTCAGAATATTTTTTTTCTTGTTTTTCTCCTGTAAAACCTGGGTGCGTCTTATGGTCAGGTGCGTCTTATGGAGCGAAAAATACGGTAAGTTTTAATCCAATTTAAAAGAGAAGTATAGCTAAAGCTATTTTGGCCCTATTTCTCCTATGGATCACAGGAGTGCAGTTCATTTTGCACTCATGTGACCTGTTTTTTACAGGTCGGGATCCACCCAGATGCCTGGACTGGCACCTGGCTCAGCGAGCCACTGGGAGGCTGAGCCAGCCCCTCCCGCCCCCTCCATAGCCCAGCATTCCAGTGAGCGATGGAGGGGAGAGCAGAGAGCTGGTGACTAACAGTCACCATTCCATGTTCAGTGCAGAGGTGGCGGGGGACAGATACAGCACGGGACAGATGCAGAATCTGACTGATGCCACATCCACCTAGTTGAGGACAATTTTTATTTTTAAACCCAATCCCATACTTGTCTTTCAAGACTATTTAAAAGCAGAGCTCCACCCCAAAGTGGAACTTCCGCTCATCGGAACCCTCCCCCCCTCCGGTGTCATATTTGGCACCTTTCAGGGGGGAGGAGGGGTGCAGATACCTGTCTAAGACAGGTATTTGCACCCACTTCTGGCAGTCCTCTCTGCGGGTAGTACGTCACTTCCCGCAGAATACCCGTTGTGTTCTGGGAGACACTCGGCTCCCAGAACACAACAGGGACCAGTGAGAATGGCGCAGCGCGACTCGCGCAAGGCGCCGTAGGGAACCGGGCAGTGAAGCCGCAAGGCTTCACTGCCTGGTTCCCTCACCGAGGATGGCAGTGGGGGCAGCAGAGTGATGAGCGATTGCTCGTCTTCAGCTGCCGACGTCGCTGGGCTCCAGGACAGGTAAGTGTCCATATATTAAAAGTCAGCATCTGCAGTATTTGTAGCTGCTGGCTTTTAATAATTTTTTTTCAGGGGAGCTCCGCTTTAAAAACGTATATCTCCTTAGTCTGACCCCAGAATCACTTTAAACAACATAATCATAAAGCTGAATACAGGAAAAGATAAAAAAAAAGGACCCTTGCAGTGGAGCTTCCCCGGAACTCAAGGTTTAAATGGTTGTTATGTCCCCCGGGTGAACAGAAAAAGCCGCAGGGTCTTTGACCTCATCATGTACAATGCAGGACCAGCAGTCCTCACTCCCTTGGCAGCCATTCTCTCTCTGGCATTCCTGGTTGTGGGCAGGTTCTCAGCATCTTAGCTTACAGTGCAGGATTGCTTGTCCTGCATTGTACATGTTGACGTTGGCTGACCGAGCAACAAAGCGAACTGGCTTCACAGGGTCAGCTGTGTAGCTGGGAGGAATCCTCTAGGAGTAAGGGATAACATAACAATAGTTGCTTTTTATGCTCCCCTTAAGCAAAATAAGGATTTAATCCTTGCAGCACGAGGGGAACCCCACGGCAAGGGTCATTTTGTATTTTACCCAGAGTTCAGCTTTAACAAAAACACAGAAATCACAGGAAGAAATGGTGTTAAGTGCAAAATTGTTGCGTCTATTCAGCTTGGAAACCTGCAGTTTATTAAAGCAAGAAAATCTATATTTGAATAACAAGCCATCCTCCATCTTAGGGTATATGTAGGATATCTTTCAGCTACATTAAATACTTTGTAGCCTTTGTAACATTCATAGCCTTTAAAATACTTTGCTGCTTATTTTAGAGATAGTAAAACCTACTTTCCACAATAAATGATGCAATTTCTTACACTTAAGTAAGGTAAAAGACTGTCCTAAAAACCTCTTTATTTATTGACTTTATTTTGCAGGTCATTGCTGGAGCCACATATTAAGTTTACTGGTCGTTACGTCTATTGGAAAAACAGTTAAAGCAAATGTTACTGCTACAGTAACATCTACGGCTAGTGCTGCAGTGGTAATGGCATTTACTCACCTGTTCATCTTCCAGATATTTTTTCCTGGACTCAATATACTTCTGTACAGCCATATAAATGAATTTGTATTGGGCCTCTGTCTGCACCATACCCGAGCGCTGCTGCCTCACCATCTGGATGGTCTTTGGGACGTCAATGTCACAATCCAGGCCTGGGTGATACATATTATTTGGGATATCTTTAAAAATGTAATTTTCCCAAGGCATTATACTGTACTAAAAACCGTGCAAAACATGGTTATAACAATAATAGCCTAGCTGGATCCAAACTGTAAGAGCACCCTGTGGAAACAAAGGATGGCGGCACATCCGGAAGTAAAATCAAAAGAATTTATTGAAAGTCCATAAAATCAAGCGAACATGACAAACATCAATCCAAAAAAGGTGCTCCATGGACGCGTTTCACACAGACGTGATGAGTAAGCACATCTGTGTGAAACGCATCAACTGAGCACATTTTTTGGATTGATGTTTGTCATGTTCGCTTGATTTTATGGACTTTCAATAAATTCTTTTGATTTTACTTCTGGATGTGCCGCCATTCTTCTTTGTTTCCATAGGATTTCCGTGGCTGCGGACCAGGCAGGCACCCGGATCTCTTCAGCAGCTCATCAGATCCTCACAGGTGGCTTTGAGCGGTATGTTCCCAGCTCTTTCATTGTAAGAGCACCCTGCTTACAGTTTAAAGCCCAACTCCACCCAAAACGTATTTGGTTTTGGATAGAGCAGGAAAATGCTGGAACTTTAGGTTTTTATGGACATTTTCCCCCCTACTTGCTTCCAGGATAGAAATGTCTTCAATACTTTTAGTAGAGCGATGAAGAGTTAGGACTTCTGCCAATGTTTTTATTGCCATCTGTACCTTCCTGTCCCAGTGACACATTTACTCCCTGATTTCTTGTATAGGTGCCCCAGGGACAGAAAGTGGGAGAAATCACAGAAGATAAAAAAAATTTGATAGAAATTTGACATTATCTAAATGTTGCTGTATATACGTAGACAAGTATGGAGGAGTGTTTTTTAAAAAAAAAAAAAATAAGTATATGGGGGACTTGAACTCCGCTTTAACAGAGGAAAGCAAATTTATTGTAACAGCTTGTAATTAATACTTATGTAAAATAACTGAATGGAGCAACGGGTAGGCAAATGATAAGGGATTGTGGGGGAGATTTACTAAAACTGGTACACACAGAATCTGCTGCAGCTGTGCCTAGTAACCAATCAGCTTCTAGGTTTCATTGTTAAAGCTTAATTGAACAAGCTGAAGTTAGAAGTGGATTGGTTACTATGCACAGCACCAGATTCTGTGTGCAACATTTTTTTTTAAATCTATGTGTTGCTGGGGGGCTGCATTAAGGCATAACACAGGCTTCTTTTTTAAGTCCACCCAGCAACTATAAACAGTTCCGTATATGCTAAATTACATAAAAGCATAATTATTAGTTTTTATCAATTTTTTATATAAAATTGAGTTAATGTTTAATTTACTGCGGTGTGAATTTTATACTCACGTTGCACAAGAAAATAATGGCAGATATAACTTTTTTATGTGAGTAAAAGGCTAAACTCCTGCCGAACAAAAAGGGTTAAGTCCTCTGGCATTGGGCTGTGCCATATAAGGAACTGTCTATCATTGCTGAGTAGACTTGAAAAAGGAGGCCTCTCCTCTAAAATGCATTGTCCCCAACAACCACTAGCCCATCCTACCCACCGTTAGCCAGTCAAGCCACTAGATGTGGCACCGGCTTGTTCAGTAGTCAAGTGCATCCTGTACTCCTGCTGCAGGTAGCAGTATGCCAGCGTGCAGCATGGCTGCTCCAAGCAGATTCCTCTGAGGGATGTGGTATATAGCCTGTGAGACAGCGGAGGAGCTCTAAAGTATATCCGTCTGCCTTTTGGGGGATCGGGAAGGAATATTTTCCCCTGCTGGAGCAAGTGAGATCATGCTTTGCTGGGTTTTTAGCCTTCCTTTTGATCAACTGTGGGTAAATGATTGTGTATATAGAATTGTATGTTTTTTTTTTTTTTAAAGGACATATTTTTTCCCTTTTTTTGGTTGAACTAGATGGATTTGTGTCTTTTTTTCAACCAGACTAACTATGTAAATATATGTACAGCGGTGTCATGGGGGTCTGGGACAGCCGTTTTACATTTAAATGTGCCCGTTACAAGTTTGTGAATGCGACTATGTTTGTTTTTATTCCTTTATTAAAGGTTTATCGCACCAGATCTGGTGCACTCTTGTTTATGTTTCACAGATACCAATTCTCATTGGTTCAGAGAGCTGCAGGTCTCAGGTGATTATCTTATTAACTGTTTAAAGGCTGGACTCTAGCAAACCTTGATTTTTGGATTCATTATTGCAGGTTACCCTTGGCACTTTTGCAGTTCTGGAGGTAGATAAATGGCCTACACCTATAGAAAGGGCATTATTCAACTCTAGTCAAAGCTACACGGCTTGTTTTTTGGTAAGGGTGAACTGACCCCTTTATTCCTAACCTCTTTTCGGTCATGATCATAAACCCTGCCTCCCAGCATCTTAAACCCCTTATAGGGCAGGAGGCACTGGCGCCAAGGTGTTAAATGGAGTCGAAAGGGGTTAGAACCCTTGTTAGGTCTCTGCTGTCTCTGTTGAGCATATTTCTGCTTACTTCATGCACTGGTAACTACATAGGGAGAAAAAAGGATATCTCCCAAACAGAGAAAGGGATTCTGATCAAAATCTGTAAGAGGCTGTGCCCTTTCTTCAAAAAATCTAGGAGAAATGCCTGGGATTGGGTTGGGCTTTAACACAAGAAGAAACACAACATTAAGATAAATCTGGGTCTTTACCTTGCCTGTTAATGGTATCCACTAAAATATCTATCACTATGATTGTACCAGTGCGTCCAATGCCGGCACTGAAAGAGACCACAACAAATATGGTTATTGTATATGTCAGGTTTTTAAGACATAGAGTAGCGCTTGCTGCCACCCCATAATAAGGAATACCTGCAGTGCACCACTATAGGCCCAGACTGTGGACTAGACTGTTGAGCTGCATTGATCTCTTCCAGAAAGCACAGCGCTCCCCCTGGTTCATTTGGGACGCCATGGTCTGGCCAACTCAAGTACTGATAATGCCAAATGTGTCTCGGAGGCTCATCCTGTAACAAAAAAAATAACAGCATTTATAAATATCAGACCAGAGACAGACTCTAAATGGACATTGTGGCCTAGATAACAGTCTGCAGCACTGAGCATGAAGGCTGCGTTACTACATGCACTTTAAAGGTTAATTTCCAGTTTTGATTGGAGGGTACCTTTAAGTCATGTTACAAGGACTTAATTATTTGCATAACTCTGACAGTAAGGGCAAACAAAACTATACAAGGGTAATGCCAACTATCCATGAACCAGTTGACTCATAAAAAGATACAATGAATTGAAATGCGGAGCTCTTCACTTGGCCGCAGTGGTAATTACAGGAATGTCTTGGCGATGTAATGCTGGCAGCAGATTTCGAGCCCTCTGATCTGCCTGACAGCTCTTATACCGCCGAGAAGCGGACAAGGATACGTTTATTATCCAATTACATATGGGTGAGCACTGCTACAGAGAAACTGTCACTCTCCATGATAGAAAATAAGCCGAGGAAGCTGACACAAGTGTCAAAACACCATATTTAAAACTAGTCATTATGTGCAAATATTTCTGGAAAATGCAAAACAATTGACACAAGTGGAAATTTCAGTTCAGAATCTGTGAAGCCAAGCTTTAATGCTGGATGAGCCAGCACTTTACATAAACTGATGTTTAAAGTAAAATATAAATGTGTTTATGTGCCATATTCTGTTTAACGAAACAAGATCATTGAAATGTTTATGTGTGGTTATCTGCACAGAAAGGATAGTGTTTAGTATATAGTGATCTCCGGTATATCATATATTCTAAAAAGTGTAGGAATACTGCGCTGTCTGCAAAAACTGAATGTGATAACTCAATATCTGTGCTGCAACTAAAAAATGTGAGACACACACAAATAACAATATTATAAGGAAATAAAGCTGCGCAACTACGTAAAAATTGTGAATAAAAATAACCGAAAATTATTAAGTGTGAAATCACAATGTGATATCACCTCAAAGGTGACGTGACTGAACAATATAACATGTAAATGTAACAATGAATGATATACTTTGAGCCTCTGGGTAATAAATGATGTTACACTCTATTCCTTGGTATTAACACAAGAGAATTCAATAGCAGTTCATAAATGGCATAAAGTCCCCAGAAAAAGAATAAAGTGTATAAGGGTTCAATCTCTTCAAAATTGAATTTGTGACTTCAAAACTGAAACACCATGGAAGAAGTGCTGATACGACAGAAAGGAATCCACCACCTTATCTTTCTCAGGCTGCTTACCAGAAATCCTGATCCCTGAGAGAGATCAGTCTGAGTAGATGGCTATTATCCCCGCCAGGGTCTCTAATTGGCTCTCTCTGTACTTATATTCCTCTAGGCTTCAGTCTGTAGTCCCCAGATATCTCCACGAATCGCATTTAGGGTGAAAAAGAAAGCCCCATAGCGTAATCCAATATTATAAAACGTTTATTAAAATAAAAAGATGCACTTACAGCATGTTGAATAAAAAACAGCAGTGGTTGTGTATAAGGCCGGCCGGCTCTCACTACCCGTTGCTTCCGGGATTCGTATTGTGGTGACGTCAGCGGCGTGCTGACATCACCACAATACGAATCCCGGAAGCAACGGGTAGTGAGAGCCGGCCGGCCTTATACACAACCACTGCTGTTTTTTATTCAACATGCTGTAAGTGCATCTTTTTATTTTAATAAACGTTTTATAATATTGGATTACGCTATGGGGCTTTCTTTTTCACCCTAAATGCGATTCGTGGAGATATCTGGGGACTACAGACTGAAGCCTAGAGGAATATAAGTACAGAGAGAGCCAATTAGAGACCCTGGCGGGGATAATAGCCATCTACTCAGACTGATCTCTCTCAGGGATCAGGATTTCTGGTAAGCAGCCTGAGAAAGATAAGGTGGTGGATTCCTTTCTGTCGTATCAGCACTTCTTCCATGGTGTTTCAGTTTTGAAGTCACAAATTCAATTTTGAAGAGATTGAACCCTTATACACTTTATTCTTTTTCTGGGGACTTTATGCCATTTATGAACTGCTATTGAATTCTCTTGTGTTAATACCAAGGAATAGAGTGTAACATCATTTATTACCCAGAGGCTCAAAGTATATCATTCATTGTTACATTTACATGTTATATTGTTCAGTCACGTCACCTTTGAGGTGATATCACATTGTGATTTCACACTTAATAATTTTCGGTTATTTTTATTCACAATTTTTACGTAGTTGCGCAGCTTTATTTCCTTATAATATCATATATTCTATACTGTGTGTAATCTCCAATATATCCTATACAGTCTGTATGGCTTAGCACAGAGTGATCTCCTATAGATCATACTTTTCCTGAACATTTGCATCTATTCTGCTTATTGTAGACATACATTGACCTCTAGTAAGCTAGATTTTAGAATTCCATTCACAAAGTAAACTTATCCAGTTGAAGATCAAGCCTTTTCTGGCACTTTTTGTTAACAAGTGTATATCAGTATTATTTTCTAGAAAATTACTTATAACCCCCAAACATTATACATTTTGTTTTTAGCAGAGACCCTAGGGAATAAAATGGCAAATGTTCAAATTTTTTGTCACACGGTATTTGCGCAGTGGTTTTCAAACACAATTTTTTTTGTAAAAATGACACTTTAATGAAAAAAACAAAGCAATATTATATTGCAACAAAGCAGTATGTATATATATATATATATATATATATATATATATATATATATATATACCATATTTTGTCTGTAAAACGTGAAAGATGATGTTACGCCAAGTAAATAGATACCCAACATGTCACACTTTAAAATTACGCATGCACGTGGAATGGCGACAAATCATGGTACTTAAAAATCTCCATAGGTGACACTTTAAAAAAAAAAAAAATCGTATTTTTATTTTATTTCTTATTTTTACACTGTCCTTTAAAAAAATGTTTTTATCACTTTATTTCCTATTACAAGAAATGTAAACACCCCTTGTAATAGAAATAAGGATGACATGTTCTCTTTATGGAGAGATCTGGAGTAAAAAAGAACCCAAATCTATCCTTTACCTTTAAAAGCAAAAGATCATAAAAAAAAAAAGTTTACTTCCGCCTTGGACCGGAAGTGACGTCATTACGTCGCTCCGGTCTACCAAGGCCATAGAGGCTATGGGTAACCATACCAAAGCACTTAGCATCAGCTTACCCTCCTGCATTTGTCTGACATGAGACGGTTTTGGGAACCACAGCAGAGGATCCAGTTTCTACAGTGGTTTATACCATGCCTAGTTGACCCTTTAAAACGTATGTTTTTTGGGGTCCATTGTTTCCGGTAAGCCTCTCCTATATTGGTGGTGGTCATATTCACTTCACTTGTTTCCTTCAAGATTGTGGGAGCGCCAACACTTTATTTACATTGAACTTTTTAATTGTTTTTACTATATCAGAGACTTTTTACATGTCTTTTTATATGGACTGTTGTTTTCTAATCCAGTACTGAGCACGGTGTTCATTCACTTGGTGTTATTTTGTATTTTTAATTTAATTCACATGCTTAGCACTACAATTTATATATTTCAGTTTCACCATTTTGTCTATTGGTTTTTGTAGCTGCTCATCACTATAGGCAGTGCGGAATTTTTTGTATTTGTTACCATAGAGGCTATGAGAGATGATGTAGTCTTTCAGTGCCTCTGTGACCAGCCAGCTGCACTGTTGGATCGTTTCTCTGGCACACCGGTGAAATCTGTAAGCCTGAGAAAAATCAGCGAGCGGCGGGAGGGGAAAGCGACCCAGTGGCTAATGAGAAGCCAGCTGCCGGCTGAAGAAAAACATACCAGGGTTTTGGTTGACAGCTTCAGCTATAACCCTTGTAAACCACAATGTATATAGACATATTGTGGATGGCAAGTGATTATTTTTCTGATGAGATTTTAAAATTGCAATTACAGGATTAAATAAAAACACTTATTTTTGTCTTAACACTTTGTGAATCCAGCCGATTATCTGTGATGTAATCTATCCTGTATAGTGTATAATGATCACTAGATTTTATACATTATATGAACAGTGTATTTTGTGTAGTGTATAGCGTTCTTCTATATGCTATAAACCAGGGGTCTCAAAGGGTCAGTTTACTGTCCTTCAGACTTTGGGGGGGGGGGGGACAACTGTGCCCAGTAGGAGTAACAGTACCTGATGTTTGGTATTAGGGGGAGAAATAGTTTGTGTCATTGGGAGGAATAGTGCCCCATTAATTGGTGTCAGTGGAAGAAATAGTGCCCCATTATAGGTGTCAGTGGCAGGAATAAAACATCAAGGGCCGAATAAAAGCAAGCAAAGGGCTGCATCCAGCCCCAGGGCCAGTTTGGAGACTACTGCTATACACCACTTCTATAGCAGGGATGGAAAACCGAAGCTACATGTGCCAGGGCAGACATGCAATGTCTATTTCAATGTCACCCAAAGATCATCATGTGGCATGTGCGCAGGTTTAGACTGGTCCACATGTAGATCCTCCATTGGGCCCCCTGTTCCCTACAAATGCAGTGCAATGCCATTGATTTCATTGACAGCTCACAAAGCTATCAATTACAAAGCCTGGCCTCCCCTTCAGAGAGGCCAATCTGACATTGATGACGTTCAGGTGCCCCTGACCCCCTCCCTATACCATCATAGTCCAGCCTGAAACTATCATTCTGTCAAGAAGCATGCCTGCCTTCCACTCTCTCCCCCTAGTGGAACTGCCAGCTGCAGCAGCTATGTGTGCTTGTTCACACCAGAACACAGTGCGGGAAACCCGTGTTCCGTAAGTGTTTCCCGCACGGCGTTCAAAACACATTGGGTATGTAAATTGCTGCAGTTGTAAATATAATCTTAATGACATCCCAAATGCAGATCAAACACAGTGCATTTTTGAAAAGTGCATGCAATACTTTTGTTGCGATCCAGTGCAATTTCAGTAGATTCAAATGAATGGACTGAAAAAAGAAAATCGCATCGCAACGAATCGCATAGAGCAATGGAGAAGGAATGCGATCTGCATTCCTGTGCAATTCAGGTGAGAACTGGCGCTCAATGTAAAACTCCTGTGTTTCTGATGGTGCAGCAATTTGTGCTGATCTGGCACTTTTGTTCACTGGCATACCAGTTGTCTAGTGCTTGTAAATTGATAATTATTTGGAAAAGGTTGCTGACCAATGGTCTATATACTGTTTAATGTATTATAGTTTCTAATATGTTCAAAATTTTCTACACATTGTCTGAATGTACAGTGATTTTCAGTATACTATACACCATGTGCACACACACACACACACACACACACACACACACACAAAGGCTACGCTGTACACATTATCTGAACATAGCGTTAGTGTTAAAGTGACACACTTTGGTTCAACCACCTCCAGTCCTTTTCTGGCACTTTTTGTTCACATTCAATATTTTTTGCTAGAATATTACTTAGAATACCCAAACGTTATATAAAAGCAGAGGCTCTAGAAAATAAACTGGTAGGTTTTGCAATTTTTGGCAATTTGGTATTTGCGCAGCAGTTTTTCAAACACAACTTTTTGGGGGGAAAATAGACTTTTTTGAATTTTAATGCAAAAAAAAAAACCACAACCAATTTTTTTGTAAAATATAAAAAGATAATGTTACGTCGAGTAACATACCAAACATGTCACGCTTTAAAATTGCGCATGCCCATGCAACGGCCACAAATGGCATAAATGTTACGATCCACGGACAAAGCTTGAAAAACCTTTACAGGTTATGAGCACGTTCGTCTTTTCATGCGAGCATCGGGAGGCACATTCAAAAATATTTTAATTTTTGTTTTTTTTTATTTTTACACTGTTGTTTTTAAATTTTTTATTATCACTTTTATTGCTGTCACAAGTAATATAAAAGATCCTTGTGACAGCAATAGGCATGTGACAGGTAAACTTTATGGAGGCTTCCCTTCCCGCTGCTTGTAATAGCAATCAAGCAACTTGTCATGAGGTAGAAATGCAAAGGTTTGGTAGCTCAAGGAGGATATTACAAGGGGACAGAAAAACACAATAGGAAATTATTTCATTAAAAATAGATTACAGGGCCATTAAGTAGTGGATGTGGATTATTTTTGGAGAAGGATATTGTTTGGTGTCACTTTAACCATATAAGCAGGGCTTTTTTTCTCAGAGAATAGGTGCAGGTACTCCCCCCTTCTGAGTCACCCCTTGTCTGCGCCCCTAGCCACCTCGCAGTCCGCCCCTTTTAGAGAATACAGTACCAAGTTTTTTTTTTGGTATGAAGTAATTTGTATGGAAGGTGTTTATTATAACAAGAAAAGCAGTAAAATAGATATCTCCAGCAATTATTGACCCCAACACCAACAATAGATCCCCCAGCAACAATAGATGCCCCCTACAAACAATAGACCCACTTCAGCAAAAATAGGCCCCCTCCAGCAAAAAGATATCTCCTTGAAGCCAACATCAATAGACCCTTCAGCAGGCAGCAACAATAGACCCCTCCCTCAACAATAGATTCCCCCCCCGCAACAATAGACACCTCCCTCAAATATAGATCCCCCACCAGCAAAAACAGACCCTCCCAACTATAGACCCCTTCCAGCGACAATAAACCCCCCAGCAGCTAGCATCAATAGATCCTCCAGTATATCCCAGTACCCCTTGCCATTACATATATCCAGTGCTAGAGGTGCCGGAACTGCGTTCCCGTTGAAAAAAAGCCCTGCTATAAGTGATTTCCATTGTAAGTTGTACGGGTTATTATTTATTGTTGCTTTTTATATAAAAAGTAAAAACTAAGATAGCCAAAACATTTTGGAAATAGTTTACCAAGACCTCATTCACACGGATGGTTTAAGCCCTGTACACACGGGCAGAATGTCGGCAAACATTTGCCGGTACAAAAAATACTGGCCGACATTCTGCCCATGTGTATGTCGGTCAGTCCGACAGAAGCCGACTTGGAAAACCAGCATCCGACCGACTACCGATCAGCGCTCTTAGCCAATGGCAGAGAGCGCTGATCGGAGTGATCTGGCGGTGTCCGTCCCCTTGTCAGATCACAACAGCTCAGCGGGGAGAGATCACTGTACTAACCTCGCGTGGTTAATACAGTGGCTCTGACTGGAGTCGTCAGTTTTTTTCTGTGCAAGGCTTTAGAAAGGCGCAGTACAAATATTGCCACAAGTTGCAGTTATACATTCACTTACCCTCTCCATTTGGGAAATCTGTAGTTCCCGTAAGATGTAATCTTTTTCTAGATGGACAGCAAGGCTGCAAACCCTGATACAACCATAGTCCTTAGTGCAGTTCTCCTCTGGCCAATAGCGAAAACATTTTTTCTGGAAGGTGAATGAGAGAAAGTTATAGCCAATTAAATTTTCAGGTCCATGTGCATATTGTAATAATCTCATAATAAACCATTAAACAGCCAGGACTTATGCCTTGCGGTCCACACAGTGTGGTGAGATGACATAGGAAGCCCCTATTCTGTTCTTGTGGCAATACCCAAGGATTTCAGCAGTCTGAATTCATTTTTGTAATCTGTTCCATGAATGACTGGAGGAATGGGTTTCAAGCAATTACATCATAACATCTAGAGCAGGGGTCTCAAACTGGTGGCCCTCCAGCTGTTGCAAAACTACAAGTCCCATCATGCCTCTGCCTGTGGGAGTCATTCTTGTAACTGTCAGCCTTGCAATGCCTCATGGGAATTGTAGTTTCGCAACAGCTGGAGGGCCGCCAGTTTGAGACCCCTGATCTAGAGTATGGATAGACATCAAAATGTAAGGGAGAAAAGTCTTGCTAGGACTTATAATTTAAATTGCTAGTAATACTGATTAGAATATGCGAGTCTCAACTTTACTTGAATCAAGCATTGTACACAACTTTGTCCTTCTAATGCAGTGATGGCAAACCTTGGCACTCCAGATGTTTTGGAACTACATTTCCCATGATGCTCATGCACTCTGCAGTGTAGGTGAGCATCATGGGAAATGTAGTTCCAAAACATCAAGGGTGCCAAGGTTTGCCATCACTGTTCTAATGTGTGCTCTACTACACTTTGTCTGAATCTAAAGGAAGAGGACATACCATACTGCTGAAGGTGTGCAGAGTAAATAACCTATCCATAACAGTTTGATAATTATTGTTCTTTAATAAAGGAACAAACATTTTACATTAATAATTATGCTACCAAAATGAGAGTGCGCTTTAACCACTTCAGCCCCGGATGAATTTACCCCCTTCCTGACCAGAGCACTTTTTGCAAATCGGCACTGCGTTGCTTTAACTGACAATTGCGCGGTCATGCGACATTGCACCCAAACAAAATTGATGTCCTTTTTTTCTCACAAATAGAGCTTTCTTTGGGTGGTATTTGATCATCTCTGTGGTTTTTATTTTTTGCACTATAAACAAAACAAAAAGCGACAATTTTGAAAAAAAAACAATATTTTTTTACTTTTTGCTATAATAAATATTCCCAAAAAATCAAAAAGAGCCCTTTCACACAGGCGGACCGATCGGGTCCGCCTGTCAGTTTTTCAAGTGTACCCTCCAGTCTCCTCTGGAGCGGCTGGTGTTAACAGACATGTGTTCATCCACTTAAAACAGACCGATGAAGATCCGTTCTTCATCCATCTGGTGGATCAGATCGTATGGCAGTCGGGTGTGAACGAACAGGCTGTCCATTTACATAGAGGAGAGCGGGCTGTGTCTGTGTCTGCTCTGTACGAGCAGACACAGACTAGCCATCCATCTGCTCATTGGAGATTAGCAGACAGATTCCCCGCTAAGCAGGTGACTCCAATGGCCCTGTATGTATGGGGGCCTAACCTGGTTTGTCTCTCCCTAGTAGCAGAGTTTGTCCTGTCACCTCTCCTGCTTTTCTTCTCTTCCTCCCTAATCCATGTTCCCTCAGCACAGTCTGTGCCATTCCTGTTGCTTTCTTCTCCCTTCAGCAACAGTAAATCTTAAAGCCAGCTTATCTGCCTCTAGTGGCTCTGATTTTAGGCAAAATGCAGAGAATAGAGAGCAACTGAGCATGTGCAGAGCAGGATTTTAAACTGTATAGGCACTTATTTTTAATGTTCTACAAAGCTATACCTGCAAAAGGGACCAGCATGAAGTGATCCATCAGGACCTAATTTAGACTGAAGTTCCACTTTAAGAAAGCAAAAATAAATTTTTAGACTGGCACAGACAGCTTTTCTTTGGCAAGATCTAAGATGGTTGCACCAAGCAGCAAAATAGGGAAAGTGGATGGTATGATCTACATTCATTTTCTAGGCTAAAAACCTGGAACAAGTAACTTCAAATCATCCTTAAACTTTAAAGCATAATTCAAATCCAGGGGCAAGCAATTCTGGCACTCCAGCCGTGGGGAAACTCCAAATCCTATCAAACATTGCAACACTTTGATAGCCATAAGCATGACTCTCGGAGGCACAGGCATGATCGGATTTATAGCTTCACCACAGCTAGAGTGCTGAGGTTGCCTACCTTGATATAACCACAATTTATCTAAATCCCCCTCTATGTCCTGTCACCTAAGCAGCTGTCAACCAAAGGAAACCTGGAACTTTGGAAACGCAGGTATAACAAATTTTAGCATCCTAAACTGGCCATACATTTCCCCCCACCGGGACATAGTATTCTGACAGCAGGACCTGCTGCTGTCAGAATACACTAATCAAATGCTGCAGATGATCGGCTGCAGCTGTTGATCTATTAAAATTAAAATTTTCCAACATGTCCCTTCAACAGAAGTCGTTCAAATACTGACTTTTGTGGAGCACGGATGGCCACACACTGATTGAAATTTAGCCGTTCAGTTTATGGCCAGCTTTAGGCCAGTGTGGAGGTAATAAACAGATTAATATTAGGTTAGCCATTAGGTCTGCTTTGAGCGAATTTGTGTTTATTACAAAGGCACAAACTACAAAAAGGTCAGAAATTACTTAAAGTGGATGTAAACCCGAATTTTCTTTTTTAAATTAAGGCTTCTATCTTGTACAGTATAGGATTTAATGTCATCTGTGCCCAGTCTTGCCACGAAGAGTTAATCCAGCTCTGAACAATCCTGTTATTTTCTTTCAGTGTGATAAAAACTGACACACAAAGAAATAGGAGTCAGCTCTTCCCCCTTGCTGTGAGTGACAGGTGATTTACATATTTTATGCAGGAGCCTGAGAGAGGCATTCTGTGTACTTCAGATCCCTCCCTCCTTTCTTCTCCAGCTCTCCCAGGATTGGCTGCTCCACACCTCAGCATGATTGGGCATGCTGAAGTCATGTGGTGACTTTTCTGGGTTTTGACTGGATGATGGTGATCATAGCAGAAGTTCAGTGTAAGAAATACACAGGAGAAAATGCATGTTGACAAGGGGAGTGTAGAGGTGGGAGTGTAGAGGTGGGCGGGGAGCCTACTGACATCACGACTCCACCCACCGAGCTCTAGACAACAGACCCACCCACAGAATCTCAGGTCTCATAACAGACAGACAGAGGGGAGACATTTGACAGGTAAGAATACATGCAGGAGGCATCTATATCCTTATAGATAACCACTATGGCAGTAGTAGAAAGGATGAGAGTGGGTTTACATCCACTTTAAAGGCTGTACACATGGGCTGAATATTGGGCAGCATCGGCCGGTTCAATAAAAACCGTCCGACATTTGGCCCGTGTGCACGGCAGCAGTTCCGCCGGCTTCTGTCGAAGGGGCATGACCGAAAAAGGCATGACCGAAAAAGGCAACCAATCAGTGCTCTCAGCCAATGGGGGAAGCTGTCAACGCCAGGAGAACACAGTGATTATTGCTAGCAGCTATAACAGCCACTAGAGATAATTGCATGTAAAACCAGCAGCCTGGTTGTACCCAAGTTGATCGATCAACTTTGGTACATTCAGCCTGCCCATGTGCGATTCGAACCTGCGGTTCGTCTATGGCCAGCTTTAGATCTAATCTTACCCCAAGCAGAACACCCGTGCTGGCTGCAGCTAATCCTCAACCTGTTGTCGCCCGCCATATAGCAATAAGAGGGTGGCAAAGTGGTTTAGTTACCCAGATCTGACGTCATATGATGTGATCAGGATAACAAGCTGTTGCACGCCCACGGGGGGGGGGGGGGCGCACATCGCGATCGGCGACTCTCCCTGTCAGAGGGGGGGGGGGGGGTCAGCCCAGCCCCATCAGATGTGCCCATCAGTTGCAAATCACTGACCATCTGCCAGCCTGTCTCCCATAAAGAGCCCCCGTCAGTGCCCATAAATGTGCCAATCAGTGCCCCTTCAGATGCCACTCAGTAATACCTTCCAGTAGCCCCTGTGCTGCCTATCAGTGTCCATCAGTTTATTTTTTCAAAAATTTGTATTTTTTCGTTTTTTTTTGCAAGAAATAAAAACCCCAGTGGTGATCAAATACCACCAAAATAAAGCTCTATTTGTGGGAGGAAAATTAAAAATATATAGTTTGGGCACAGTGTAGCAGGACTGCACAATTGTCATTCAAAGTGCGACAGCGCTAAAAAGCTGAAAATTGTCCTGGGCAGGAAGGGGCGAAAGTGCCTGGTATTGAAGTGGTTAAGATATAACCGAAGGATCCTGAATACTGGAAGTCATCCAATACTACTTGTCTAGTACATTTATCTAGAAAAACATCTTTATTGTTTACATTTCTCACTATATAAATTATTTTCCATTAATAGCAAATGTAAATTACGGGCGCCTGTTTCTTTTATAAAAATAGACAGATCAAGTCAAATTGTCTAATAGAAAGGAATGTTTAATACTGTAATTTACATAAATTATACACATCTACCTTTTTGTAGATTAAACCTCCTTTTATTAAAATCAAGACAAAGATAAAAAGGTGTCTATCTCTATATTGTATTACATTGAAATCTTCACTAAATCTGACTGTATAATTTGGGGATAATACAGTCAGTTGCTTCCTTGACAATACAGAAGCAATTATGACAAATAAAAGGAAAAGAAAATTATTTATTTTCTCCAGCTGTCACCATGCTGGTATTGTATGGAAGGGAGACCTCAGAACTAGAAACAGATCAGACAGGTCCTCTTCATTGATTAGTAAGCAGATACTGGGAATACACGTGTTGTGCATTTTATTAAGCCCCTTTCCCCCTACACACACTGACCATGCTGCTGTTAATTTGATCACAGAGCTGATGCTGTTGGTTATATTAGGGCATACACATTAAAGTGGTTGTAACCATTAACCCCTTAACGACTGCTCATGGCATATATACGTCGGCAGAATGGCTCGTACAGGCACAATCACGTATCTGTACGTCCCCCCCTTTAACTGCCTGCCGTGTGGTCGCGCGGGGGGCGGCGTGCTCGCGACCCTGCAGTCATCCCCGTGAGTCGAGACCGCGGGTCCCACGGACGCGATCGCCGCGGGGATCCCCGTGTTCGTCTCACGGAGGGATGGAGCGGGGAGATGTTAGTGTAAACACAACATCTCCCCGTTCGCCTACTGACATTGTCACCGATCTCCGCTCTGTGTAATCAGAGCGGAGATCACGATGTGTCACTCGTAGCCACGCCCCCTAACAGTGAGAATCACTGCCTTAGGCATACTTAACCCCTTCAGCGCCCCTAGTGGTTAACCCCTTCACTGCCAGTGTCATTTTTACAGTAACCAGTGCATTTTTATTGCACTGATCGCTGTAAAAATGACAATGGTCCCAAAAATGTGTCAAAAGTGTCCGCCATAATGTCGCAGTCATGAAAAAAAAAAAAAAACGCTGATCGCCGCTATTACTAGTAAAAAAAAAAAAATTAATAAAAATGCCATAAAACTATCCCCTATTTTGTAAATGCTATAACTTTTGCGCAAACCATTCAATAAGCGCCGATTGCGTTTCTTTTTACCAAAAATATGTAGAAGAATGCGTATCGGCCTAAACTGAGGAAAAAAAAAATTTTTATATATTTTTTGGGGATATTTATTTTAGCAAAAAGTAAAAAATATTGCATCTTTTTTTCAAAATTTACGCTCTATTTTTGTTTATAGCACAAAAAAAAAAAAAAACGCAGAGGTGATCAAATACCACCAAAAGAAAGCTCTATTTGTGGGAAAACAAAGGATGTCAATTTTGTTTGGGAGCCATGTCGCAAAAAGGGGCCTGGTCTTTATGCTGCATATTGGTCCCGGGCTTACGTGGTTAAAAAAAAAAAAAAGAAAAGGAGGAGGAGATCCTGTTCCCTTAAAGTAGGTTGAACAGCACAGTGCTTGTGTTGTCTAACCTGCCCCTCTGGAAGCTGTAAATACCTGGTTGATCCTGCCTGGCTATGCCCCCCCCCGTAAACTGACCACGGTTCATCATAGCTGCTGACCCCTGACAATGTGGTCAGTTTACATGCCTCCATCATCCGCTGTCTCTCCTCTCAGCTCTCCCTCGTCCTCTCCCCCATCCCCGCCTGTCAGCTTGGGAGTCTGTCTTTCTCCTACTCTGTAAGCCCTGCTGAGAGATTTGCTTATCCAGCACAATGATAATGATTGGTGCCCTGCTGTCCTTGTGATCAGGGGCGGATCCAGAGTCTTTTCTCGGGAGGGGCACTGCCAAAAAATGATTTTTTTTGTGGGAAATTTATCTGGGAAATGGCTGGTGTCGGCGTTTCAATCATCCCGTCACCATGGTTGTTATGGTGTCCGGATGATTGAAGCGCATTATTTCTATTATTACCTTGTAATATAAAATTAAATAGTTCAATGCAGAATCAGTGGGAGTCCCCAGTGTGTCACTTGCCACCGTCGCCTGCAATTAGTGGGAGCCCTGAGCGTGTCACTTGCCACATCACCTGCCACACCTTGCGGATTGTCACTAGCCACACCTTGCGGATTGTCACTTGCCACGTCACCTGCCACACCTTGCTGATTGTCACTTGCCTGCCACCAGATGCAGATTGTCATTTGCCACGTCACCTGACAATTTGCGGATTGCCACTTGCCACGTCGCCTGCCACACCTTGCGGATTGTCACTTGCCACATCACCTGCCACACCTTGCTGATTGTCACTTGCCTGCCACCAGATGCAGATTGTCATTTGCCACGTCACCTGCCACACCCTGCGGATTGTCACTAACTTGCTGCCAAGGTGTAGTTTTGGTTGTCTCTTGCTGTGTCCCAGACTCCCAGAGTCAGGCAGCAGAGAGATAATGTAATCTCTCTGCTGCCTGCACAGTGAGGGCGGAAGTCACTGCAGGAATGCAGGGCAGGCACGGGCGGTGAGAGATGATCTCATCTCTCTGCTCCCCCACTCCCGGCTAGCTGATTGGCCAGCTGCCTCACTGAGCCTGCTCTCTCACTCTCACCTGCGCTGCCAACACACTGAGCAGCACAGTCTGCCCACGAACTGCGCCGCCCGCCCACAAACCGCGCCGCAAGCGGAGCCGCCCGTTTTCTTACCCGTCTGAGGAGCCGCACGCTATCGCACCTGCCCGCAGAGCGGCCTGACGTGTCTCACTGACGTCACTCGTTGCTAGACGCCAAGTGGCCCAGGCGTTAGCAACGAGTGCAGGGAAGAGGCTCCACCCACCTCCTCCTCCGCTCCTGGTATCGTGTCAGTGCGCCGCGTAACTACATTAGACGAGTCTCTCTCTCGGCGCCGCTGATCGGCTGATGTGAAAAACAGAGAGAGACTCAGAGAGGCAGCGGCAGCCGCAGAACAAGTACTGTATATACTCGAGTATAAGCCGACCCGAATATAAGCAGAGGCACCTAATTTTACCCCAAAAAACTGGGAAAACTTATTGACTCGAGTATACAGGTCCTTCTCAAAAAATTAGCATATTGTGATAAAGTTCATTATTTTCTGTAATGTACTGATAAACATTAGACTTTCATATATTTTAGATTCATTACACACAACTGAAGTAGTTCAAGCCTTTTCTTGTTTTAATATTGATGATTTTGGCATACAGCTCATGAAAACCCAAAAATCCTATCTCAAAAAATTAGCATATCATGAAAAGGTTCTCTAAACGAGCTATTAACCTAATCATCTGAATCAACTAATTAACTCTAAACACCTGCAAAAGATTCCTGAGGCTTTTAAAAACTCCCAGCCTGGTTCATTACTCAAAACCGCAATCATGGGTAAGACTGCCGACCTGACTGCTGTCCAGAAGGCCATCATTGACACCCTCAAGCAAGAGGGTAAGACACACAAAGAAATTTCTGAACGAATAGGCTGTTCCCAGAGTGCTGTATCAAGGCACCTCAGTGGGAAGTCTGTGGGAAGGAAAAAGTGTGGCAGAAAACGCTGCACAACGAGAAGAGGTGACCGGACCCTGAAGAAGATTGTGGAGAAGGACCGATTCCAGACCTTGGAGGACCTGCGGAAGCAGTGGACTGAGTCTGGAGTAGAAACATCCAGAGCCACCGTGAACAGGCGTGTGCAGGAAATGGGCTACAGGTGCCGCATTCCCCAGGTCAAGCCACTTTTGAACCAGAAACAGCGGCAGAAGCGCCTGACCTGGGCTACAGAGAAGCAGCACTGGACTGTTGCTCAGTGGTCCAAAGTACATTCGGAAATCAAGGTGCCAGAGTCTGGAGGAAGACTGGGGAGAGGGAAATGCCAAAATGCCTGAAGTCCAGTGTCAAGTACCCACAGTCAGTGATGGTCTGGGGTGCCATGTCAGCTGCTGGTGTTGGTCCACTGTGTTTTATCAAGGGCAGGGTCAATGCAGCTAGCTATCAGGAGATTTTGGAGCACTTCATGCTTCCATCTGCTGAAAAGCTTTATGGAGATGAAGATTTCATTTTTCAGCACGACCTGGCACCTGCTCACAGTGCCAAAACCACTGGTAAATGGTTTACTGACCATGGTATTACTGTGCTCAATTGGCCTGCCAACTCTCCTGACCTGAACCCCATAGAGAATCTGTGGGATATTGGGAAGAGAAAGTTGAGAGACACAAGACCCAACACTCTGGATGAGCTTAAGGCCGCTATCGAAGCATCCTGGGCCTCCATAACACCTCAGCAGTGCCACAGGCTGGTTGCCTCCATGCCACGCCGCATTGAAGCAGTCATTTCTGCAAAAGGATTCCCGACCAAGTATTGAGTGCATAACTGAACATAATTATTTGAAGGTTGACTTTTTTTGTATTAAAAACACTTTTCTTTTATTGGTCGGATGAAATATGCTAATTTTTTGAGATAGGATTTTTGGGTTTTCATGAGCTGTATGCCAAAATCATCAATATTAAAACAAGAAAAGGCATGAACTACTTCAGTTGTGTGTAATGAATCTAAAATATATGAAAGTCTAATGTTTATCAGTACATTACAGAAAATAATGAACTTTATCACAATATGCTAATTTTTTGAGAAGGACCTGTAAGCCTAGGGTGTCCATCTGCATGCCTCACTGTGCCCATGACTAGACTGATGTTTAACATGGGAGTCTATGGAAGGAGTGCCCGGCTTTGAAAAATCAGTTCTCCCTGGCCGTAGGTCTCCCAGACACCATACTTTGCACACTTGTAGAGGAGACATGGGGCTACATGTGTGCCAAGCCTGGGGTCCAGGGAAGCGGCCGGTACCGGGTCTGCAAAGTCACCGAAGAAATGACCGTTTAACATTGGAGTCTATGGAAGGGGTGCCCGGGTTTAAAAAAAATCAGTGCTCCCCGGCCGTAGGTCCCCTAGACACCAAACTTTGCACACTTGTAGAGGTGACATGGGGCTACATTTGTCCAGGGGACCTACGGCCGGCCGGTACCGGGTCCCCAAAGTTCGGGAGATCAGGCGCAAAAAAAAACAAAAACAGAGCAAGCAAGTGAGTGAGTGTGACAGATGGTCTCGGGGGGGGGGGGCAATTGCCCTGTTGCCCCCCCTGGATCCGCCCCTGCTTGTGATAGATGTCCCTGCCCTTTATCAAAAGCTCCTAATAAACAGAGTATAGTAGACGGCTTTCACGTGGACCGCAGAGGCTCACTGATTACAATGGGGAGCCGGTCTCAGTAAATGGCTTCAAATGCGCTTGGGACAAAAATAGATCTATACTCTGACACAAAAGGTAACCAAAAATAAATAAAATGGTCAGACTCAATGGACTACTCTGTCTTTCTGCTGTCAGAACTTTTCTACAGTATGTTTCTATGTAATCTGCAGTGCTAATCTTTCCTTGTCAAAAATATTTTATTAAATACGTCAAATACAATAAATTAAGTACTGTACATTATACAATTCAGAATTATTATATAAAATTCATATGTGGTTACAAATATATAGTGTTGATTAGGATATAAGGAAGTGTGAAAAGTTAAAGCAATTAACTAACAATTATGTGTTCAACCTAAGGAGTTGTAGAAATCCAAACAGTAAATGATTCTAATAGCTATGAGTAACGGAATAAAGATTTCCTGAGCAAACTTGGGTTAATGGATTGCCTTTCAAAACTGACACTATATTCGTAACCTATGGAACTTCAAAATCATAAGGTATAAGGAGAGACAGAGTAGAAAAGAAAAGTGAAGAGTAAAGAAGTAGTGGGGAGGGGTCCACCGGGTCGATCCAGAAGTCACAGTCAGACCTGTATGATCAGTATAACTTCAAATCATCTACTATGGCATTAAAACAGAGTCATTAAATATCGGTAAGAAACGTTCTATCCAAGGTTGCCATAATTTACGGAATTTGGTTTTGTTCGATAGCCGCCATTTTGGCGTGTATCATAACGTTTTTCATTCTTTGTTTTGTCTCGGCCAACGCCAAAGAGGGAGTTCTTCAAGCTCTCGCCACAGTTTGTTTTGCTGCTGTGAGCAAAAATAAAAAAAAAGTTTAAACTGGGAACGAGTCAGACTATCTGGTTTGAGATTAAGTAATGTCGTAGTAGGATTGGGTTGTATGGTTACGTTAAACATTTTGGAGGCATATGTATATATTTCTTTCCAAAATGTTTGTACTGTCAGACAGGACCACCAAATGTGTATGTACGTACCTTCTTCTGTGCAGCCGTGGAAACAAATTACCAGGATAGTCAGGGGTAAATTTAGCAATTTTGGCTGGTACTAAGTACCATCTAGTTAGTACTTTATAGTTGGTTTCCATAGCCATTACATTAGGGGAGGAAGATTTAATTGTGGACCAAATTTTTAACCATTCTGCCTCATTTAGGACATATTCCAAGTCCTCCTCCCATTTCCACACGTAGGTAGGTTTATCCGTTTCAGCATTTATTAGTTCTTGAGAATAAAGGGAGGAGATTAGTCCTCTAGCGCGTGGGTCGTTTTTGCAAGCAAATTCAAAACTAGTGAATTGGTTCAGAGGCGTGTCTGAAGTGGTATTAGGTGTAAAGAAATTTTTAATTTGTAAGTATCGGAACCTTTCCGATTGTGGGATACCATATGTTTCGCAGAGAGCCGGGAAGGGGATAAAGGATGAGGAGTTAACAAAATTGTGGAATTTCAGTAAAGCCAAGGAAGACCATGCTTTAAAAGATGAAGGATATATCCAAGCCGGGTAAAAGGTTGGGTTTTTGAGGAAGGAGAGGGTTGTGTGGAGATTGCAAATTGTGTTTAAATTTATATCTATCCCAGATGGATAGGTAATGTTTAGTTATAGGATTACTTAGGCCAAGGCAGTTTTTGGAATGAAGCCATAATATATTGGAAATCGATAAAGGGTCACATTCGCAAGCCTCCATCGATACCCATAAGGCCCCTTTCAGACTGGGGTGGGAGGTGCGCTGGCGGTATAGCGCCGCTATTTTTAGCAGCGCTATACTGTCAGAATTGCGGCAGTATTCGGCCACTAGCGGTGCAGTTTTACCCCCCCCCCACTAGCAGCCGAAAAAGGGTTAAAACCCGTCCGCAGCGGTTTGCGGGCGGTATAGCCGCGTTGTCCCATTGATTTCAATGGGCAGAAGCGGTGAAGGAGCGGTATACACACCGCTCCAAAAATGCGGCTAGCAGGTCTTTTGGAGCGGTCCTGCTAGCGCACCGCTCCAGTGTGAATGCCCTCGGGCTTTCACACTGGAGAAACAGCAGCCGCCGATAAAGAGGCTGTAAGGTGAATCCCTAAAAACGTGATTGACTCTACGGCCCATGTGAAGGGTAGTGCCATTTTAGCTGATGTTAATTCTATTGTTGAAAGTGATATGTTTAATGCAATACATTTTTTGGGGTTTATCTCTAATCCTGATATGGTAGCAAATTTGTTAAGAATGAGTATTAGATTTGGGCCTGAGACTTGGGGGGATGATAGGAATAATAAGATATCGTCTGCAAATAAACAAAGTTTATGTTGGATTCCACCTAGTTCTATTCCAGTGATAGTTGCAACTAATCTAAGGTATTGGGCTAAGGGTTCTATTAAAAGGGCAAATAGTAAGGGGGAAAATGGGCAGCCCTGACGTGTGCCTCTCTCTATATTAAAATATTCAGATTTATAGCCTGCGTGTTTTACATAAGCTTGGGGTTTGTTATAGAGAGCCGATATCCAACTAGTGAAGTGGGGAACGAATCCCCATTTCTGGAGAGTGTAGTGTGAGTATGGCCAGGTTACTGAATCAAAGGCTTTTCTAATGTCTAGAGACAGGAAGCATGTAGGAATGCGTCATTTTTTGGCTATATATGCCAAAAGGGTAGCTCGACGTACATTATCGCTTGCTTGCCTCTTTGGCATAAAATACAACTTGGTCGTGGTGTATAATTTTGCCAATTATCTTGTTGAGGCGGGTAGCTATAATTTTTGCTAGGATTTTAATGTCCTGATTTAAGAGGGAGATGTGACGGAATTTCCGTTCATGCAGGATGTGTTATCTGATTGGGGTTTGGGGATCATGCAAATAATTGATAGTAAGAATTTGCGTCTAAAGCAGCCGTCACTAAATGGCGGCCCACGGTCCGAGTCCGGACCGAGTGACGCTTCTGCCCGGACCGCCAGTATAATTAGAATAGTCAGCAAGCGTTGGTTTGCTGGGACCGCGGGTTTCCCCAGCAACCAGTGACGCTGCGTGCGTCCGCCCCCTGCTCCTCACCACAGGTCTCGGAGTTGACAGAAGACCAGCTCGCACTCATGGGTAGCGAGTAGGGGCGTGACGTCACATGCGTGCCCGCCCCCTGCTGCTTGTGGTTCCCGGGTCCACTCCTTGCTCTCCTTGCGAGTAGGGGCGTGACGTCACGTGCGTGCCCCGCCCCCCTGCTGCTCGCGGTTCCCGGGTCCTGGCTCTCCTTATTTCACAGCTTCCGCCCCTTCGGTATTTCAGTTGTGCCCTTCTGCATTCAAGATATGTGGGCCACATGGTAATTGGTGATCACTAATGGGCATATTTTTATTGTGCACACTGCTGGGCATATGTTGTTAAAGGTCACGCTGATGGGCACCCTTTTTTATGTTAAGGGGCACTCTGATGGACACATTTTATTTTAAGGGGCATGCTGATGGGTATATTTTTAATGTGCACACTGATAGGCATATTTTGTTATTGGGCACACTGATGGACACATTTATTTTGTTGTGCCCATCAGAGTGCCCCTTAACATAAAATGTGCCCATCAGCGTGCACATTAAAAATATACCCATCAGCGTGCCCCATAAAAAAAAATGTGTCCATCAGAGTGCCCCTTAACATAAAAGGTGCCCATCAGCGTGACCCTTATTTTATGTTAAGGGGCACTCTGATGGGCATATTTTATTTTAAGAGCAACACTGATGGGCAGATTTTGTATTAGTGGCACTCTGATGGGCAGATTTTATGCTAAGGGGCACGTTTTGTTGTACCCATCAGAGTGCCCCTTAATATAAAATGTGCCCATCAGGGTGCCCCTTAACATAAAGTTTGCCCATCAGAGTGTCCCTTAATATAAAATGTGCCCATGGGCACATTTTATGTTAAGGGGCACGCTGTTGGACATATTTTCTGTTAAGGGTCACTCTGATGGGTAGAGTTTTATGTTAAGGGACACACTGTTGGACATATTTTATGTTAAGGGGCACTCTGATGGGCAAATTTTATGTTAAGGGACACTCTGATGGGCAAATTTTATGTTAAGGGGCACGTTGTTGGACATATTTTATGTTAAGGGGTACTCTGATGGGCAAATTTTATGTTTAGGGAGACTCTGATGGGCAAATTTTATGTTAAGGGGCACGCTGTTGGACATATTTTATGTTAAGGGGCACTCTGATGGAGACATCTGATGTAAGGAGGCACTTTGACGGGAATGCCTGATGTAAATGAGCGCTGTGATGGGGACCCCTGATGTAAAGGGGCACTGTGATGGGGACACCTGATGTAAATGAGCGCTGTGATGGGGACCCCTGATGTAAAGGGGCACTGTGATGGGGACACCTGATGTAAAGGGGCACTGTGATGGGGACACCTGATGTAAAGGGGCACTGTGATGGGGACACCTAATGTAAATGAGAGCTGTGATGGGGACCCCTGATGTAAAGGGGCATTGTGATGGGGACACCTGATGTAAATTAGCGCGGTGATGGGGACACCTGATGTAAAGGGGCATTGTGATGGGGACACCTGATGTAAAGGGGCATTGTGATGGGGACACCTAATGTAAAAAAAAGCTGTGATGGGGACCCCTGATGTAAAGGGGCACTGTGATGGGGACACCTGATGTAAATTAGCGCGGTGATGGGGACCCCTGATTTAAAGGGGTGCTGTGATGGGGACACCTGATGTAAAGGGGCACTGTGATGGGGACACCTGATGTAAAGGGGCACTGTGATGGGGACATCTGATTTAAAGGGGCACTGTGATGGGGACACCTGATGTAAAGGGGCACTGTGATGGGGACACCTGATGTAAAGGGGCACTGTGATGGGGACACCTGATGTAAATGAGCACTGTGATGGGGACCCCTCAGGCTGTCCCTTAACATAAAATTTGCCCATTAGAGTGTCCCTTAATATAAAATTTTATGTTAAGGGGCACGCTGATGGGCACATTTTATGTTAAGGGGGACTCTGATGGAGACATCTGATGTAAGGAGGCACTTTGACGGGAATGCCTGATGTAAATGAGCGCTGTGATGGGGACCCCTGATGTAAAGGGGCACTGTGATGGGGACACCTGATGTAAATGAGCGCTGTGATGGGGACCCCTGATGTAAAGGGGCACTGTGATGGGGACACCTGATGTAAAGGGGCACTGTGATGGGGACACCTGATGTAAAGGGGCACTGTGATGGGGACACCTGATGTAAATGAGAGCTGTGATGGGGACCCCTGATGTAAAGGGGCATTGTGATGGGGACACCTGATGTAAATTAGCGCGGTGATGGGGACACCTAATGTAAAAAAAAGCTGTGATGGGGACCCCTGATGTAAAGGGGCACTGTGATGGGGACACCTGATGTAAAGGGGCACTGTGATGGGGACACCTGATGTAAAGGGGCACTGTGATGGGGACATCTGATTTAAAGGGGCACTGTGATGGGGACACCTGATGTAAAGGGGCACTGTGATGGGGACACCTGATGTAAAGGGGCACTGTGATGGGGACACCTGATGTAAATGAGCACTGTGATGGGGACCCCTTATGTAAAGGGGCACTGTGATGGGGACACCTGATGTAAATTAGCACGGTTATAGGGACAACTGATGTAAAGGGGCACTGTGATGGGGACACCTGATGTAAAGGGGCACTGTGATGGGGACACCTGATGTAAAGGGGCACTGTGATGGGGACACCTGATGTAAAGGGGCACTGTGATGGGGACACCTGATGTAAAGGGGCACTGTGATGGGGACACCTGATTTAAAGGGGCACTGTGATGGGGACACCTGATTTAAAGGGGCGCTGTGATGGGGACACCTGATTTAAAGGGGCGCTGTGATGGGGACACCTGATTTAAAGGGGCGCTGTGATGGGGACGCCTGATTTAAAGGGGCGCTGTGAAGGGGACACCTGATGTAAAGGGGCACTGTGATGGAGACACCTGATGTAAAGGGGCACTGTGATGGAGACACCTGATGTAAAGGGGCATTGTGATGGGGACACCTGATGTACAGGGGCACTGTGATGGGGACACCTGATGTAAATTAGCACGGTTATAGGGACAACTGATGTAAATTAGCACGGTTATAGGGACAACTGATTTAAAGGGGCACTGTGATTGGGACACCTGATGTAAAGGAGCACTGTGATGGGGATACCTGATTTAAAAGAGCGCTGTGATGGGGACACCTGTGACTACAATCTTTCTGAGTCATATCACAGACTTGAGATTCGGACCTCGGCCCAAAGAAAATTTTGGCGACCGGACCTCCTTGAATTTTAATTCAGTACCCCTGGTCTAAAGGAATAGCCATCTATTAAGGTATTGAATGCTTCCACTAAAATAGGAGAAAGGGTTTCAGAAAATGTTCTGTAGTATAGGGCTGAGAAGCCGTCTGGGCCAGGCCTCTTGTTTATTTTCAGTTCTTTTATGGTTTTCAAGACTTCCGCTGTTATGCATTCTTCAAGCAAGATTTTTTGTGTGTGTGTTAGTTTAGCAGTGCTAATCTTTCAATGTGACAACTCAGTCCTGCTCTTAATAATATTTACAGCATGAATGAAAGCTACAGTTGCAGCCATTATTCATAAATGACTGTTCTGTGTAAAATGTAAACCAATAAAAACCTCTTGTTCACATATTTATTTTTTTAACTATTCATATGTATAGCTGAAAATCACAGATAAATTTCACTTTGGATGATCATTATGTTAATGACATTAGGGTTCCCCGTGCTAAATCCCAATAATCTAACCATGTTCAAACACCAACCTCCACCCATTTGTTTTCCAATGGACACCAACATGGTAATCTTCATGTTGTCATTTCTACACTGGTACAGGTAATATACACAAAGATGTGCAAGCTTGGTCTGTCTCAGCTTCCAGGAAAGGGGGTGTAGGGGGCACAATTTAGCATCTTAACATCTTGACCTTTGGTGCAACAGGACCTCCTCCCAGCACTGCTCATATACAGCATTATCCCACTGCTGGGTCACTGATAAGTGAAGTAAAGCCTAAAAGGTGTCTGTCCTTGAACTTGGCTGTGAAACCTACAAATGTATTTGCATATAACTTTACTCAGCTGTCAATAATCCATATTTACTTTCATATATGCAATAAAATGCTCTTTTTTTTTAAAACAAACTACTACATATCAGATGGGTGCTAGAGATTTTTTCATGTTATTTATCAAAATGAGGCACATTTAAAAAGGGAAACGTTTATTTTCTTTGGTCAATTTCATAAAAAAAAAAAAAAATATGTCTAGGTTTGTCTTTATCAATGGATAATTTATATTGTTTTTTCATTACTTGTTACTTGTATAACATCTTTATTCAACAAAAATTTAATAGCGTGTCTTTTCATAACAGTTGGTACAAGACTACACTTGGCTTTCTAATAAGAAAGCCCAGCGGTGCCTTCTCGCTTGCTGACTGCCTCTGTATAATGTCTAATTGAAAACCCTTACAGGTCGGTATGAACATGCAGGCAGGAATGGAGCTTTTAATCTTATAACACATTCCAAATATGGGGGGGGGGGGGGGGGGGGGGCAGAGGCAGGCTACTTCTCAGTTCATTTCATTATCTTAAGAGATTTCTCTACTTTGAAAGAACACAAGCAGGAAACAAATGACAGTTTCTATTGAGAATATATACTATACACTTTTTACACAAGATATTAGGATGGCCATAGACATGCCAGTAGGGGGTGATGATTGTACAGAAATGATCAGACTGCTCTGAAATTTTCTACTACTGCTATAGGACATGAACATTTGGACGGGTAAAGGCAGCCAGCATCAGTAAATCTAAACTAGGGATGAGCTCAGGCATGTTCGAACTCACCCAAGCTAACCCACTATGAAGCCATCACTGCACAAAGACAATTATTAGCGGCCGAGGCATTCCCTACCCCCTTGAATATGATTGGTTTTGTGCAGTGATGGCTTCCTGGCAGGATAGCGAAGGTGGGTTCAGTCTAGGATCCAACATGCTCGAGTTTATCCCTATTCTATACTGCAGTCCTTAACCACGTCAATACCAGGCACTTTCCCCCCTTCCTGCCCAGGACAATTATAGCTTTCAGTAATGTCGCACTTTGAATGACAATTGTGTGATCATGCAACACTGTAACCAAATGACATTTTTATCATTTTCTTTTCACAATTAGCGCTTTCTTTTGGTGGTATTTGATCATGGGTTTTTAATTCTTGCGCTATTAACCAAAAATAGACCGACATTTTTGAAAAAAAAAAAAACTGATGGGCAATGATAGGCGACACTGATAGGCAGAACCGACTGCACTGATAGGCAGCACTGATGAGGAGCTACTGACAGACATTACCAAGTGGCGCTTTGATGGGGCACTGACAGGAGTTTATAGAGGGGGACAGGCTGGCAGGTGATGGGCACCTTTTGATGGGGGCTG